>OW240917.1:144579850-144941486 GCA_933207985.1 Pelobates cultripes
TTTTTCTTAAATTCAAACTATTGTGACACAGGATCTAATTAGTGGCACTTGTCAGCGTATCCACTGTTAGCGTAACACACCCGCTTTAAGGACACTGACTGCTATTCAATCTATAACAGTGAAAGAAGTGTTTTGTTTTTTTAAATCCAAGCTTTGTGTCACCAGATCTAATTGGTGGCACTGATCACCGTATCCACTGTTAGCGTAACACACCCGCTTTAAGGACACTGACTGCTATTCAATCTATAACAGTGAAAAAAGTGTTTTGTTGTTTTAAATCCAAGCTTTGTGTCACCAGATCTAATTGGTGGCACTGGTCACCGTATCCACTGTTAGCGTAACACACCCGCTTTAAGGACACTGACTGCTATTCAATCTATAACAGAGAAAGAAGGGGTGTGTTTTTTTAAATCCAAGCTATTGTGACACCAGATGTGGTGGTGGCACTGACTGAAATGGGCACAGTATGCACTGTGAGCCTGACACAGAAGCTGGCAGCAGTGGCAGACAACTGACTGCTATTCAATCTATAACAGTGAAAAAAGTTTTTTGTTTTTAAATCCAAGCTGGCAGCAGTGGCAGACAACTAAGTGCATTTACATTACAAAAAAAAAAAAAATCAAAAAAAAGCATACCCTTATCCCTAACCTAGCTATGCTTTTCCCTATCTTATGAACAGCAGCTACACTTTCCCTCCTCTTACTAAGCATGCAGCTTGAGAATGAATCTAAAATGGATGCTGTCCAGTAGGTGGGAGGGTCTGCTAGGGAGGCTGTGCTTCTAATTGGCTGGAATGTGTCTGCTGACTGTGAGGTACAGGGTCAAAGTTTACTCAATGATGACGAACAGGGGGCGGGTCGAACCGCGCATATGTTCGCCCGCCGTGGCGAACGCGAACATGCTATGTTCGCCAGGAACCGTTCGCCAGCGAACCGTTCGGTACATCACTAATTATCAGTATGGCCAAGAAGAATGTAGTGTCTAGTTGCTGGGAAGAACACTGTTTTTTTTTAACTGCTCTCTAACAGTTTGTCAAAGAAGAGGGGAATTAAACCAAGACCCTCTTAGCAACTTAACCACTACTCTAAATTATAGATGTTTTGTGTTCCCCTTTAAAAGAACATGGTGCAGTTAAAAGTGAATACAAATACAAAAAGAGAAGTCCTGCGCTCACTCCCATCACTACTGGGCGGGCAGCAATGACTACAGTACACATCAGCCCCAATATATAGTAAAAACCAAAGAAAAGAAAAAGTTACCTGCGCTCTCTCCTTAATCCCTATGTATATTTAGACAAATGGGGGTCACTTAGTAGCTCCAATGGCCATTGGAGGGAATGCCCGTCTGCCAACGTCAAGGCAGACCCCCCTAAGCGGGTCCCAACACTGACTCTTCAGCCTGCTTCCTTGAGCTTCTGGCAACCATATCTCTAATGAGACAGAGAGGAGTATTTTTTATATACACCCCTATATACTTATTAACCCTTAATAGGGAACACACGGGATGGGCGGCAGCATTGTAACAATGTCTCCCTTTTAACAAGCAGTTAAAAGGGAGACATTGATTCACTATGCACCATAAAGGTCCTGCACATGGGAGGCAAATTATAGGAATCTGTGCTACTGTGGCTTGATTGACATTCATACATGTACATACACAATGAAAGGAAGATGAGAGAAATGAAAGTTGCACTAGCTTTATATCTAAATATATCTTTAAGTCTAAATATATATATATATTTTTTTTTTTTGCCTTCTGGGTCATCTTATACGATATGTAGAAGCGTTTCAAAATGTATTCCAGTTAAAAACTTTCAAACCGATAACATGTTAAGTACTTAAAAGTTTCCTGGGCCTTCCATTCTCATAAGGCTAACTACTAGACGATTATTGGCTCATCCACTTTCCACGGATCACTTGTCCAACCCACTGTTGACAAGGGCCATATACCGCCATGCTGTGACAAGAACAATACAAACAAACATAAATAAGACACAACAAGTGGAGGGAGGGCGGGAAGCTGTTACGAACTGATAATTAAGATGGCTGCTATCCTGTAAGCTGCCTACCTATTTTACTATTTTGCCCATTAATACTCCTCCCACCATTCAAAGACCTCATTACCATTCTATCTATACACTCCCCTTCACACTCACATGGCCCTGTTCTGTGTTGGCCTTGCCTGATTCCTCAGGGTCTTTCCTATGAATACAAAACGTGAAGACATCCAATGTCATTTTACGGAGTTAAACTCTGTGTAAATCAAGGAAGCACCTCTAGTATTTGCCTGGGATACAGACACTTGAGGCAATCTTAACCCTGCAATGTAAACATTCCAGTTTCTCTGAAAAAAAATGTTTTACATTGCTGGGTTAAGGGGGCAGAGAGACTGCACCCAGACCATTACAATGAGATGAAGTGGTTTTGGTTCCTATATTGTTCCTTTAACCCCTTAAAGACACATGACATGTGTGACATGTCATGATTCCAGTTTATTCCAGAAGTTCGGTCCTTAAGGGGTTAAACTGTCAGATAAAAATTATTCCCTATTTCTAAAGGATTCCTTCAGTTTACAAATAGCCTGATTCACAGTTTAGTTAACCAGGCTAAGTGAAGCTCTTGGCAGAGCAACTGTTAAAGTTTGTGTAGTCCACAGTTCCATTCTCTCTCCTGGGAAGAGTTGTGCATGGGGCAATTTTATTTTGGATGAAACAAATACACATGTTAAAAACTGTAAATATCAGGCGCCACTGTGTATAGTTGTTCTATTGTTGCACATATTAACTATGTTTTTGTACCCCACACCCGGTCAGGTGGGTGGCCAATGCTACTTTTCATCACCGCTTAGGTACGGCCTCCTAGTGAATCAGGAGTGCCTTTCCTCTTTCCAGAAAAAGGGACAAACAAGGGAAAACTATCAGGGAAGAATGCCCTGCTTGTTACAGCTGGGAAGGGTGTACCCCCTAACTAACATAGATTCCTTACACACCACATTATTTACATTGACCCACATATACAGTTGCAAGAAAAAGTATGTGAACCCTTTGGAATTATATGGATATCTGCACAAATTGGTCATTAAATGTGAATTGATCATCATCTAAGTCACAACAATAGACAATCACAGTCTGCTTAAACTAATAAGACACAAAGAATGAAATGTTGCCATGTTTTTATTGAACACACCATGTAAACGTTCACAGTGCAGGTGGAAAAAGTATGTGAACCCCTAGACTAATGACATCTCTAAGAGCTAATTGGAGTGAGATGTCAGCCAATTGGCAGACTGTGATTGTCTATTGTTGTGACTTAGATGATGACAAGCTAGGTCTATATGTTTTCATTGTCTGCCTTATCAACAATATGCAATACACTCTAGCTAATGTATATACCCCCAATGTTAACCAACGCAAGTTCCTACATCAAATATTCTGCAAACTGGCTAAAATACAGACAGGTGTGATGATAATTAGCGGTGATTATAACCAAATGTTTTATCCTAAATTAGATACCACATTATCGCCATTTAGCAAAAGCTTTAAAACCCTCAAGGCTGCCAACAATTACAAAAAATCTTACATACACAACACTATTATGATGCCTGGAGGATCACATATTCGCAGGAACGCTTATATACGCATTACTCCCAGGTACACAACTCCTACATTCGCATAGATGGTTTCTACTTACACGGCTCTTCACTTTCTCAAATCATAGGTTGTGAGAAAGGCACTATAACCTGGCCAGACCATGCCCCAGTTATCCTAGAACTTAAAGACCAATACGATTTCCAACATAAAAGCCCTTGGAGAATCAGCACAACGTTACTAAGAGACCCAATTTTCACTCAGGAATTATAAACTGCCCTCACTAATTATTTCCTAGATAATCACAAGATAATCACAAGTCTGCTAGTACAACATGGGCAGCTCATAAAGCTGTATTTAGAGGCTTATTGATAAGACGGGTGTCCTTCCGACGGAAAAAAAATTAATTGGATAATTTAAACATTCAAAACCAAAATACACCGTCATATGACTTGAAAGTCAAAATTGTACATCTTACACAACAAATACACCACCATTAGAACAAACAGGATACAACCTCAAAAAATGAGAATCAATCGGCACCCACAGGGTAATAAGGCTAATAAAATGCTAGCATCACGTCTCAAGATCAAGCAAGCTACCCAAAGAATTGGCGTGTATACTCATTATGATACCCAAAGATAAAAGCAAAGAATTTGTGCAATATTACGAAGGCCTTTACAACCTAACACATAATGCACTTACACAACAGCCATTACAAGAGAATATACTTGCACACCTACAAAACACCAATGTCCCCACACTAACCACTCAACAACAGATGAACCTGATGGCACCTATCACAAAGGAGGAGGTACTATCAGTGATAAACACCCTGCCAACAGGGAAATCCCCTGAGCAGGACAGTTTTCATATTTCCTACTACGATACTTTCCGCAACATCCTAGCTCCACAATTCACACAGATCTTTAATGAGGCAGTTACCGGCCAAACTCTACACAACGATTGTCAGGTGTGGCGGTCCAGTGACCGGGACCCAGTATGCTTGATCTTGATAGTAGGAGTCACTGTGTGGAAATGGATTATCAGGACCTGGTGCAGGGTAACTACACGCCCCCTGGTGTTGAGCACCAGCGTTTGTGCGGCCACATACCAGAGCCCTGATGCAGTTTCTGCGGATCCCAGGTGCCAGATGACCAGAAGCAGACATCCTAGGATCTAAATAGGGAGGCCGTGCAGCAGATATGTATCCAGTACAGAAACAAGGCAAGACTAGAATAGACACCAAACAAGAAAACAAGACAAAACTAGGAGAACCCAGAACCAGAGCAGGACAGAAAGCAGAACCCATAACATGTACACAAGACATGAGGAAAAAAAAAAGAAGAACAGGGCAGAACAGGACAACGAAACACTCATGCCCCACATAGTAGCACTACTCAAACCAGTTAAACCCCTTAACCCAACCACAAGATTTTCAGTCGATTTCACTTTTTGCCAAGCTATTTGCACTCAGATTGGGTAAAATCTTGCCCTACATAATACATTCTGACCAGGTCGGATTTGTGGCGGGCCGGCAAGGGTCGGAGAGTACATGTAAGGTTCTTGATATAAAACATAGCAAGAAGCACCTTAACATAGGCGGAGGGCTGATTCTGTCCTTAGATGCAGAGAAAGCCTTTGACCGTCTACACTGGGGTTTCCTGGAGGCGGTCAAGGCGAGGATACCAGAGGGATTCTTGGCGGTTGTTAGATCGCTTCAGAGTACACCCACCACAAAAGTAATTAATGCGGGATTCTTGTCAGACCCATTTCAAATCACCAACGGGACGAGTCAGGGGTGCCCACTATCACCTTCACTCTATGTACTGGTGCTAGAACCACTCGCAGTTAGAATCAGGGACAATACTTCCATTCATGGAGTCAACATAGGAGAGTGCGAATATAAAGCTTATTTATTCGCGGATGATGTCCTCCTCACCTTGACACAACCGCAAATATCTTTGCAGAAAGAGATAGAAGAATATGGAAAACATCATACTATAAATTAAATGTGTCAAAAACACAGGCTCTGGGGATAGATATCACTGCCCCTCTACTTTCAACGCGGCAAATTTTTAACATTTTTGATTGAAGGTCTGACTATGTGTCATTCTTAGGTCTTCACCTCACTCAGAACCCAGACAGCTTGTTCAAATGTAACTATGAAAGATTCCGTAACGAAATAGAAGCAACTCTGCAGTCATGGGAAGGGAAATACTTATCATGGCTAGGTAGGTTAGCGGCGGTAATGATGCTCCTTTTATTAAAACTCCAATATTTATTTTGCACCCTACAAATTCCTGTCCCACAATCTTATCTCAATTCCATGCAGAAATCCATAGTGCAATTCATATGGGGATGTAAAAAGGTTAGGGTTGTTACTAGAATCCTTCATAGTCCTGTGGAAGAGGGCTGCCTTAGCTTACCAAACCTAAAACTGTATTACAAGGCGGCACTGCTCTCCTCAGTGGTGGTATCTCATCCACGAATGCAAACGCCACAGTGGATAGCCATTGAGTCCTATTGGGCTTGAGTGCCAACATTACATTACTTATTCTGGATATCAGTGACCCAGCATCCAGATGTTACTTTTGTGCTTCCCACTACAAGAACTTTATTTCGTGTGTGGGACGCAGCGAGGAACAATTTATGTGACACTCACCCTTGGTCACGGGTTTCCCCTTTGAGGAGTATGCAAGTAATGAACCCTACTTTCATCTATCATTTATGGACAGAGAATTGCTGCACACACATACATCACCTCTTCCAGGACGGAATTCTGCAATCGTTTCCCGACCTGAAAAACAATTACAATCTGCCCACTAGAGCAGCTTTTTCCAATCTCCAACTTAAATCCCTGTTGTTTGCCAGGAGGCACTAAAACCTAATTCTCACACTTTGAGAGGGCCTGCATGACCATGAGCACACCCAAAAAAACTATTTACAAACTATTAAATCAAGCAGGCAACAGGGACACAGGTAAATACCAAACACTGTGGCATGCGGACCTCCATACTGTAATAGACCAAACTAAATGGCGTGCAGCATTCAGGGCACACAAAAGTAAAACTTTATGTACTTCTGTAACGGACCGTTTTGCACAAAAGGGGTAAAAACCGTTTAGGCGATCGGCCCCCTTTCCAGAGATCCAGGCACAGCTACTGCAGAACACCAAAACTCACGAACTGGATACAAAATAGCACTCCAACTCCCGAACTGGAACCTCCCAAATAGCTGCTAGCAGACGAACAGGAAAAGCAGACAACCAGCTTACACTCCTGGCAATCAGTCTCTAACAGCATACAATGAATCCCCCCCAAGAACGAGACAAGGCTCCGTGTTGAGGGTCAAGCAGTGGTCTGAGGTGCTGGCACACCCAGCCTGGTTTTATTACAGTGTTTCAAATACAGGACCACCCACAGGGAGGGATAAAACAACCAATCATATCACAGTTACATCCCACATATTCCCTCCCCTTATCCTGAGAGAAAACTCAATTATACATACAGTTAAAACATACTTTCTACCCAACTTTCATAACTCTAAAACCATACATTACATTCACATAAAATTACATATGCACAATCAATCCATTCAGGGGAACAACATATTCAAAAATGGCACAAATCAGACAAGGGGTTCAAAAGTTAGTAAAAGTCCTTTGTGACTAAATGAAGCATGGCTTTCTGGCCCAAACCAGTTTCAGAGTTTTCTATCCTGGAGATAAGTAATTCAATTATCTCCCAGGACAGACACAAGACTCCATTAAGCACATGGTTGCAAAGAGACACAAAACACTTTAAAATACATAAAGTCACATTTATTACATAAAACACAGACATGTAACATATCCCCAGATAGCTCAGGTCAGAGCGCACATTATTAAGTGAATGGCGCTCAGACCACACGAATACAGTTTAATCGCCATGGAGCTAAAGTCTTTACAGTCAGTTTCATACGAATGGGCTCCATGGGATTCCTATCTGGGGTATAACACATTCAAACAAATCTACCGAACCCCAGGCAGAAAAACACGAATACAGCTTTTCTGCAGGCAAAAATAAAGTCTTTTAAAAGGGGGCCATAGTCCAAAGGCAGCAGGCGAGCAACCAGGCTTCTCCAATGCAATGTGGCGAGATTGGTCTCGTCACAACTTCTCACCCAGAATTCATCAAAGTTTTTATTATAGATGGTACATGGTGCCAACAAGATTGGTTAAAATATACCCAGGCACGTTGGATAAGTGCTGGAGATGCCGTAAGGACCCAGGCACGATGCACCACAAATGGTGGACATGCAGCCTCATTCAACCCTTCTGGAAAATGGTCGAAAGCACAGTTTCGGAAATATTACACTCACAGGTAGTGCTCAGACCAGCGTTGGCACTGTTATTTGTTGATCTTGATGACTGCCCCTAATATTCCATACACTTATCGCAGCCCTCACGCTGATCACAAGAGCCTGGAAGACGGTATACCCCCTACCAAACAAGCTATTCTTCAACAGATAGCTACCAACCTAGACTACGAAGCGATAGCTAGGAAACAATCTCAATCCTGTCAAGGGATGCAACAATGTGTCAACAAACTTGAAACATGTATGAATACTGACTCGACCGAGGTGGATGGGTAGGAGTAATGGGATAGCTAGATGGCAGAGATCTTGACGAAGGAAAAGCCAAACATGTCATAGCACATATCTCCACAACCCCCTTTTGATGCCCAATGTGACCTGTCAATACCTGCAGTGGTCTCCAGGAATGGATAGGAAACCCTGTGAGCCAGAGCATAAACGTGGACACAGGCTGCAGATAGCTCCATTAACAATTGAACCATATAGCAAAGTCTCCTAGAATAAATCCTATACCCTAATTGCTCATGGTAGCATGACCCACCATATGTAAATAGTTTCTTATGCAGTTATTACGCCCATAACACTTATGAGATACCCTTGCTACAGCTCTAAGGTCTCAAACATAAACAAAACACATGAACAGTCCTGTGACTCGATTTCCTCACAGGAGGTGGGGACACCCACAACGTGATTCCATACATCAAAAGCCTCAGGGATATGTTCACAGCATGTAGATTATTGTGCCAATGTGAAGAAGTGTATATTACGATATTAACAAATGTACCTTGTATTACACAAAATGTACCATATATATTACAATGTGGGTCCCCTTTTCCCCTCTCTTTCTTCTGTGCCCTAAAAATAAATAAAAATTGTCAAAAAATAAAAAATAATAAAACCTGTAAACATCTTAAAGCTAGTATATGGTGAAACACTGCACAGATCATGTCCTTGCACTGTATCCACTTAAGCAAGCTGAAGTGGTTATAGTACCCGCAGTAACGCCTTAATAGTCATATAGAACACAAACATGGAATCCTAAAAGTCACTTTAAACTTGGAGACATGAGGGAATGATAATGGGGAGGAAATACTTTATAATTTATGAAGCTAGGAAATTGGATACTTTAAGAGGTTAAGACAGGTCAAGGGCTGGCTCAGTTAATTATATATATCATATAGCAACAGGTAAAACAGAACTTGGTGACAATTTCAAAGCAGATGGTAACAAATGATGGTAACAAATGCACAAATCCTGAAGGTCTGATCTTGTTTATAATTCTGCCTGGCACAATAGAATGCATTTGTAAATTAAAAGATCATTTCATTACATCGGTTGTCAGTGTGCAGTGTGTGATGATTACAAACATAATTTTGCACAGAATTATACTTAAGCAGTCTGATCAGAGTTCTGGGCTGCTTAAGTCATGTGTGCCGGGGTGTAACTAGCCCCTGGTCACTTACTTATTATAAACTTCTAAAAATTAATGTATCACTGGTATAATACATATATATATATATATATATATTTGCTAAACACAAATACACACTTTTTTGCCTCGATTGATGATGAGTTGCATTAACAATGAAACAACTGTCCAGGAGTGGTTCACTAGCTTTGCTCATCTTCCTGAGTTGTATGCAGCAGATACATACTCCAAGGAATCCATGTATAAAGTGGAATTATGAGACAAAAATGTGGTTCTTTGTTGAGCTCATTTGCATACGCCTACCCAGAATCCCTTGCAGTAGCAAGAGCACTGTTAAAGCGAGATTTCGGGGGGAAAAGTCAGTCTTATGGCTTGACTGGTGTGTATTTGTGTTTAGCAATGCATTAACTATCCACTTATTTCAGGTGGAATGGGGTTTTCATCCACACTTTTTTTTCCCCACCACAACTTTTTTAGTATATACATCAGTTTTCAATGTATAAATTTGGCACTCATCTGTTAAATGATTTAATCAAATTTCTTTTTTTTAAATTCTTTATTTATTCCAAGGCAAGACACCACATGAAATCATACACTACAACAGGGTTATAAATAGAATTCTGAAGACATATCCAAGTTCGCACAAGGTGAACAAGCGTGCGTTTTTATAGAAACAAACTTCAACATAGTGCAGTAGACTGTTGTGTGTCAACTTCTGTAGTCTGTATATCAGTGGTGCCCCGCCAGGTTTTTTGATAAAGGGTAAAACAGTGAGAATCTGACCAACCATTGTGAGCAGGACCCTAACATCCAGTGCCTAGGTTTGTCGACCTATATAGTGCTCTGGTGGGATCGTAACAATCGAGATAACTAGCTCAGCTTTTAGTGTCACCAGTGTAGCGTTACCAGTTTAATGTTAATACCTCCCGTGACTCATCATATGAAAGGTAATGCCCTCGCGTTTGTTATGGTCGAAATGTAAGTGTCGGTCAGAATAGAGAAGAATGTAGTGTTAGGAGTGATAGAAGTAGACAAAACCTTAAAGAGGTAAAGAGGAGAGAGAGGGAGGAGAAGGGTTAAGAGGGAGGGGGAGAGGGAAGCACAGGAGGGAGTGGTACAGGGAGTTACTGGCCATGGCGATCGTAGGTCTACGCGACATAATTACAAAGTGACTCCAACATTTTTAGCAGCATCGCAACGTTTGTGAATTGGGCTCGATCGTGTGGGACTGCCCGTGGGTTTCCAATTGCCCCCCTGTGGGAGTGCAGGCTGGGTGAGTCAAAAGTTAAGGTAGGTTGGCTACAGAAACAGGGGTGCCGGGGGGACAAGCCCCCCCATCCCCTATTCGCCAACTCCGCTATCTACCCATGGGCCTAGGTCTTTTCGAATTTCGGTAAGTTACCTCGGACCTGCGCGGTTAATTTGTCCATTAGGAAAGTGTCTTTAATTTTTTGTATTACCAGATCGAGTGAGGGAATCTCTCTCTGTAGCCAAGCCTGTTCTAAAGCCCTCCTAGCAGATACGTTTAATTTAAGTATTAATTTCTGTTCAGTTCTATACCAGTCATCCATAGACCTGGCAAGGAGGAATACCCAGGGGTCCAGGTGGACCTCTCTGTCAAAGATATCCTGCAACAGTTCCACAATCTGTTTCCAGTATTTTTGTGCCACATGTGGTAATAAGTCCCTTTCTGGCCGCACCCTCTCCAACGTAAATCTGTAGACATTTTATTCATTCTGCAGAGCTTTACCGGGGTGGCGTACCATCTGAACATAAGCCTTTTATAAGGCTTTATAAGCCTGTTCCTGCATGGAGACACATATCGACGAGGTCGCCACGGCTTCCCAGATCTCCTGCCACTCAACGCCTTCCAACTCCTCATTCAGGTCCGCCTCCCATTGGGCAATATAAGTGAGTTCCCCCCATTCAGATGTGTTCGTGCTTAGGTGTGCACACAGATACGTAATTAGGCCTTTTGGAATTTGTTCTTTCATGTACATCCTTTCGAAAAACGTGGGTGGGGTCAGTGCAGTTGTTTTTACCACCGGGTTCTGGGCAAAGTCCCGAAGTTGAAGGTATCGTAAAAAATCAGACGGACGTAAAGGGGCTTTGGTTTTCAAGTCCTCGAAGGATAGAAGCGAACCGCCCTCATATAGATGGTACGCTCTAGACCTCTAAAGTCCCTTGCTTCCATCCCAGGGAGAAACGCTTTATTCCTCAAGTAAGGGGTTAACGAAGACATGCGGGGGGCCAAACCATATTTTGATGATGTGGCGTCCCAAATTTTCAAGGAGTTATCAATAGCTGGGCACGCAATATGTATCAATGGTCTATGGTCCAGAGGGACCCACATATAGAATTGCGGCATGTCTGAACCCATGAGAGAAGATTCCAGGTCCCACAGGGGAGTGCCACATAGCTATCTGAGTTAGCTGGGCTGCAAGATAATAAAAGTAGAGGTTAGGTAATCCCAAGCCGCCCCTCGTTTTTGCCCGATAAAGAACATTGCACGAAATTCTATGCTTCATATTCTGCCATATTAATTTTCCTATAGCTTGTTGAAGCGCTCCCAAGTCCGCTTTAGTCAGCCAGACCGGGAGTGCCTGAAACAAGAACAAGATTCGAGAGAGAACATTCATTTTCACCGAATGTATCCTGCCGATCCAAGAGATTGGTTTATCCACCCACCTCTCCATATCGTCAATCAGTGTTCGTAGCATGGGGACATAATTTTGTTGGAACAGCTGAGCAGGGTCCGCCATTACTTGGACTCCCAAGTATGTAATATAGTCTCTCGCTATGCGAGTTCGTCCTATGAGGACCATTTCCGCGTCTCCTATGCTGATAGGTTGCTAACGTGTTCGTTAATGCCGCCATCGACTCCGTCGCATCAGTCAGAGTCAGCAAGATGTCGTCAGCGAATCCCGACACCACATACTGCTGCCCTCCGACCATAATTCCCTTAATATCCGAGCTGCTTCGTATAGCTTGTAGAAGGGGTTTCAAGGAGAGGGTGAACAGCAGGGGCGACAAAGGGCAGCCCTACCTGGTTCTGTTCCCTAAACTGAAAGGCACCATCTTGGCCCCCGATATCCTGACCTGAGCCTTGACATCTGTGTACATGGCTCGAATCGCGGTTATAAACGGAGTCGGGAATCCGAAATGTCGAAGCACCTCGAATAGGTATGGCCACTTCACCCTATCAAAGGCCTTCTCGGCGTCGAGTGACAATATCAGGATCAGAGTTTTCCTAGCGGTTTGCTGCCAGATGAGGTCGACATTGCTCCTAGTGTTCTCGAATAACTGCCTACCGGGTACGAAGCCCACCTGGTCTGGATGTATTAGACATGGCAACAGGTGGTTCAGTCTATGAGCTAGGATCTTTGCCAGTATTTTAGAGTCGTGATTTATTAAGGATATAGGGTGAAAGTTTTCCGGGATCATATCGTCTTTGCCTGGTTTTGGTAGTAGTATGATGTCTGCTAACAACATGTCCCTATCCGGCGTGCCCCCCTCCATGAGATCATTAAACCACGTTTCCATATAGGGAGTAAGTTCCTTGTGAAAGATCTTATAGTAAATGCCCTCAAAGCCATCCGGGCCTGGAGCTTTGTTGCCTTTTAACTATGATATAGCAGCATCTATCTCCTCAGCTGAGATCTGCTTTCCTAGAGCCTTTGAGTCCGCACTCCGCAAGACTGGGAGGGACAATCGGAACAGGAAAGAGTGGGTGCTATCTGTGTCACTTGAGGGGTCACCATCGACTCCACCAGAGTGATTATATAGCTTGGTGTAATAGTCCGTAAAGACTTGGGCTATCTTGGTAGAGTCAGTGTGGTACTTACCTGAAGCATCCTTAATTCTCGTAATGTGCGTATTTCTCTGTCTCGGTTGGAGAGATCTCGCTAAGAGCGTATCCATTTTGTTTGCTTTTTCGTAGTAAGTCCTCTTGGACCATACAAGAGCTCTAGCTGTCTCGTCAAGGAGAGTTTCGCGTATCGATGCCCGTAAGGTCTTCACGTCAGCTAAAGTGCTAGGAGATGTGTTTAATTTATGTTTTGTTTCCGCGTTCCCCAGGGTCTCCAAGAGTGACGCTAATAGTTGTCTTTTTCTTTGGGTGGCTTCACGGATCAATATGCCCCGAATAACCGCCTTGTGTGCTGCCCACACCGTGGATGGCCGGAGGCCAGCCTCCGTATTTCTTTTTTTTTTTAAATTCTTTATTTTTGTTGTGCAGAGAAGTTTGACAGAAATGTCTGCAGTGCCACAATAGCAGTAGCAGGCAAGATTAGGCATCCATTCATTGAGAGAACAAAAAATTATGTTGTTAGGTGATTAAAATTCAGAAACAGAATAAAGTTACAAACGGTTTTATAACCTAGCGTCTTCGTGGTGCATTACAATAGAGCCACCCGTGTAAATAATAAGTCAGAATATGGCAATATGATGATAATCAGTCAAGGGTGAAAAGGTCAATATAGTATGGGCTCGGACTGTGTCGCTTGTGGTTTAGTTTAGTTTTGGGGCCACTCTAGGGTGCAGGGGAGTAGGGACGCTTTCTGGCTTTTCATAGTTAGTGTTTTGTCGTCCTCTGGGTGTATGTTGGGTCAGTATGTCGTCGGTAGTCGGGACTCCTCTCAGTGTAAACCGAGGAGGCTCCATGTCTCTGAGTATAAATATGGGAAAGGCATGGAAGGGCTTCAGTGTTTATAAGGGGGCTGTTCGCCTGGTGTGTAGTCCTGTCTGTGTCTCAGCAACCGCTGGAATGTACCATCTTGTCTGCTGGTTCGGATCACATGGTTGTCACTGGGGACCCCCTATGGGTGCGGTTGTTGCTCTGGGTGGTATCGTGACTGGGAATCCAGTGGGGTAAGGAGGACAGCTCCCGGAAGGTTGCCTGGCCCATGTAAGAATCTGGGTGTCGTGTCCCGTGTGTCCCCATTCCCATGTCCCCCTGCTCCCCGTGCCCCACTTTTCTGTCATACGACCTTTGTGGTCAGTATCGTCTCTAGGGTTTCATGTGTCTATGTTCAGGGATTCCAAAGCACACACTTAAATCAAATAATTAAACATAAATTTGCATAAAATGTGTAAACTCGAACATTTTAACTCAGACGGAGGTCAAAAGATTTTAAGCTGAAACTCTTGGTAGGTATGGACAGTCATTACGGGAGCAGCTTCATGGCCGTCAGGCCTCTGGTATGGGTAGTCTCAGGGAGGGTTTAGCAGCTTGGGGGTATCCCTTTTCCCCCTCTCTCCAGGTGTGTGTGTCTTCGCCTTCATGGCTACTGGGCGACTGGTCCCTTGTAGTGTCTTGGGAATTGCAGGTGGGGGGGGCAGCTGGAGTTTCTGCAAGAAGTCTGTTGGGTCCTCTGTGGCAGACAGGACGTGGATTTCCTCCCCCCTGGATACCATTAGTGTTCCCAAGACCCCCCATCGGTACCTGATGCCGTTTGCTCTCAGCAACTTGGTGATGGGCAGGAGTCTGCACCTGGCCAGCAGGACTGAAAATGGTAAGTCCACATACACTGATATGGAGCAGGCTTCTACCTGCACGCTGGGGCTTTTCCTGGAACAGGCCATTATGGCCAACTTCACTGCTGTGTCCCGTGTCACCGCAATTATGTCCCTGGGTGAGTCAGCTGGAGCCGTCAGTGCCTTCCTTATTCGAAAGGCTGCCACCAAAAGCGGTGAGTCACCATTCTCTCTGACCCCCATCGCCTTTAGTACTTTGTGTGCAAAGTCCAGGAGGGCCTCCGGTTGTACGGTTTCTGGAGCTCCGCGGATCCGAATATTCCTCCTGCGGTGTCTGGCTTCTAGTGATGCCACTGTGCGGGTAAGGCTGTGAACTTGTTGTGTGAGGGTTTCCACCTGGGAGTGGGTGTCTGTCAGGCGCTGCTCCCGGGCTTCCTCTCTGGATTCCGCCGCTGCGAGTCGTTGTTGCAGTCCGCCGACTTCCACCTGCACCCCCGCCAGGTCCGCCTTCCATACCGCCCTCAGATCTTGAAGGAGTTTTTTGATGTCCCCCTTCGTGGCGGGAGAGGCATCGGAGTCAGAGTCCGCTCTCAGGTACACTCTGTTGGTGGTCTGCCGTGGGCCCTCTTCGTCTATAGAGTCGCTGGAGTCACTAGAGCCATGCGGTCTGTCCAGAGCCATCTTGTTGCGGGCCTGCGGCCATTCAAAAGAAAGTCTGATGTCTGAGTGGGTTACACTCTCCGGACGGGCATTTTTTTTGTTTTTGCGTCCCATAGTATTCTGTGAGGCTGTAGGATCTCCAAGGTCGTTTTCTGGGGTTAAAATTCTGGTGCAAACGGCTTTTCCTCAATGTTTGGAGCAGGAGCAGCACCCATGCACGTCTGTTCAGTATCTTGGTTGGCCACGCCCCCCCAGCCTCCGTATTTCTTGAAAAGTACTCTGTCAATTCCCCCCGAACCGTCTCAACCACGGCCGGATCCTGAAGTAAGGAAGTATTCAACTTCCACGACCACGGGGATGATGTGCACAATTTATCTAAGGTCAGTGTGATCTCAGCGTGGTCCGACCATGTGATTGATCCCACCACAGAACCTGACACTTTGGGCACTACATGGGGGTTCACCAAAAATAGGTGAATCCTTGAGTAGGTATCGTGGGGTGCCGAATAAAAAGTGTAATCCCGCTCTCCAGATATCTATGAGACCCGTATGCCGTATAAAGTTGTGTGACAATTTATCCTGTCCCCCTCTCCCATGGGACCTCTCCCATGGGAAGTCCACCGCATGGGCCCCTATCTACCGCCGGACACGGTACAGCATTAAAATCACCTACCACTATCACCATGCCGTGCAGCAGAGAGTCCACTAATTGGGCCATATTATCCCAAAAAACGGTGGAGGGGATGTTCGGCGCATAGATATTAAGAAGATGTATCGGGTGTGAGTGTATACTCCCCAATACCAAAATAAAGCAGCGCCCCGGATCTGCCTGCACTGTTCCCACCCTGATCGGGCATCTATGATGAATAAGCACCACAACTCCATTCCTCTTATTTAAGGCCCTAGATTCATGAACTGTCCAAAAAGTGTAGTCCTTCAGAGCAAATTTTGCCACCGCCGATATATGTGTCTCCTGCAGGAACGCTATGTCAGGGTTGAGACGTTTAAGTTCCCTAAACATAAGACGACGTTTATTCGGAGCATTGAGGCCCTTAACGTTCAGAAAGAGAGTAATTTTAGAGGCATTGGATCCTATAGGTTACAGAGCATATCCCACGAACCATCTCGCCCTGGGGCCGGATTGCACGGTCCATTATAGGCCATATCATGAAAAGTGAATGGCCTGGTCTCAGCTGGCCAAGACCATGGCGCTCAGCGCTTCTAATCTCACCTGTTCCCCCTCCCGAAGGAAATTGTGCAAGGGAAGGAATAAGGAAGGGGATGGAAGAGGAAAAAGAGAGAAGAACAAAGAACGAAAGATAGAACAAAAAGAACAATTTTTGCCTGGTCTTACCAATAGCCAGGCGTGTCTGGGGTGTAAGCTCCATCCTCCTCGGAACCTCAAAGAAGCTCCACAGGAGTAGGAACATAGACTAACTAGTTAACACACCACCAGGGTGCCAATTGAACTAAGTGTGAGATACGATATACCCAACCATTTGGCGGGCCACTTTGCAGCGTATAAACCCCAACTGCCAAGCCCCCCCAGGTGGCGTAGCCAAATATCCGCCTCCTGAGCCCCCCGCCCCGCTACCTCAGGCCCAGGGACTGTAATGCTTCTCAACCCCCAGAGGGCGATATATCTGATCCCATAGCGGATCCAGGGCAGCCCAGCAATGTAGGGCTGACTCACAGAGGGGCAGAGGGGGGGAAATCAGTAACAGCTCCAAGGGGAAGAGCTCCCAGGATGCCCAGACACACACTCCCCTCCCCTCCCGGAACAACCCCCCACCTGGTGTAAAATCTTTAAGAATTATCTAGTGGATAAAACAGTGAGCAGCAATCAAACATTATAAACATGTCCCCAACAAATTGCCAACCCGCCTTGGTAACTGCCGCCCGCATCCCGGTACCACCCGACCGTGAACAGCCCCATAGGGGATAAAGCTTTTGAACAGCCTAGATGCCTCCCACCTCCCCGGAACGGTATCCCGCCTGAAGCGGAACCTGTAAAGATAAGCCAAAGGCTCGAGCAGTACACAATATCCATAGCCTATATACATTTCCCGGACCCACTATAGAAGATGTCGCCCACCGCCCGCCGCACGCGACAACCCGACATACCTAACATTAAGCGTAAGGAAAGTTGGAGGGTAAGACCGCAAACAACATCAGTAGCTAACAAACATTTCACCCATCCGCCATATTAGTAGCCGCCCAACGCCCGCCGCCCGGGTCAACCCAACATACTCAGCATGATTCAAAAGCAGAGTTCAAGGGGCAGACAGTAAACAAAATCTGCAACCCATATACATTACACCAACCCGCCATATCAGTCGCCGCCCACCCCCCGCCGCCCGTTACACATAAAAAAACACAGTACCACCATAATCAGCTGCTGTCCCATAGTGTTAATGTGTTTGTCAGTGGGAGGGTCGGAATAGAATAAAATCGACCTCCCTGAGTATTGCGGCCTCCTCCCGCCCCCAACCAGCAGATATTCAGAGATGAGCTTGGTGGCTGAAATCAACATACAATAGCATACGAAAACCCTAACCCATCCCAAAAACCAGCAAACTGTGTAGGAACAGCCCAACAAAAGGCCCCCAGACACCAGGGCCAGGAGTAAGAGGGGGGGCATGAACCCCAAAATGGGAGAAAAGGAAACCCCCCAGGACCACCTTCCCAAACAACAAGAGCCCCCTCTGAGAACCTGACCACCCGGAGCCACGGACATCCGATCCAGTGGATCATAAGAGGAGCCGACGTCGTCACACGCCCACCGTGAACCAGTCACGAGGTAGAGGACTCAGGACTCCCACCGGTGCAGCCTGAACTGCCAGATCCTCCGGAACCTGTATGCCCAGTTCCTTCAAAAAGGGTACCGGATCGCCGTCCGCATGCGCTGATCCTTAAATGCCATTAGTCGGAAAGAGTGGCCCCAAGCGTATTTAATGGCATGTTGCTGAAGCAGTTCGGTGACAGGGCACCACTTGTGCCACCTCTGCAGCGTAGCTGGTGTTAGGTCCTGGTACAGGGCAAGTTCTGCCCCTTTATATACAATTGTGTAGTTTCTGGCACGTTTCATTATGGCCTCCTTTGTTTGGAAGTATAAGAACCGGATAATCACGTCTCTCGGCCGCCTGTCATCCATTCGCCGGGCTCGGAGCGCCCTATCAGCCCGTTCAATGTGCCAGAGATGTTCCGGTATATCGGGGAGAAGCGGCCTAAATATGCTCAGCACCACCTCTATAAGAGACCCTCCCCCCTCCTGCTCCGGTAGGCCGCGGAGGCGTATGTTGTTTTGCCGCGATCTGTTGCCAAGGTCATCAATTGCGGATTCGGCGTGTAATAATCGGGACGTCAAGTGGTTTATTTGCACTGCAGCTTCATTGTGGGCAACTACCGTGGACTCCACCCGCTGTTCCAAAGCTGCCGTCCTGACGCCTAAGACCTGTATTTCCATTTTGACCTCAGCAGTGTTTCTGGTGATCTCTGTGGCCAGGGAGGTGCGCACTTCAGCTAGCTTAGACAGTATCTGGCTGGTATCAGTCTCCGGAACACCCGTGGAGATACCGCTCCCCTTACTTGAGGGTGAGCGTGGTGTCCCCGGGCCGTCCCGTCCCCCATCTTGTGTGCTCAGTCGCATGACGTGGGAGGCCGCAAACAACTCCGTCACCGGGGTACCTGGTTCTGTCTTTTTTGGCCTGTTTTCTCGGGGCCTGTTTATCCATCTTGGTTCTCCTGTAAATATCTTCAGATTTGCTGGCTTATCTCGGCTGTTGTAGGCTGTTGGCACTGTGGTCTCAGCAGAGCTCTATCCGGACACATCCAGCTTGCTCAGCCACAGACCACCCCCCCACCCCCCGATTTAATCAAATTTCAACCATCAAGTCACAAATGTAATACAAAGTGTGAATACAATGTTAGTGTGTAAAGTATTGTAAGGGTTAAACACTGTAAGGGTTATAAAGGGTAAACAGATATTAAAAAATCAATTCATCACTATGCTGGCTGGAAATTTAAGGAAAATAAATTACAGTTTAATATGGTATAATATTAAATCAGAAAAAAATCAAGAGGTGTTCTACTGGTTGTTGCTTTAGACCAATGACATTGCGTCTTTTACTACATAATAATAAGTAATAACAAAGTTTCTAGTAGTAAGCTGTTGTGCCATTTTGTTTTTTATGTGCTGAGCCTATATCCTTTTATAAATTCACTGTTCCCCTTTTATGAATTAGTATGATGTTTCATTTAGGCCACCATGGCTTCTAGGAATAAATTTGTTGTGTCACAACTGTTGTGTTGTGATAGTTCATTCTCAATTGCTGCTATAATTTATTAAGTTCATAGCACTTACATCTCAAGTCAATTATATATATGATAATTTAAAATGCACTTATCTGTATTGGTTATTGCTAGGAAAGACTAATTTAATACTCTTGCTCATTATTTCTAAAAAAATAAATAAAAATAAATCCAAATTGTTTAAATGTGAAAAACAATTTGACAAAAAAACACATTACTCTTTAGAAAACAACAAATTATAATTTTTCTAAACACTTAATCTTGTATTCTTGTATTTATGACAGTAAAATGTCTCTTTAGTTAAAGGTGAACTGTCACTTTTTAATATTATGTTTAATTATCAAAAAAACTGAGACTATGAGAACTCTGATAATGGACAATAGAGAATATGAGAAGTCCGAAACAATCGTCTCTTATGCAGAGACCGGCATTTCGGTTTTGGAATGCCCTTATGGGTGAGATTATTCTGATATGCAAATAATATAGGTTTACTCTGTAATGGCACAAGTGAGCAAGAAGATTTTTGAGACCTGAGCAGAGACTAACCGAAGGGCAAGCTACTGATTTACTCTCAGAGTTCTCATGCTCTCTCGCTCTGTTTTTGTTGCAATGCATTTGCTTGGGCTCTCCCAAAGCTAAAAGGATAATCCAGACATGGACCCTATGCTTACTGTGCCTAGAGGGATAACAGCTACACCTCGCTGATGAGGCCCAGAGAAGGCCAAAATTATTGTCTGGGGCTACTGTATCTCTCGTGCAGAGATAACTTGCCGTCATTTCAGTTCTGGACTGCCCTTATGTGTGGGATCAGTCTTGCCTGTTCTAAAAGTTCTCATACTCTCTAAGTTTGGTGTTATGTTTGATTATCCCTATATATGAGAAATATGTGAGGTATTGTATTGATTGTGGGCAATAATAGTAAATGTTTTATAAGTTTTCACAGATGTGGACCCTGTGCTTACTGTACCTAGAGGGGTAAAAAAAAATCTTGAAAATACAGTCTCCAAGACAAATTCCTTTTTTTTTTTATAGGGCCTGGTACGATATATAGATGATGCACAACAATAAAACATATAATTTCCATAAATCAGTTAGATGTATGATCATTAATACTTGGCTATATTAAATAATACAACAAAGACTACTCAAATGCACTAGCAACTGGTGCAAAAATAGCTAAACAAATTCAAAGTATACATAAGGTAGACTTTTCAGGATAAGTGAAAAAATGCTTGACATGTCTCCAAACAGAAATAGAAGTATTCAAGAGGACTGTCACTTCAATAAGGCATTGAGGATAGAAAAATGAGCCAAGTATGTGGTCCAAAAAATGTATTTTCACTTTAGCCTGGTGTTATAAAATGAGCTGGAAACTTAACCTAGGAGTAGGATAACATGCTTTCCATGCATGTCCTCTTTTGTATCTTATCTTGGACCATTCTTCAATGTCATTCTATAATTAGACTACAGTGATCTAATTCTAGAAGGAAAACATAATTTTCAAAGAGTGACCATAGCAATTACATTTGACATTAAGGTGGATGAACTGAGTGGGACAGATAAAATACGGTATAAGTTTGGAATCTAAAGAATTTAACAGATGGCTGAATTAAAACAAAGCTGGTTATGTATGCAGACATTCATTGCTGTATACATGAATATTAATAATTAAATGACATTATATATTTATATTTTTTATACAATATACTTGGTAAAACACAGAAAGGTTAGTATATGACTGTAGAAATGATTAGTTACTTTTTCTGGGATTTTTTTTTTACTAACACTTTACAGTCAAACACAGTTGTTTTTCCAATGTATTCACAGTCACACTAGGAGACTTTAGTGAGCTATCAATAATAAAATTAAGCTCTATTACACATACAGCACCTATGGCCAACCATTTCTACATACAGCCAATTTGGCCTTGATTCCATATTGTTGAATACGTTTTCCAAATGATTTAATATTTTTGGATAAACCTTAAAAAGATTTAAGTGTCAATTTTTTTACAAAATTTGTAATGTTTTGATAATTAAAAAAATATATTTTTGTTTAAAAAATTGCAGTATAAAATAAAACTATTAAAGGCCACACATTTTCTAAGCGTTGTGATTTACTGTGTTGTGTTCCTTTTCAATTTTACCACATGACAGGAGGCTTCATATTTGCATATCTTTCTTTACTGTAAACTCCAGCAGCATAGAAACAGTAACAACCAATCAGAGAAAAGATATGGTGCCCATAAAAGGCCCTGTCTATGACATCACTTCCTCTTTCTTTGCTGCTCCAGCCTACAGGTCAGAGTACTCTTACCCTCTGTGGCTTGTTATGATTTTATTGTACTTGTTAATGTTTTATACCTACTATTTATATCCTACTACTCCTGGCCCTCTACCTGTCTCCCTGCTTCCCCTCCTTATACCTCCTATATATCATATATTGTATTTCCTCTGTTGTCTGTAGGTCCGCGGGCGTCACAGCTGCCGGTGCCGTGCTCACCACGCGGACCTACCCTCTTCATGCTCGGGGACTTTGTGGGGACGGGTAGAAGGGGACCGGGTAGTTTTTAGTATTTTCCCCCGCCGCGCCTTCCAACCGCGGCCGGGAGCGAGTGCACACGCGGTCGGCGGCACTCGCGGCCGGCGGCCATCTTGGATCTCGCATCTCGCGAGATCCTCGGCGGCCGCCTCTCTCTTCAGTAAAGCGGATCGGGAATCACCCGATCACCGCTCCACACCTCCATTGCCCCTACAAGTGACCCTACTAGGGACTACACGACACTATATATATTTTTTTTTCATTTACTTTATGGGGTATGAAAGGCTTTCCTAGGATTTAACCCCCTGTTGCCCACTACTCTGGGCATATGTGTATATATTGCATGCAACAAGCTGAATACATCTGTATCCCTATCACCACAGTATTGTACTACTGCTATATAATCACAAGAGACATATTATTACATACCCTCTACAGGGTCATACCGTATTGCCGTACCCTCCAAGGGCATATTACATTGCAACACCCTCCAAGGGTTACACTATATTACTGTACCTGACGGTGCAAATTGATGTGGGTGTCCTCTGGGTATTTTTTCATGGCACACCACCTGGGGTGACCCCCCAGATATGCATGCAAGGTCACTGACCATTATCTTATGTGGGTGTCCTCTGGTTGCCACGGCACACCACCCGGGGTGAACCCCGAGTATATGCACGAGGACCTACCCTCAACTGACATTTAACCCTGATTGCTACCTAACGTGCATACAGCTCTGGTGTACAACTGTGGCGAACCCTAACTATACACCACCACTGAGCTCATATCAGGCTGCCTCTATTAGGCGACAGCCCATATACAATACGCCTCTAAACACAACTTTACCAACTGGGCGGCCCCCAGTTGTACCAGGAGTCTGTCACTACATGTACTGACTCTCCCCCACTGCCTCCACTGACTTTCATTATCGCCCAACAGGCCAAGGAAAACACACTACAAATCATGGAAGACACCCAAAATAGTCAGGATTTCCAGGCTATGATTAATGCCGCAGTGGCGGCATCGGTAGAAAAAGCCCTCTTGAAAGCTCTACCCCAAAGTCAGGGCGACATGAGTTCCCCAGAACGGATGGAGGCTTCGGGCTCAGAGATGTCCAAAGTAAAACGACAGCGAAAGGCTCTGAGCCCCCCTTCCACCAAGACTAGGGGCAAATCACCCACCAAACGGAGTAAGACCACGGGCCGACTATGGCCCGCACCCCAACCACTTCCATCCTCCGACGAAGAGGACTCCTATGTACCACGCACCTTGGACGTGGTCGACGAGTGGCACGGGGAGGACTCAATTTCCGAAGAAGAGGAATGGCAGGACTTGCCTCCCACCTCCTCGAAATACATTAAAGAGACCTTTCTCGACACCACCGACCGGGACAGAGATAGCAACACAGACAAGACCGGAGATGGAGTGTTTATAGATGACCAAGGGAATCCGCTCTTCGACCCACGTTCCATCCGACACCCACGGTCTTCCGAGTGGAGCCTACCAGACCACTTGATGAAGTTCATTCACTTCTGGCTGCGCAAACCATTAGAAAAGGAGGTACGAGCACGCCTCCGGGCCGAATGCCCCAGACCCCTGTTACCCGACAAAGTGGCATTTACCCCTGAGTTTGACAATACGGTGGTGGTCTTTATGTCACGCGCGGGCCGAGACCCCCGAAAGGGAGTGGAAAAAGGCATGAAGGCGACACAGGATAAGGTGCTGGACCTACTCGGCCCCATCGCGAAAATACTCTACTTCGCAGACCTAGCCCTCAGCCAAGGCTCCCAACTAGACCCTCACGTCATACGGGAATGGGCTCAAAGATCGGTGTGCCTTCTGGGCAACGCAAACGCCGCATTGTGCACTGAAAGACGCAGATCGGCACTAATCCGCATTGATAGTAAGCTCCTGGACCTCGGGGCGAAAGAATTCGGACCGAAAGCCCAAGGGCAGCTGTTTGGCGACGCCTTTATCGCGGAACTTAAAAAGCACGTAAACCTTTTCACCACCTTGAATAAGGCCCAAACCTCACTCAAGCAAGTTTTCCATACCCAGACTACAAGGGGTGTTTTTGGAACGGCTGGTCGGCAGTGGAACCGAGCCACCAGCCGTTTTTGGACCTCCGGTTCCAGATCACTCCCGCAGACCCAGAGTTTCTTCCCATCTACGACGCAAAGGCCCTCTTCGTTCCGAGGGACAGGGAGGTCTAGAGGATTCAGAGGTCGGGGACGCGGCCGCTTCTCCACTGGTGAGTCCACCTACATACCAAAATGTTTCACATTTTATAGCAGGCAGCCTGTCCCTTTTCTTTCAGAACTGGGAGCTGATCACCAAAGACGCCTGGGTCCTACAGACGGTACAAGGCTTCGTCATAGACTTCTTCACAAAACCCATACAACCCAACACCCCTCCTCCGATTCACTTGTCAAAGGAACAAGAACATTTGGTGGACGAAGAGATCCACACGCTCTTCAGGAAAGGCGCAGTACAATACGCACCAGAAGGGGGAGGATTTATAAGCAACATCTTCCAGGTCAAGAAGAAAACAGGCAACTACAGACCGGTTATCAATCTCCGACAATTGAACTCATTTGTGGTATACAGGCATTTCAAGATGGAAGGAATCCACCTTCTACAAGACCTCCTCATCAAGAACGACTGGTTTACACGTCTGGATCTCAAAGACGCATACCTGTCCGTTCCAGTAAGCGTACACTGCCGACGTTTCCTCCGCTTCCTATGGAGAGGACGGATATGCCAGTTCACATGTCTGCCGTTCGGCCTCAGCTCAGCCCCGAGGTGCTTCACGAAGCTCCTGAGACCGGTGATGGCGCACATACGAACCCGGGGCATAAGATGTCTCGTATACCTGGACGATTTGCTAATTTTCTGCGAATCAGCCTCCAGACTACGATTGCAGACGAAGTTTGTCGTTCGCTTGCTGGAATCTTTAGGTTTCGTAGTGAACAGACAAAAATCGTCTCTCTCTCCTTCCCAGTTGGTTCAGTTCCTCGGCTTCGATATCGAATCGAAGGACTGCGTACTACACCTCCCCTCGACAAAGATAGCATCGATAAGGAAAGAAATCAGACGGGTTCTGAGGATGGACACAATACCGCTCAGGATGCTCGCTCGGATTGTGGGACTCCTTTCCTCCTCCATACAAGTGATTTTCCCAGGCCCGCTCCACTACAGGGCCATGCAACGGCTGAAGGCGGCATACCTCCGCACCGGACACTCGTACGACCAATGGATCCCGCTGTCGACGGAAGTGAGGACGGAACTTCGATGGTGGTTGCTACACATGCAAGCCTGAAATGGAAAGGCTATCTTTGGCTCCTCCCCGGACTTCGTCGTAGATTCGGACACCAGCTTATGGGGATGGGGAGCTCACTGCGCGGACGCCTCCACGGGAGGCCCATGGCAAGAGGAGGAGACCAACCTACACATCAACTGCCTGGAACTGATTGCAGGATCCTTCGCCATCCGCAGCCTGGCCAAGGACAAATCGAATTGCTGTATTCTGCTCCGCATGGACAACATTTCGGCGGTACAGTACATCAACCGCCTAGGCGGAGCGAGGTCTCGAGCATTGACGGAGGCCACGAAGGACATCTACAGCTTTTGCCTGCGACGGAACATCACGCTGCAGGCGGAATACCTACCTGGAATCGCCAACCTGACGGCGGATTGGTTCTCACGCCACTGGCGAGACACCAGCGATTGGAAACTCAACAGGGAGATAGTCCAAGAATTACGACGAGGGACATACCCACTAACAATAGACTTGTTCGCTTCCAGGACCAACCCCCAACTGCCGAGATACTACAGTTGGCTCCCAGATCCGAAGAGCGAAGCGGCAGACGCATTCCTGCAGGACTGGCCCATTCTAGGGGCTTACGCCTTCCCACCATTCTCCATGATACCACGGGTACTGCGATACACACGCACCCGCAAACTATCGCTTCTACTCATAACCCCCCTTTGGCAGAGTCAACCGTGGTTCCCAGACCTCCTGGAGATGTCCCACGGACACCCCCTACTACTCCCTGCCTTCCCACGACTTCTGACGGGACCTCGAGGAGAACCACACCCCCTCGTCCTGGAAGGGCAACTAGAACTAGTAGCTTGGACGATTTCAGGGGCTCCTGGTCAGTCCACGGCCTATCACAATCGACTAAGGACCTCCTATGGGACTCTTGGGCTCCAGGCCCACATGGGCAGCCTGGAGTAATTGGTGTGTGGAAAGGGACTCCGATCCCTTTAATGCCCCTATCCCGCTGATCCTTAACTACCTAGGTCATCTGTTCTCGCTGGGACGATCGTATCGGTCCCTCAACGTGATCAGATCAGCCATATCGGCGGCACACGTCCCGATACTAGGCAGACCAGTGGGTCAGGACCCACTGATATGCCGACTTCTACGGGGCGCTAAACTAACAAGACCACCGGCACCCAAATATTCTAACCTCTGGCAGGTAGACATAGTGCTGGATTTTCTTAGGGCATGGCCAGATAACCCCTATCTGTCACTGAAACAACTTTCAGCCAAACTGACCCTCTTACTATGTCTCGTCTCGTTCCGACGAGTGTCAGACGTTAGAGCATTCGACGTGGACGGGTTTTCCATCACTCCAGAAGGAGTTATATTTTCCATATTAAGACGGACCAAATCGGATTCCACCTCGATATCGTACCCGTACTTTGGCTCAGATCCCAAACTGTGCGTTGTCAGGACGCTTATGAGATATACGGAAACCACAGCTCCCCATCGAACCAGTTCGACGGGTCAGCTTTTGATCTCCTATGTAAGGCCTCATGGACCGGTGTCCACGACTACACTGGCTAGATGGGTCCGCTGGCTACTATCGTTAGCAGGCGTTGAACCTCACTTCGGCGCACATTCGGTCACAGGGGCGGCAGCCTCCCAAGCCTTAACGGCGGGCGCCTCTCTAATCGACATTATGCGCTGCGCAGACTGGTCACGGGAAAGTACTTTCAGGACGTTCTATTTCCGTCAAACAGCTCATGCTTCCTTCACACTCATCAATTCCAAGCTTTAAAAATGCAAATATGAAGCCTCCTGTCATGTGGTAAAATTGAAGATTATACTAGCTTTAGTGTACTAATAATCTTAATTTTAGTAATGACAGGAGGCGAATATTTCCCACCCTATTGGACCCCCCCTGTTATTTCATCAACGGAACAGAAGGTCTCATAGGTTCAGGAAGACATGTACCATAGGTGAGTATATTCCGTACCTAACAGCGTTTAGGGGTTGGCGTAGGATGGAATGTAGTAACCGTATATTTATGTACATCAGGTATATCTATAGTTCTTCCTATTACAGTAATTTTATCGGGTATATTACTTGAACCCTCTCGGACAGTATTGTGTTATGGCAGGATTATTATGTTTTAAGATATGTGGACAAGTGATCACGCCAGAGACCTTTCACTCTTTTCCTTGTCTTGCAGTGTGATCGCCTTCTCGACGAGTGTACACATCTTCTATTCGGGACAAAGGCTCATCTCCCACATCGTTACATCAAGGAACTACCGGAGTTATTCTTCCCCATCATGCTGTTGAACTGTTACCGTAATTTGTTTTAAGTTTTATTGTTATTTACTGTTCACACCAAAGAAAGAGGAAGTGATGTCATAGACAGGGCCTTTTATGGGCACCATATCTTTTCTCTGATTGGTTGTTACTGTTTCTATGCTGCTGGAGTTTACAGTAAAGAAAGATATGCAAATATTCGCCTCCTGTCATTACTAAAATTAAGATTATTAGTACACTAAAGCTAGTATAATCTTCAATTATATCCTTGAATATTCTGTTTATGCAACAAGATACATCCAAGCCTTTTTTAAATTTATCTATAGAATCTGATAACACAACCTTCTTAGCAGGGAATACTACATCTTTATTGTTCTTACTGTAAAGAACCATTTCCTCTGCTGTAAATATTTCCTTTCTTCCAGCATCAATGGGTGGCGTCTTGTCTCTTGTATATTCCTGCTAATGAACAGGTTAGCACATAGTGATTTCTACTGACTCTTTATTTATTTGTATAGTGCTATCATATTCCCTCTGTGTGCCTTTTTTCTAAAGAAAAATATTCCAGTATTTCTTAAATATAGGGATAATTAAACATAACACCAAAAATAGAGTATGAGAACTTTTAGAACAGAAAAGACTGATCCCACACATAAGGGTAGTCCAGAACTGAAATGACGGCAAGTTTAAAAAAATAAAAAAAATAAAAACATTTTAACAACTGTATATTGGTAACTTTGTCTCACAAAAGAAACAATGATAAAATGTGAAAGTTCTATAGCCCACTCAAAGTTATTTCAAATTCCCTGGCAGTAGCTAATAGATACCTCAGCACATGAATACAAGTGTCACAAAAGCATCAATGACCCAGATTATCCCACACTCCCACACATACACAGTAAGGGTAAAACACAAGGTATCCCTTCTGGTCTGCCTCCCACAAAGTGGCATTACTACCCAAAACCTCTTCAAATATATACAGAAACAGATTATTTAAATACACTTCAACTTATTTAGCACTGTTTGATTTGTCTCCCACATTGGAATTAGTTTAGGACCCACCGATATTGTGGTACTGTGAGATAGTGGTGGGCTTAACACAATATGGTCATATGTTGGAACTGAATCCCCATATTTGTCTGCTGATATAGGTGATTTTCAGAAGCCTCATAGAATTTAGAAATGTATTTTATGAGTGCGCTGTTCCTTAATCTGCATAATGTATAACATTTGGTCACTACGGCAGCTTCCTGCAAGATGCATGTTCCGGTTGTGCTCCCAATTCCCTTTTGTTTTTACTGCTACTGACAGAGGCTAGATTATCTCTGGTAATGGAAAATTGCCTAACATACATAGATCTTACTCTGGAATCCTTTCTGTGGAGGGGGGAGTACCAGGATGCAAAAAGTGGACAAAGTGTTCTGGATCCATGAAGTGACAACAGTAGCACTAGATGTTCCTATCGATATTATCATCTAATTAAGCAAAACAGATTATTGGGTAGTGATCTTGCAGGTGGTATTGCCTTTAGACACCCTATCCTCAGGATTACTTAAGGCTGCAGTGGCTACACCAATATGTAATGGTAACCACAGTTTTTCGGTGTCATAGGATCCATTGCCAACAGGGCCTCTTCAGGGGTATAACTACCACTTTCAATGATCCAACCCATGACATGCCCTCCATAGCTTTACTAGAGAAACTCATACAGTTCCTGTGATCTTGCTTCTGGAAAAAAAACAAAAAAACCCTTCCTTTGGATGCTACACCAGACGTTAACTGCAGACTGCTTTCAATAATAAGTTATTGTGGCTTCAATGCCTAGGTGAGGGCTGAGCTGGAAATCCTACCATCCCTTTCAGTGTATTCTCTGATACAGGATCAATAACGTGCCATAATATCCAGGATCAAGTTTCAGCTGACACCTACTGACCACATTATATTACTTTATATATGTTTGACTCATTTCCCTAGTGTGTCCCATTTCTTGTTTGTTTAAAATAGTATATGATTGTTGGCTTCTTATTTGGCTGAAGCAGACAGGGCTCTTTATATGTTCTGCAACTTGAACTTAACTTAATATTGTGCACTAGCATATGCCTGTCTCCTACGTTGCTGTCAAATGTAGTCTAAATTCTTGACTATCTGGTTTGTTTCTAAGTGCCATAGATTACATTTGTAAAGTAAAAAAAAGTGTATTTTATCAGTTACTAGCAAATAGCCTTGGTATTTTTTTAATTTAAAAAAAAAACTGCTCTATGCGTGTCAGATATCTCTAAGTAACTGCACACGATTTATGACAGGTGAACACATTATTATTATTATTATTATTTTATTTATATAGCGCCAGCAAATTCCATAGCGCTGTACAATGGGGGATTTTAAAGTTATAAAATTAAATTACTCCTTGTAGAGCATCTCTATAAAGATCATACTTCTTTTTTTTTTTAATAAATATATTTTATTATATTTCAATATAACTGACAATACTATCAGAAATGTCAACATTTGACGAAAGTATTTCATAAGTCTCTAAAAAGTTCTTATACAATCAGATATTAACAAACTACAAATACATACATACATATAATAGCAATGCAAAAACTCGAGTTATATTCTTCTCTCTCGAGTAGAAATAAACTATACAACTGTGGTTTCTTCAGTCCCCTACGACAGAGGAGATTAACTCTAGATATTATTAGTTTCAATTCACATTACCATATAACTTACAAATAATCGACATACATATAAATATATATATATAAGATATATATAAGATCATACTTCTTAAAGTGCTTCAAAGCACAGGATTAAACTGTCAGTCTGGTTATCCAGGACTACACAGGAATAAAAACATATGTTTATCACTAATGTGTTGGAATGCTGTACATAAATATTACATATGTGTGAATTCCTGATAACTATCTAGGCTTGAGTTATTGTAAGTGGTGATAACCATTAAAGAATGATATGCACTACAGTGGTTTAGGAATTTTAAACAGAAATAAAAAAATTAATCTGTTGCAATCCATTCAGTAAATAGTTATATGTCTTAATTATCTGCACTGATTCCTCTGTGTGGTGGAGTCGATGTGATACAAATCTCTCTGTCCATTAAAAAGTTTAATTGGCCCACAAGATATAGTTAGACCCCCTGCTTGGTTGAGGCAAGCAAAGTACTATCTCTAATCCCTGCATTTTAGAGGGTCTTACAGATGCGTGTCATAACTAACATTGTTTAAGAAACTGACATCTCAGGGACAGAGAGTTAATCATTAGATGGCTTTCACCCAAACAAAACAAGTTATTATGGATCATTGCAAATCCCCTATTTCAAGAGGGCTTCCATAAAAACAGCCACCCTTTACCTCCAACCCATGCACAATGGGGTGGGGGTTAATCATGAATGAATGGAGACCTGACAAATCATTTCTATTCCTTCTTTCATTCCATAATTTTTTTTACGGTGGAGAATAGCAAAGGCAGACTAGGGAGCATTTTTTTTTAATTATGTTTTTTAATTTTTTGAAAAAAGTTCACTTTTTTTTTTTTTTATCTAAATGAGCATCAATGTTGGGGCCAGATTGTACTGTTATAGGACCAATTGCACATCATAACTTTCCTGCTGCTGTAGGTTCCCACAGAACAAACAGAGTAATTGCAGCATCTGGCAAATTAGATTAAGCAATCGTTTAATCTGTTGTGCAGTTAGAAAACTCTCTTCATCACTACTGGGGCAACAACAAATTCCTAGATAAAAATAATGGATGGTTGGGACAGACTCTTAACGTGTGTTAATAGTTGGCGATTTATTTGTTGTTATATAAATACAATACTGTATATAGAAACAACCATTATAATGGCATGTTATATCATGTCAATTCTTTTTTAATCATATTTTTTTTCTACTGCACAATTTATTACATATGTCGCAACCTGTCTATGGGGGTAAATGTAATTCAATGTGACTAAGGCTGCACACATTGTTTAAATGTGTTCCAGAATGTTGCAAATTTAGCTATATGCTCTTCTGCCTGGGTAGCATTTAAAATATGTTGTAAATGTTAAACAGTTGTCTCTGTAGGTGGCCAATTAATACACAGCATCCAGACTGGAACAAGCTCTGTAGTATATACATAAAGCATATAATCTTTTATCTGTTTAGGTATTATCATATTTTTAACAAATCCTAGAAACTTCAAACATTAAATGAGATGTTGTGCTAAACATGCACACTGTATAGGTCAATGTTTTTAAGAACATAATCTGTTGTACAAAGTTTCAAGAGAGCTAATTTGAAACACTTTTTCTTATTATCTAACAGAAGGGTTCTTTTTTTTTAGTAATATTAAATTGACTTTGTCTTGAGATAAATATACGTGTCATATTAAATGTACAAGGCAATTTAAGGGTTATCAAGAAAACCGCAAAAATATTCTTTCAAAGGGGTGACAAGATCAAGACATTTTCAAAAATCTGTTTAGTACACATGAATAACATGAATTGCACTTTATTGCATTGTCTTTCTTTAAACTAAAAAAACTACATATCAATGCTACAATACTAAGTAAATATGTATATGTCCATAAAATATAGTATGTACATAAATAGAGATAATACATTATAAAAATATGAATTAATATTATGGGAATATAATATGATTGAGGGATTTTGGAGACAGTGTAAACCCTGTGACCAAATGCAAAAGTGATTTATGTACTTTTCCAGAACCCTAATATTGAATTATTTGAATTATTTACCACTAAAAAAATTATTCACTTTCTAATATATAATCATGTCATATTATACACTTTTTGTTTTTTAAATCAAAATAATTATTTTAAAAAGTTTTAATGTGAGAAGTAATTAGCACATCTTGACATACACTTAGAGAGTAGAGAATACATGCACACAAATGTGATGTTGGTGTGAGATATTCAGAGATTAGAAAATGTGAACTCGTGGATCTTCTGCAGAACTGTCTGAACATAGGGCAAAATAGGCAGAACTGTGTGATGTTTTACCCTCAACATCTCCAAATAATTTACTGAGCTTGCTAAGATACAAATATTTAAGTGGTTTCTTCAAGCACCATGACTTCAGTGATCTGAAGTGGTCATGGCGCCTGGAGTCTGTATTTGCAGCATTTCACTGTGAAACACGTCACATGTAGAAATTAACCACTTAGCGACCAAAGGTGTGACTCCACCTCCAGCAAACATGTTGCACATAGTTGATATTAGCCAGAACGTATTTGTAAACATGGTATCTAAAGCCACCATTGACAGCAATGGTAGTACCCCCCTTCAGCCCGTCATACCTGCCCTCCCTCCCCTCTGGCGAGACTTATTGAAGGGGCCACAATTGGTGGAATGATGCTTCATTCCTTATCCTCTGTCTGCTGGCAGTATGTCATTCATCCAAAATCTGCCTGACAGCTGATGTTGGCTCTCTTGCAACATGAGGACGACAACAAGTCCTTCCAAGGGACACCATGAATGGCTTTTGACTGGAATTACAAGCTGGTACTGTAGGCAAGTATCTGCATTATCCTGTCTTTTGGGAATGGTATCCGTGAATATATATTTTGCAATGCAGTAATGTGTCCTACTAATCGTGGAGCAGACAGCAAAAAACACTGCTTTTTGGAGGTGAAGGTAGGGATGTCAGAGAGTCCTTTACCTACAGGCACATGTCATATAAATCCATCTCTGTGATGAGGGAATTATGAACTCTGTAATCCACAGGATTCTTTTTTCGTGTATTGCAAACTAATCAGCAGTTATGAACACATTTCCTATTTTATTTTGTAATTTTTGTGTATTTTATAATGATACTGACTTGCTGGTGCATGACTGATGGGACAATAATAATTTTAATAAGAAAATTAGAGGAACATAACAAAGAGTTTAAGGTTTTGCCGTGGCTTCCAAATTCCCCAGATCTCAATTTGATTGAGCACCTGTGGGATGTGCTGGAACAACAAATCCAATCCATGGACCCCCTACCTAGCAACCTGCAGGACTTAAACAATCTGCTGCTAATGTCTTGGTGCCAAATACCACAGGACACGTTCAGATGTCTATGCCTTGACACATTAGAGCTGTTTTACAGCACAAGGGGGACCTGCATGAAATTAGGCAGGTGATTTTAATGTTGTGGCTGATCAGTGTATACACGTTGATAGACACACTCTGGCACACTCACAAATATACACGCTCTGATACACACACACATATGCACACTCTGATACATTTACGCACAAACAAACACAAGTGTACTGATGCATGGAGACACACAATGACATTGAGACACACACATTAACAGTGTGTTGCCCTTTGAGCATATGTATCTCTGTGTCTGGGAGTGTATGTGTGAGGGGGATCTGCTTCCAGTGAATTATGTATATGTGTAGGTTACATGTGGTCTTGATGTGTGTGTGTTGTGTTTATGGGAAGACTGTGTGCTGTGTATGAGGGTTGCTGTCTGTGGGATTTGGTACTTATGCATGAGTGTGACTGTGTGTGTGAAAAAGACTGTCACAGGGTGACTGTGAAAGAGTGAGTGTGACAGGGTGATTGTGACAGAATGAGTGTGGCAGGGTGACTGTGAAAGAGTGAGTGTGACAGGGTGATTGTGACAGAATGAGTGTGGCAGGGTGGCTGTGATAGAGTGAGTGTGATAGGATGACTTCATAATAAGAAATTAACTGATTGATAAGTCTGCCTAAAATAATTCTAACAATCCTCTACGGTTTTTGTTTGAAATCTATGGACCTAATAGAATCTATGAAAATAATAGACACCATAACATTTTGACTAGGTAGGTTACTAGACATTTGTTTAAACTCCCATGAAACCTTTCTATCCATATCAACTTGTACATTATTACCGTGTTTCCCCGAAAATAAGCCCTAGTCGGATTTTCGGGGTTGGCTGCAATATAAGCCCTACCCCGAAAATAAGACCTAGGCATTGCACCTTTGCGGCGAGACTTCCTTCTTCTACTTTAGGAGGAGCGTTGCGGGCCACGGCATCGCGCAACGTGATGACGACATTTCGCAGCGCCGTCAGTCTGCCTTCACGGATCTTCAGCAGAAGGATCCATTTCCGGGCGGTGAGGCACCCAGTGGTCGGACTCGGCAAGGAATCTTTGAAATGTGAGTACCGGTAGATATTTTATGTCTGGGACTGAATTAATTAAAGGGGGCGGGGGGTGAATTAATTAAAGGGGGGTCAATTAATTAAAGGGTGGGCTGGATTAATTAGAGGGGGTGAATTAATTAAAGGGGTGGTGAATTAATTAAAGGGGTGGTGAATTAATTAAAGGGTGGGCTGGATTAATTAGAGGGGGGTGAATTAATTAAAGGGGTGGTGAATTAATTAAAGGGTGGGCTGGATTAATTAGAGGGGGTGAATTAATTAAAGGGGTGTGAATTAATTAAAGGGTGGGCTGGATTAATTAGAAGGGGGTGAATTAAAGGGGGGTGAATTAATTAAAGGGTGGGCTGGATTAATTAGAGGGGGGTGAATTAATTAAAGGGGGTGAATTAATTAAAGGGTGGGCTGTATTAATTAGAGGGGGTGAATTAATTAAAGGGTTGGTGAATTAATTAAATGGGTGGTGAATTAATTAAAGGGTGGGCTGGATTAATTAGAGGGGGTGAATTAATTAAAGGGGTGGATTAATTAGAGGGGGTGGATTAAAGGGGGGTGGATTAATTAAAGGGGGTTGAATTAAGGGGGGTGGATTAATTAAAGGGGGGTGGATTTATTAAAGGGGGTGGATTTATTAAAGGGGGTAGATTTATTAAAGAGGGGTGGATTAATTAAAGGGGGTGGATTAATTAAAGGGTGGGCTGGATTAATGAAAGGGTGGGCTGGATTAATTAGAGGGGGTGGATTAATTAAAGGGGGTGGATTAATTAGAGGGGGTGGATTTATTAAAGGGGGGGTGGATTAATTAGACAGTATGGTATTTTGATCCCCAGACAAGATGAGTGCAAAGAGAAAGAGCTGTACATACTGGTAACGTAAATAAATAAGCCCTACCCTGAAAATAAGCCCTAGTGTGTTTTTTTGTGACTAAAATTAATATAAGACCCGGTCTTATTTTCGGAGAAACACGGTAGTTGTGGAAAACTATAGGCAAATATTTATGCATATTTGTTGCATTTTAATAGAATTTAAACACAATCTTCATATGCAAATGTTTACTGTGCTTCAAAACATGGTTATCATTTCCAGTCTTCTTGATAATCCTTAATTACATGTTTACATACTCATTGGAGCCAGAACATTTTTGAGAGATGTGTTGTATCTATTTTCAATAGGTTAATTTAAATGTTTGGATAATCTGGCATTTTTAATTGGTCATGTGCAATCTTTTTAATAGGATGTTTAATAAATACGTCTAGATAAGTGTCTGTTACAGTTTTATTTTTAATGTTGACTTTGCCCGTGATACAGAAACCCAGTACTAGTCACTTAGTCCCACCTAAGTCATTTTTGAAAATTCCTTACTGATATTCATATTGCATACAAGAACAGACTTTAAAGAAAATCAACCAGCGTATAGAGTAGCTTGTAGTATTGTGAAAAAAATGGTGTGATGTTTTGAACAATTAGAACAAAAATGGCAGCGTATCGATACATAATGTATTTGATGAATCAATCAGATAACACCAGATAGTAATCAATTTTCTAGTTAGTATTATCCTTTACTATGCATTATCACTGTAATTACCACTGTTTGCTACTTGACAGATTAAACACAAATCATAACCATGACATAATGAACTGATTCTTATTGTGGAATATTTTAATCTCGCTTCCTTTCCATGCATCAAGAATGTTGGAAACAATGCAATCTCTGTGGGTTTTATACCATTTGTTATACAATAGAATGGTGAATAATGGTATTCCCACCCAGTGAAAAGTAACAGACACACACTTTAATTCCGAACAAGACAGTACAGCTTATACTCAAGAGAGAAATCATACACCAAAAGTCACATTCAAGACATATATATACACACTGTAATGCCGCCCGCCGGCGCTGCTCCTATCAGAGATATCGTATCGCTACGGCGGTATTCCCACAAACTAAGGGGAATACTGCCAAATACTCACCAGAGGTGACCTCTCCTCTCTCAGCAGCCCTGTCTGTATCATTAAGGACGCAGCCCATTGCAGCTGTGAATAATAATAAAGGGTTTCCTGTTTAACCCTTAAAGGGCCAGATCAATAATTTATATGGGTGTGTTACACACATAAGCTTGATCACATGTTTCCCTACAGCCTATCAGAAGACGCCTTTAGCTATTTAAACACAGTTTGTCCATTTCTTAGTGCCCTGTCGTGGTTTCCAGTTGGTTATCCAAGAGCGCATTCCTTGTATTGATTTCTTGTGTATCTGACCTTGGCTTCCCCTATTGACTATACAATCTCTGTATTCCTTGACTTTTGGCTTGGCTACTGACTATTCTGATATCTCCATTCCTTGACCTTTGGCTTGTTTATCGTTTGCGTTATACCTTTGTCTTGGCTTTTCCCTATCTTGTGTCTTTTTGCCTTTTTACGTTAAATCCGGCCATTCTAAGGTCCGGTAATATGTCTTAGGTATTTACTTTATATCTACTTAAGTTCTGCGTGTTGGGTATCTACAGTAATCCTGACACACAAACGCATACCAGAAAGAAACAGATCTTGTTTCTCCTTCCCCCTCAGACATTTCTTCATGACATCAGGTGTCACGACTAAAGGTGAGCTGCATTAAAAGTGAACACTGTATAGTGATTCACACTGTAGAAGTGTTTGTATACAAATGTCTCATTTTATTTTCTAACTGTCTGTTCCCTAACTTTGGTTTCCTTGTTCTCATAAAACATATTTCTCATGTCATGCTTGGGATGTATAGATAGATTGGTAGATAGATTTATATGACATTTTCCAGATTTATTACCTTACATTGCTTTTAATACTAATAATTCTAATAACATTAATTTTATCACAAAACACTATTGTAAGTAACCAATGTCTATAAAAGAAAGATGCATAAACTACCTGCACAATTTGTGTGAAATCGTCCATAAAGTTTACACATAATTAAATTAAGTCATTGTACACATAATGTATGAATACAATTTGTTTATATATTACACCAACAGAAATGCTAGTAAACATATAGAATTTAAGTAAAAACATTTAAAATCCCTCCCCACCAGTAAATCAATTCTCACCATAGATATCCATGGCCATCGGCACAGAAGACTAAGCTGAGAATTTAGTGACAGGGAGTAGTTCTCCAGGAAGATGATTAACACCCACTACAGCCTACTGAAGCACACGTTAATATTCATCTCTGTAGAGTTAAGGGATGCCCAGTTACCATGATGGTTTTAAAAAACACGCTTGCCTCCATAAACCTAAATATATGTGGTTTGGGTTGGTCCAACTGCTGTAACAATCAAAGTGTTTTGGAGATGCAAAGGCAAAAGATCAACATCCATGAAAAAATTCAAAATTATGGACCATAGAGGTAATTTTGTTCTAGTGATGAAATAAAAGATAAGTCTTTGAAGATATTTGTCAATATGTGTAAAACAACACTAACATTCCACAAACAATACTGATCATAATAACACCAAATAGGTTTTGATCAATGATCTCCAGGATCACCATGTCCATAAATGCTTCAGGCATTCATGTTCTTTATTTATGACCTTGCAATTTTGGAAATATTTTAATACTGCTTTTTTCTTCAACAAATCAGCATACCTGTAGCACCATACCCATATCACTATATCTATATGCATAAATAAAAATGCTGCCCATTACATTTACTAAAAATATGTCACTGAATTGTTTATAAAATGCAATGGTAGGTCTATTTGTGGTTTTTGTATTGTCACAACACACTTATTTAAAAAGTTGTTTTGGTGGAAGAATACACAGAGATTTCTTTTTTTTTTTTTATCCAAGTCCTGGCTCACACCAAAAAAAACAAAAAACACTTAAACTGATTTTACTTTTTTTTTTTTAAATATGAAGGGAAGGTAAACGCATTAATTGTTAATGATATGATTAACTAAAACAGCATATAAACGATAAAGTCACAAGTTTTACGTAACATAGATTCTATTGCACTACTTTTCCTGAGTCCATTTAAGTAGTAAATCACCATTTATGTTATTTAAGTCAAATGTGCAGTATAAATATTAGTTTGAATAAAAACATTTCATTATACCAACTGAAATAAGAAATAAGATTTTAAAAAACCTCTACTGAAGCAAATATTCTTTTTACGTTTTTAATATACACACAATATCACATGTTAAAATACGTTACAGTTTACAACACTAAACAGTAGCCACAGAAATACAAAATTTCACTTACTGAAACCTAACTTCTTAATCTAAAAAATATGTGTAGCTAAATGATATATGTCACTAGGGTCACTCCACACATACAGGTATCAGATATTAAAAAAACAATACTACTCTTTGATTTTTGTGAAAAAATGGCTTTCCTGCTTACCATTCTATTAAAGTACAAACAGAACAGCCATATCAAATCCAGATGCTTCTCCTCCCCTGTTCAGTTTCAGTAATCAATATGTATGAATACCGTGCTAGGTGTGTGATCAGGTTAGATTTAGTTACCTTAATTTGACAAACAACACAGGTTTCTGATTATTTTATTCCCTGAAATTGTTATTGGCATAAAAAAGAGAGAAAAATGTAATGTAAAGACCACCACAATTTTAGTATGGACACATTTTCATTAGTATATATTTGTATATTTAGTATTTATTTGTGATGTATTTTATTCAACATATAAAGTGATGTACAAATTATTTATTTGTAAAATAGATGTTACAATTATAAAACTATGTATAGGTTAATACTGGGAATAAAAACAAATCCTCCATTTAAAAAAAAAAAAAAAATTAATGCCACGATATACCTTAATTGTAATAGTTTCAAAGTGCAATCTAATTTACAAAATTATTTACTATACTGAAAATTGCCATTACTAAATGGCATTTATAAATGTATACTAAACTATTTAATCTAAGGTGTCCCGGTCTTTAGTGAGCTCCCTATACTCTGTCCCCTTTGCTTACAATTCCTGGTTTTGTAGTTCCTGAAACAAACTATTGTGTAACATGTTATTTAATCTTTTTGTACATTAGTTCTTACTATGTCATTAAAGTTGTTGATAACCACTTAAATTTTAAAAACAGTGCACATTGTAGTACTGTTGTACAAATTTTGAGATACGGATATGAGAATGCATAAAATGAGCACGGATTGGATTAAATTGTGTAACCTCTCCTCATGAATGCATAAAATGAGCACGGATTGGATTAAATTGTGTAACCTCTCCTCATGAAAAAATCTTACAAATGCTAACAGCCACCAAGATGGCAAGGAGCGTTTGGGTGCAAAATGAACTTAAATTGATAACACAACCCCAAGTGTTTACTCAGGAAATGATCCACTCAAGAAAATCATCCATTATTGGAGTGATAAAGCACTCCATGCAGAAAATACATTTAGCCCCTATTTCTAGGTAAGTGATGTTCTTCTGGCTTTATTTTTCATTTTACTTTATAATTCCAATAAAGGGTAATATGAAGACTTTTTAACTGTGTAAATTTATACGAGTCATTAAATACAGCAGTTACCTGGTAGAAGCCCTTAGGTTGATAAGGAAGTCAATGTTTCTATCCAGCTCACTTTTACCAGATGCACAGCCATCCAGTTTTTGCATAGATTGTTTTTCTTTTGGCTGAATTGCAGTTAGTTAGAATGTTTGCCAATTGGTGGGTTGTAAGAATGCCATAACTCTGAAGCACCATATGGATGTATAACTGAACAAATGACTCACACAATGAAAGAGGATGTAATTAGGATAGGTTAGTTTGATTTGTATATATTAATAAATATAGATTTTGTTACTGTTCCTCCTATTTTACCCTCTATTGTTTACTCTTTCTCTCTTGAACTGTGTAACGGAGCTCCCTATATCCTGACTGGGTACCTCGGCCAAAGGACCACTTCCTAGCTAGAACAGGGGACAAACCTCAGCACTCTTGCCCTCTCCAATCACAAAAAACACACATTTCCCAAACACCCCAAAAGTACTTTAAAAATTCATAAAAACCCCACAAAAGTTACACTCCATGATAGCCCTGATCTGAGTCACCAAGAGATCCAAAAGTCACCCAGATCAGTTCAGGGGTTCAGGAATTTCCTGGAAGTCATAATTTGACCGGCCGCACGCATGGTCCCATGCCCAAAACAGTTCCAGAGAATCAGGGCTTTCGGTCTGTCTAGTTCAGTAGTTTAAAAACGAACAAACTACGGAACATAGTCAATAATCTTACCCTGGAGCTTTTTCCCCTTGTTCATGGGAATGTTTCCACAGAACAGTGTCTTTCTAAGAGTTGTAGAACCGAACGCAGGTGATCATGGAAGTCCAGCGGTGTTCGACGAGTTTCAGTATCCAAAAATAGTTCCATGACCTCGACAACCAAACACCGCTGCCTGCATTCATGCGAACAAGCTGGCCACCAACTCGTGGTAGTACATAGGAATTGTGACCACCCAGATGAACACTTAGAACACTAAGGTGGAAATTGCTACAAAGTAGTAATTAGGCTTAACAAGCCCCAGGGTGGTCTCCAGTTCGTGCAGCTGTTCGGTTCCCGAACCATATAGTCCAAATACACGAACGGAGACTTTTACATCACATTTTACAGGGTCCATAGTCTGTGGGCAGAAGGCTGGCAAGCAGGCTCCTCCAGGAACTCGTAGCAAACTCACTTGAAAAGGGGAGTTTGTAACAATCTGTAAACCAAATGGAAGGGAAATAGGGCAATCAGTGTACAATAAAATATATACATAATATATATTAGGTATATATTTATTTGTACACTGATTGCCCCATTTTCACACCCTTTGGTTTCTCTGAATTAGCTCACCAGATATTTTGCATGAATCACATTCAGAGGAGCCGAACAGCCACGTGGATTACTATTGGGCCACACAAACTAAATGTATTTTTGGATGAAGTGATTCAGCCAAATCAAATTTTTCCACTGTGCGCAAGTCTGCATGTGTGGCTGTTAATGAATACCTGATCCTGTCCTCTCCTCTACTGCCTTTAAACTCTCTAAATTGATTAGTTTAAGTATATAGTATTACTCAAATATTGTTATTGAGTTTATGCTTCCCTTTAATAAATTGTAGTGTTAGTCCAAAATTTTTATTGAAAAAATGCACACACACAAAAAACAACATTTGGTAATACAATTTGGCACTTAAATGGTTATCGTTAACTTTGTTTCTAGTACATTGCACCTGAAGTTAATGCATGGTTTTTCCAGCAAAAGGAAATCTATAACAAGCTTGGAATAATTAACAAAGAGTAAATATAACAGTTCTTGTCTTCCTATGACATTCGTCCTACAAAATCAGATGCATCTTTGGCCAACAAGCAATAGCACCATTCTCAATATATTTAGTTAATGACTAAAGTTAGATGTCAGCTTATCTTGGCCTTTCTTAAATTGTTTTTTAGAGCCTATTGCCAATGTAGTACAAATACGCTCATATTTCACAGCATGGTAGTATTCTTTCTTATGTAGCCAAACAAAAAGACAGTTTTTCACATTAGCACTAAAATTACATCAAAGCAAAAATAAAGCACATCCCCATGACTCCTAATATATCCCTCAATTTAATAAGTTTTGCAAATTACTTATATATAAAGATCACAATTAATGCCTATCAGTTTTTTTTTTTTTTTTTGTGGATATGTTTTTTTGTTGGAACATTTTCTAAGAGTACTGAATAATTTAGGAAGCTTATTTAATCGAGCACATAGGCTTTGATTTAATAATTTTGGATAAACATTTAAATTGATTTTCTCAAAATATTGAAAAATCTAAAAGTATATCATATATAAATTATATATTAACATAACAAACACTATCAAAATGTTATAAAATGTAAATATTTTTAATAATTTTAAATCATTTTAACAGTTTATCCAAAAATATTAAATAATTTGAAAAGCGTATCCAACAATGGCCTCGATTGAATCCGTTTTCCAAATGATTATAAACTGTTAAAAAGTTTTGAAGTGATTTATCTACAAAAGTCGCCATCAAGTCTATTAGAGTTATTCACAAAATGGAGAATTCAGCTTGAAATCAAAGTGAATTTCAAATGTAAGGTCAAAATAGCCAAACTGGAAACATTTCTAAAAGAAAACCAAACTTCTTTCCATTCAGCTACTCCGGTCTTACATTTGCATTTCACTTAGAATTCCCATTTTAGTGAATAACCCTCTATGGAATTTTATTTTTTTTAATAAATCACCTGGAAATGTCTGACAGTATTGAGTCATTTAGAAAGCTTATTAAACAAGGCCAATATTAAATTGAGACCATTGTTTTCTTTAAATGAATAATGCTAATATTACTTGATTTTACTTTACAATCTACATACATGCTTTGTTGGGGCTATTTATTTATGGTATGCTTTGTTTACAATATTATATTTTTTTTCTCTGTACCTCCATACTGTTCTCCATGTTCAACATCATCATACAACCAATGAGAATAAAGTTAGTTTGCATCAAATTAAGTATATGGAAAAGTATAAAAGAAGAAAAAAATTGAGGGAGTGCAAAAGTGGTATTGAGTGCCTGCAACTAATTCACAGCTTTGCACACTCTATGTTCCTATGAGACTACAAGGAATTTGGAACTGCAGTCAGGAGTACTGACCCCCTCTAGCCCCTAAGGATTTAGAGGTGAGAGGTTAAACAAGCTTCACTTTAGAAAAAAAAGAAATCCACAGAGAAGTTTGGTTTTCTTTAACATGTTCATGGTCACTGTGTTGTAGAGAAACATATTTTTGGCAAAACATGCAACACAGACAACCAATTTTTTTCAGCTTTTGTTATTTTTCCGATTTTAGCGAAAGCCGTTTCTTCTAATTGAAAACACAATTCCATGCCACAGCTGAAGAGTGCGTCTTTTAACCTTGATACATTTGTTATTATGAATTGACAGTTTCACTACATTATTTTATGACTCTCACTAAATTAAACAACAACATTAAATTAAATTGAATATACAAGTTACAACACAAAGTAATGACAAATGGCAACAAGCCTTTGTAGAGTTTTATACATTTGTAAATAATTTCATTATGCTCATCTTGACAGTTATTGAGAGTTACTGTTGGATTGTACTACATTAAGAGTAAAACAGCCTAATATAGTTCCACATATTTATTAAAATTTACTGCTGTAGGATAAAAGAGTATATTTAATGTTTACTTCAAGCACAATGACCACTTCAGTGATCTGAAATGGTTGCAGTGCCTGGAGTCCGCGTGTGTGTGTGTGTGTAGCGTTTCATTATGAAATGTCACAGATGGAGTTTAACCTCTCCACTGTTTTACCTCCAGTCCTGTCATTGGGTATTAGCCATAATTCTGGGATAGGTAATGTCAATTCTGTTCTGTGAGTGATTAGTGAAGTAACAGTGACTGGACCGGCTCCTGACTTCTGCAGCTCGGTGCTATGTGTGTGTTGAAATTGATTGTGTTTTTGAATGTTTGAAAGGATGCTGCAGGTAGGGTGGCATGCTTGTGGTATTGCTTATTTTGGATATGCAGCTTGTGGTATTTCATTTTGTAGGGGTTGGTTTGCCTGTGAGGTTTTGTGTGTAAGTTTGAGGCTGTTTGTGGTGTGTGAAGAGATATTTGTGACATGGGGTGTGATGTGTGTGGGGTGAATAAGGGCTGAAGTATGTGGGGATGTAGTGTATGAGAAGTGAATAGGGGCTGTAGTGTGTGGGGAGTGAATAGGTGCCATAGTGTGTGTAGAGTGGGTGTGGGATGAATAGAAGCTGTAGTGTGGGCAGAATTCAAGTTGTAGTGTGTGTGGGGAGTGAATAGGGGCTGTAGTTTGTATGGGGATGGATAGAGGCTGTAGTGTGTATGCAGTTAAATATGATCTGTAGTGTATTTAGGGATGAATAGAGAATGTAGTGTGTGTAAATGTGTGGAGGTGAACAGGTGCAGGTTTATAGGAAAGAACAGTGGCTGTAGTGGAAGAATCTTGTTTTAGTGTGGGCGGTAAAAGTAGTATTTTTTAATTGTGTGGTTTTAAAGTTTGACAATTTACCTGGGGTCTGCCAGGATAGGGGCTGTAGTAGGAGATAGATAGTAGTGTGTGTGTGTGAGAGTGTAAGGGGTGCTGTAGCAGTGTGTTTGGTGGGGGGAGTGTGTGGGGGTGCTGTGGGGCAGTGTTTGGTGGGGAGTGTGTAAGGGGGCTGTGGGGGCAGTGTGTTTGGTGGGGATTGTGTAAGGGGGCTGTTGGGGCAGTGTGTGTTTGGTGGGGGTGTGTGGGGCTGTGGGGGCAGTATGTTTGGTGGGGAGTGTGGGGGTTGTGGGGCAGTGTGTTTTGGTGGGGTGTGTAGGGGGCTGTGGGGGGCAGTGTGTTTGGTGGGGAAGCCGCCTAAGGGGTCTGTGGGGGCAGTGTGTTTGGTGGGGGTGTGTATGGGAGGCTGGGGGCAGTTTGTTTGGTGGGGGTTGTATGGGGGGCTGTGGGCTGGGGCAGTGTGTTTGGTGGGGGAGTGTGTATGGGGGCTGTGTTAAACAAATTATTTTTTTAATAAAATATTATTTATAATCCCCCCTCCCTTCCTACCTTTGCCCAGGGAGGGGGATATCGCTTGTAATCCCTGGTGGTCCAGTGGAATCCCTGGCGTTCTAGTGGGGAGTGAACTCTAGCATGCACCTCCTGAGGCGGACCTGCAAGATAGAGCTCCTCCCACGTCTCCTCTCTCCGTGCCGGCCGCCCAGCAATATGCCTGCAGACCAGTGAGGGAGATCTCTGATCTCCCCTCCGGTCCGTGAAGGCACTTGGCAGCGCCGGCGCTTGGATAGCACCAGCCCTGCAGAAGACAGCATTGGATCTCGGGGGGGGAGGGGGGCAATTGCCCCGTTGCCCCCCAGCCTAGATCAGCCACTGCTAACCACTGGAAGCTGGATCCTGGTCATGGGTCCACGGTGGGTGGAGGACAGCGAGACCCCAACCAAGCTGTAATGCTGGAAGTGGGGACTACAGTGTTGATGGTGTCGGTTGGAGTGCTTGAAGTACTCAGTAAGCACTAGGAAACAGCGATTGGCAGAGGCACCAAGTCGGGCTGCCAGGTGGTCCACAACAGATGCATATTACAGGTCCTTGGGTTTGGCCAGGCTTAACCAGGAGAGAAATAGGAAGCAACCTGAATAACAGGCAGTCTACTAACAAGCCACAGTCTAGGTTTACAGAAAGGTATGTAAACAATTAAACTAGCCAGATGCATGGTGTACACAATAGAGAAGGGTCGAGGAACAAGCTGCAGTCAAAATAGCAGGAGACACACAAGAAACACACTTTTGGATCACGAAAAAAACCACAACAGGGCACAGTAAAACTAACAGAATGCATTTGTATAGTCCTAGAGAGCATCTGGTAGGTTGTCATCATGTCTGCAATGCCATACGGTAATAGTTCAAAGTCACAAGCATGACGTGTGTGTGTGTGTGCGTATGGTAGCCATAGGTGTGCGCACGGTGTGTGCCGGGTGTGCCTAGCCACACCCTAATCCTCGAGGCTATGTGCCTCCCTCTGTGGGCAGGTGAGGGAGATCAAAGAGGCAGGGAGGAAGGCAGGAGAGGACCTGGGTGAGCTCTTGCCAGCAGCTCCGCCGTGTTCCTCTCGCGAGGTCAGAGCGTTGCCGCGGTTACTGCGGCAACGCTCAGATCTCGCGAGAGTGAACTCTAGCCCCGTGTGGGGCTAGAGTTCACTCTCCACTGGACCACCAGGGATGGCAGCAGCACGGTCCCCCCTCCCTACATAAGGTAAGAAGGGAGGGGGGATTTTAACTTAACGACCCCCACACATTACACACAAACAACACACACACACATACATCACCCGTACACTAACAACACACACACTAACAGCACCCTCACACTAACAACACCCTTATACACACAGCACCCTCACACTAACAACACCCTTACACACACAGCACCCTCACACTAACAACACCCTTACACACACACACTAACAACACCCTCGCACTAACAACACCCTTACACACACACACTAACAGCACCCTCACACTAACAACACCCTTACACACACAGCACCCTCACACTAACAACACCCTTACACACACACACTAACAGCACCCTCACACTAACAACACCCTTACACACACCACACCCTCACACATACACACACAGCACACACTAACAGCACCCTTACACACACAGCACCCTTACACATACACACACTAACTGCACCTTTACACACTGCACCCTCACGCACACAGCACCCTCACACACACAGCACCATTACACACACAGCACACACTAACATTACCCTTACATACACAGCACCCTTACACATATACACACTAACAGCACCCTTACACACAGCACCCTCACACACACAGCACCCTTAGACAAACACAGCACACACTAACAGCACCCTTACACACACAGCACCCTCACCCACACACACAAGCACACACTAACAGCACCCTTATACACACAGCACACACTAACAGCACCCTTACACACACAGCGCTCTCACACACACACAGCACTTTCACATACACACACAGCGCCTTTACACACACAGCGCCTGCACACACACAGAGTGCCCACAAACACAGCACCCACACACACACACAGCGCCCGCACACACAGCACCTACACATCACCCTCACACACACACAGCAGTATGTGTGTGTATGTATGTGTGAATATATATACGCGGCGTGTGTGTTTCTGCTTTAGGGTGCACACCCTTATACAATAGGCTGCGCACGCCTATGATGGTAGCTTATGATGGAAACAGACATCAACAGATTTGTTTAGTAGCCCCTAAATGTCTGTCTCTCATTCTGTTTGTTTTGTTACCATTTTTGCATGTGTCTTTTTGTTTGTTTAGAACATCACATTACTCTGTACTCTTTCCTGTAATGCAGTGTGATTAATGCTTGTTTCTGAACTTCTGTACTATGAATATTTTAAGGGATCCTCCAGGGTTCTGAAAATAATCCATTAAACATATAAATATATACAATAATACATCTCTTCATATCCTTTTTGCAGGAAATTCCATGGTTATGAGCTTCCTCTAGTAGTCACAATGTTAGCCAGTTGTGGCACCAGCCACAAACCCGGAGTCTCAATGTCTGGGGGATAGCAGATGTGGAGATGTGGAAATTCATATAATTTCCCATATCTGGACCTTATTTAGCCTCTTATCCTAACAGTAGAATTCCACAACCAAAAGCTGTTGCTGTATAAAAGATATAGTAAACATGTATCCCCAGTGCATCCCTTAGAAGGTATAGTACATTGATAGGGCCAATGAAACTGCAGATCAACAAATATAAGTAGCTTCAAGTATTTTGTACTTATTACTTGCTGGTTTACATTTGTAACATTATAAATAGGTTTAAAGCGTAATGTAAAAAAAAGTGATTAGAATACCAAATAAGATATTTTATTTGTCATTTCTGTTCTTTGTTGTGAACTTGTAATAAAGTTTAGACTGTGAAGCTTTTTGTATTCAATACAATAATTAAAAAAATAGTGATCCATGAGCACTAAATGATCTATGTCTGCCATCAGTTCCAGGCTTTTATTTTGTAGGCTCTACCTAAAACCACCAACGGTAATTACAAAAGTAATGTCAGCCTGTGAGAAGTGTGAAAGATTTATAGCTTGGCATACATGGCCTAGAACCCTGGCTAAATATCAAGCAAGATGTAAACACTTTCGACAGAGCATAAGTTATGAAAACTTGTCTGCATTGTTTTTAACATTTTTTTTTCTTTGGCAATGGCAGATTTAACTTTAGCCAGCCCAGAACTCTCATTCCAGGTTGGCTATTGACACTACTGGTGGTGTTATAGCTCTGTATCAAACTCCAAGCAGCATAACCACTAATAATCTTTAAATCACTAAAGTGGTCATGGTGCTTGGAGTAACCCTTTAAAATTAAGTCAAAAGTAGTACTTTTGAAAATATGGGCAAAATGGAGTTTTTTTGTCCAGCACAACAATTTTGACCAAGTTTAGTTTATGTTCAATATATTTACAGATTTGATTTCTCTAACTCCCTTTCTGAACTACAATAATAGTGAATGAGTCTTTAAGAAATATAATGTTGCTGCTATTTTAATATTCTCAATTTTACACCTTGCCTCTACACACATCCACAACTACTAAGGTGGCACATGATTATGATGTGTAGCAGATCTGCTGTTCCTGGATATTTCGCCCGTGGGAGCTCGAGCTTGATGGAGTGCTAGTGACTTGCATCAGTGTACCCTCCATCTCTTCCTGGCAAGAATACAGGCCCTAAGGCATTTTGACGGCGGGGAGCCCTTTGTTTGTTTGGGCGGTTGGTAGGACATACTTTCCGAGTGAGCACTGCAGAGCAGGCTTGGTGTTCCACTGTCACAGCATTCTTTGTGGTCTCTGCTTGAGCAGATAAAGCATGGGATGGAGGTCTGTGTAAAATACACCTCCAGAATGCAAGGCAGATATCATCAAAGCGAGCCTCAAAGCTCTCTCTCCATCTCTGATTCTCATAGCCCTCCAGAGACTATGGTGGTAGTGGTGCAATGGCCATCTCAGGTTCACCATGCTGTCTTTGACTCTGCAGGAGACTTTGCAGTGGCAGAGTGGTAAGCTTCCCCAGCGGGGACCTGGATCTCCAGCCCCGGTTTAAAAGGGGGGCTCTGGGACATCAAATGAGACATTGTGCAGATGTCAGGGTGCACACCGCTCAGGTGCTATTTTCTCCACCAAAGGAATATGTGATCCCAGACTCCACAAAAGATCAAGAGGAAGTCCAATGAAGTCAAAACATTAACTACTTTAGTAGATATACTAGTCTATAAAACAATAACAACAGTACAAAATAGTAAAATACATCTTATACACTTTTTTAAAAGTGTGTTTTACTATTTTGTACTGTTTTTAGTTATAAAACTGTAAGAAAATAAACTAGAATAATATATCCTGTTGTAAAGGAGTGGGAGAAAATCAAACTGTAAAATTTCCCCATGCATATGCAACCGAGTATGGTTAAAAGCCCATTTTGCTATGAAACAAGATTTTGTAGGTACAGTTAAGTATCAACAAGAAACAAATAGGCATTTTGGTTACCCCTACCCAAAGGGGTCACAGGGGGGGTGGCGTGAAACTGTACACCTCTCATGGTGAACAGCACCATTACCAGCTGGCTTGTTACAGATCCTGGTAGAAGGTGAGGTCAGATCCTTAAAACAAATAAGGGGTCTTGACTTGAAGAACTATAAAAAATGAAAATCCAGTGCACTCCCTTATCTACTAAACACCAACTTTGGTGCTGACAGATTTTGTTAGTTTTTCAAAAACACCTAACATAGGCAAAAAGAATGGGGGTTTAGTTACATTATAGGATCATACATTGCATAAGCCTGCCAAAACATCAATATACCCCATCTTTGGCAGGTCCTATTCTAACAGCCAAATGTCTGCTAAATGAACTACTTACTTGGGGAAATGAAGTATTGTCAGGAGAGATATCAAGATTTTCTCCTTTGACAGTGAGTAGCGGACTATAATGTCTCTCACAGCAGAGGTTGGCACTCTGGTGATGTGGCTCCTCTGTGGCCTCCTAGTCAGGCGATCTTAGGTTGGGCCTACCGCTAAAGTAGGGCCCTAATTTCTCTTGTTTGGGCCTGTGTGCCCAGCAGTGGTCTTTGTGATTGTTTCCCCATAGTCGGGAGCAGTTCATCCGCAGTATAGTGAGAAGTCGGTAGACCACAGCCCTTAATTACTGTCATTTCAACGCAGAATGGCTTGAATCACTTTTGTGCAATGCCCAGAGGAGAGTAAATGGTCTGTGTCCGATGGATGGGCAGGGTAGCCTCTGATTTTTTAAAGATTGAGCAGATTGCCACTGGAGTTGATAAATATGATGACTGCTCCGTCTCGTGGTCAAGCTCCGTCCCAGGACAATGTTTTTAAAGGTCTCATGGACATCTTTCATATGATTTTCAGATTATAATTATTATTTCTATAAACCACGCGGCAAATATTGAGTATTTTATTTACACATTGTGCAATCAATTTCAGTGTATAAACAGATAAGCTGATCAGAAAGATGCCAAAGAAAAAAAAATATTTCAGTCAAACCACTTTGTCCACATAAAAAAGTGGGTCAGCAGAATTTAGTCCATGTTGCAATTTGGTTCATCAGAATTTAATTATTGAAACAAAATTTGGGAAATTCCAGCAGCTAAAAAGAGCAGGAAAAAAGCAAAAGCATGTTGCAATGTAAAAATGACAGCAACTTTTCCTGGCCTAATGGCTATGCAATATCAGATATTTTTGCAATGCCAGTTTTGATTTAACAAAAGCAGATTATTTTATGACTAGATAAAAAAAAAAAATATTAAGTGAGCAATTAGCAACCCACTCACCCCTTCTATCAAGGTTGGATTAAGAGCCCATTAGGCCTTTTGCTAAAGGTTACGATGGGCCTAATTACAGAATCTTATTTACAGAAAACACTAGAACAATGTAGGCTTACCAACTAATGGTATACTATGCAGACAATGCCTTGAGCCTGGTGCATATACGTCTAATAATGTGCTCATTCTTCAGTTTCCATACTTAGTTCCCTCTGTACAAAGCAAAATGGACATAGTCAATGTGCATGGGCCTGGAGCTTCAGCTCCATCAACCCCTACATCAATCTGGCCCTGCCTTCAACCCTAACAAAAACAAAGCTTTCCCACACATCCAGTCTGTATTATCAGTGTGGTAAATACTATAAGCTTATACTAAATCTGAGGAACTTTGGGGGACCGCATAACTCAGATGCAGTATAAGATAACAGAGCATAGTGTTTTTCAAATCAGATTTAAAAAAAATACTATAATGAAAAAAGTGGAGCAGTAGCAGGTAAAATTTAATTAGATTTTTTTATCCACTGCAAGCTTTTAGAATCCTTTTCACAAGTTTAGAAACAACTTAGAATGAAGAAGTGGCCAGTTAGATCTCAGGTAGCAGATGACAAAGAAAGGTTGAAAGGAGATACACACAAAGGCTGAATGGTTTAATATTTTGGAGGTGGGGCCAACATAGATTTAAATCTGGTTGACAAGTGACCCAGATCTGCCTATAGCACTACTTTAAACTTAGTCTCACACTAGGAGCAACGAGACAAGAAATCTCTTATCTCCTACGCAAAGTTGTTTTAAGTGCCACTGACAGACCTGAGGTGAATCCAGGGGGTCACCAATGCAAGTGCTGTCAGATAAAGCCAAACCAAGGCTGTCAGGGTCTCCACTGCTGTCCAGTAGAAAGAGTGAATATGTCCCTCACTGCCAGGCCCCCTGGTAACAATGGAAGGAGGAAGAACTTCTGGAGGAAACTAGTTCTTCATTCCTTCTACAGTATAAGCATGTTGCTATGGGTTACCGGAAGGAACGGTCTGCACCCACTGAGAGTGTAGACAAGCATCAACTCCCACAGGGAGGGGGGAATACACTTTTTTATTGTTGTTGTTTTTGTTTAATTTAATATATATTTTTTTATGCTTACCCTTCAGCCCTTACCTCCCACACACTGCTGCCACTTACCCCATTGCAGGTAATTGAGTAATACATTATCTTTTCTACACTCTATCAATCTCTCCATCAGTCTATCTAGCTATCTATCTAAATATCTAAATATATCTAAATATCTATAATCTATTATAATTCTGGATCATCATTATAGTGAAATGTACTTGGACTAGAGTGGTTTTCTTCAAGTTTAGATGTTTTAAACCAGCCTCAAACCTGTTTCCTTTTTAAAGTTATATATTTCTGCCACTGTGTTAAAGCATTTTTAGCCTTCCAGTAATCTAACCTCAAAATAGACATACTGCCAACTACAGCAGAATTTTAATGGTTAGCACACTGAGCAAAATGCCAATACAAGGAGAGCGAGTAGAGCACATCTGAGGGCTTGCCTTGGCACCTGCCTTGAGTGACTGTCAGGCTTGCTCATTGTGGTCACAGCTGTACACTGTGTAGGCACGTGCTTCTTAAAGAGGAAAAAGGTGGAGTGAAGAATTAATCACTATTTCATTCAGCTTGTTTTGGAATGCAAGTGTCCACATGGAGTATAATGAATAACAGTACTCTTCATACAGTCAGGTCCATAAATATTGGGACATCGACACAATTCTAATCTTTTTGGCTCTACAGACCACCACAATGGATTTGAAATGAAATGAACAAGATGTGCTTTAACTGCAGACTTTCGGCTTTAATTTGAGGGTATTTACATCCAAATCAGGTGAACTGTGTAGGAATTGCAACAGTTTGAATATGTGCCTCCCACTTTTCAAGATACCAAAAGTAATGGGACAATTGGCTGCTCAGCTGTTCCATGGTCAGGTGTGTGTTATTCCCTCATTATCCAATTTACAAGGAGCAGATAAAAGGTCCAGAGTTAATTTCAAGTGTGCTATTTGCATTTGAAATCTGTTGCTGTCAACTCTCAATATGAGATCCAAAGAGCTGTCACTATCAGTGAAGCAAGCCATCATTAGGCTGAAAAAACAAAACAAACCAATCAGAGAGATAGCAAAAACATTAGGTGGCCAAATCAACTGTTTGGAACATCCTTAAAAAGAAAGAACGCACCGGTGAGCTCAGCAACACCAAAAGACCCGGAAGACCACGGAAAACAACTGTGGTGGATGACCAAAGAATTCTTTCCCTGGTGAAGAAAAAACCCTTCACAACAGTTGGCCAGATCAAGAACACTCTCTAGGAGGTATGTGTATGTGTGTCAAAGTCAACAATCAAGAGAAGACTTCACCAGAGTGAATACAAAGGGTTCACCACAAGATGTAAACCATTGGTGAGCCTCAAAAACAGGAAGGCCAGATTAGAGTTTGCCAAACAACATCTAAAAAAGCCTTCACAGTTCTGGAACAACATCCTATGGACAGATGAGACCAAGATCAACTTGCACCAGAGTGATGGGAAGAGTATGGAGAAGGAAAGGAACTGCTCATGATCCAAAGCATACCACCTCATCAGTGAAGCATGGTGGTGGTAGTGTCATGGTATGGGCATGTATGACTGCCAATGGAACTGGTTCTCTTGTATTTATTGATGATGTGACTGCTGACAAAAGCAGCAGGATGAATTCTGAAGTGTTTCGGGCAATATTATCTGCTCATATTCAGCCAAATGCTTCAGAACTCATTGGACGGCGCTTCACAGTGCAGATGGACAATGACCCGAAGCATACTGCAAAAGCAACCAAAGAGTTTTTTAAGGGAAAGAAGTGGAATGTTATGCAATGGCCAAGTCAATCACCTGACCTGAATCCGATTGAGCATGCATTTCACTTGATGAAGACAAAACTGAAGGGAAAATGCCCCAAGAACAAGCAGGAACTGAAGACAGTTGCAGTAGAGGCCTGGCAGAGCATCACCAGGGATGAAACCCAGCGTCTGGTGATGTCTATGCGTTCCAGACTTCAGGCTGTAATTGACTGCAAAGGATTTGCAACCATGTATTAAAAAGTGAAAGTTTGATTTATGACTGTTAATCTGTCCCATTACTTTTGGTCCCTTAAAAAGTGGGAGGCACATATACAAACTGTTGTAATTCCTACACCGTTCACCTGATTTGGATGTAAATACCCTCAAATTAAAGCTGAAAGTCTGCAGTTAAAGCACATCTTGTTTGTTTCATTTCAAACCCATTGTGTTGGTGTGTAGAGCCAAAAAGATTAGAATTGTGTCGATGTCCCAATATTTATGGCCCTGACTGAATAGTATAAATTAATTATTTCACAGTCGATGATACATAACTTGAGCTGTACGCTAACTGTGGATATCTCCATAGCTTGCCTTAAGCTGTATTTTAATATTGGCAGAATAATGCACTGATTGAGGTTTATAGAGATTTTAGATAAGTTTTAGCTCACTTTTCTTTCCTTTAACACCACGGTTGCAATTTGCTCTCAGACATATGTATTCCCCTCATGTAGATAACAGTAGTATTTCCCCCAACAATACACATTTACTTCTCCTCACACAAACACAGTAGCTTTACATAGACAACACATTTGTATGCTCCATGATGATCACAGTTTATCTCTCCTCTCACATTCAGAAGATATTCACTTACTCAAATACATACTACATGTAGTCTCTTTAACAGACAGCTTGGTCCTCTATGGATGCTCTTTCTTCATGGACACCTTGTACACACAGATTGCCTTCCCCCAGCTCAGAGAACACAGTTGCTCTGTGTGAGATTTTAGCTATCTGCTTATGAACACTTGCGATAGATTCAGTTGTAAGAACACATCAGATTTACTCTTCTCATACACACACCGGCTCAGATACACTTTCAATTGACACAATTTTCTCCCCTAGAAGAGGCATGGAAGAGTCACTCTTGGTTGGACTCTCTAAAAGGAATTTCCTCCAGACACCACAAATGCACTGTCTTTGCAAATACTACATACACAGTCCACACAGATATACCACATTGTTACTTATCGATCACACTCTGACCCATGCTGGAGACTTCATTGGCCTAGAGCTGAAGATCATCATTGTCCTAATTATAGAACTTTAATTTAAATTTCAATATGTAAAAATAGAAACATTTGAATATAGTTTTTTCAGCTGACATTCTCAGGCAATCACCAATATCCAGTGCTTCTCAGTGAATCCCTTCTCAACATGTTAGGTGTTAAACCAAAAGAAATTTACTACTTTGAAATGATTGAGCTTAAATAGTTTTTAGGAAAGAGAGCCCATTTAAAGCTTAATTTCTTACCTATTCCATGCTACTGTGTCATTACTCTTTAAAAACCTACTCAATCCATTCATCCAAAATTCACATTTATATCAATATAATATACTGTATATGTTATTTGCTTCCCCCTTCCAATCTCTCCTTTCTTATCAGCTTCTTCTTATCCCTACCTCTGGAGCACAACTAACTCATCTCGCCAACTTATCTACGCCATTGTCATTAAATCTGTCACCCCAACTCATTGTATTTTTTCTCCCTTCTCATTCAGACTTCAATTTCCATTCTCTACCCGCCATTCATTAGTCCACTTCCCATTTCACTCTATAAACCCTCCATATTTTATTTCCATATGTCAGGGAAGAAACTGCTAGACACGAAACAGCTAGCATATTCTTCTTATCTATGAGTATGGAGGCATTGCGGTCAGAGTGTTCTAAACACAAGACATTTGGTACATGACAATTCCACAAAAAGTATCAGCGTTAGCGATTTCACAAGTATGTAAAAAGTACATTCCACGAATAATAAATTGCAGTTTAACTAAAATTTCTAAAACTTTATTCAATGAGCATCAGAAAACTGTATGTTTCAATAAGTAGTCCTTCACACATACTCTTCCCCTTATGCCATCACCACCATCACTTCCATAGATTCCATTTGATATTTCATTTTACTCTTACCTCATAATTCAATCTTCTACCTTTCAGTTCCCATTTTAATTTAATTTACCTCATTCTTACGTGGACAACCTGTAATGCACTACTCTTTAATAGAATTAATAGGTTAATTAATGCTCTTTATAGTCATGAATGTATAAACAAATGTCAAAAGAGTTGCCAAAGAATATGAAAATTCATTAAACTAATCTTGACATTAGAGTGTTTTGTTCAATGAGAAAACACATTAGTCCAGTTATTGCAGTAAAACTTTACATTTCTCTGTGACCAACCTATCCAGAGACATGTGCACTCTCCTAGGAGAATATCCGGGATTCTCATAAAGCTCCTATCTGGTTGGACTAAATATGAAGGCGTACCCACCAGAAATCCAAAACCACAACATGAACACAGGAAGAAAAAATTTAAAAAATATATCAGTTCAGTGTAACACCAACTCATCTATGAAAGTCTGGATAAAATGAGGATGTGACTCTTAATCTTTGTGGTACTTTGATGTTTTCTTATAAGATGTAGAGCTATCTTGAAGCATTTTGTTCAGCACTTTATCAGTCATGTTTTGAATATTTTCATGTGCAATTCAATCCCAATAGTCTTTACACTATCATATGTATCTCAATAATCTCTTTAGAAGTCTTATTTCTTAAGTTCTATTAAAGCAGAACTATACAGTGAAAAACGACCTTAAACTGATTGCTCCAGGGGTTCAGATTCATGGATCCATAACATAATTAATGCACATTAAAATCAAATTCATTCATTGCATCCCATAATTATATGTTGTGATATAACTAGAAGGAAATAAATATTGAAGGAATATTTATATTGTAAACATCTGTGAAACGTCAATGTGACTTGTCATTTTCACTAAAAACATCAAATGCCTAATACTTTTAGGTAGGCATATTCTTGTCTTAAACACGGCTTGTAATGATATGCATTATCAATAACTAAAACAGAACAATTTAGATCTAAAGTACCAAGTAGTAAAAATGCTGGGAAATATATTTCTGATTGACATTTTACAATCCCCTTATATTTCTCCTGGTTGAATATTAATACAGTATTCCTTTATATTTTCCACTAGGTGGCAGGAAACATACTTGTTTTTGTTTTTGTTTTTAACAACAACCAACAGCAACCATCATATCAAGATGGAATCCAGTTTGGATATTAGGTTGTATTTAGGTCCTAGAATAATAATTGGATGTAACTGCAAAATTGCTTTTCAATTATATTAATAGCACAATATAACATGCTTAAATATTGCCAGGTCTGAGAATAACAGAAGTAACAAAAAAAAACAAAAAAAACTTAAATATGTTTTCTGAAATATTCAATTTCATTTGTGTGTTCACAGTCCACAAGATTCTAATATATGGATTATAGGATCCCCCAACTGAAGAGGTAGAACCTGTCCAAGAAATCCTTGCAGCCACCTCTTCCTTCTTGCTCTCCTAACTAGAAATCCACAATTATTCATTTAGACAAGCAACAACAACAACAACAAAAAACAATCACCATGAACAAAATGTCAGGAAAGAGAAGAAAACTGAGCGCAGATCGAAGTAAATCCAACAGACACTAGCACCCTAAAGAAATAAAACACCAGGTTGGGGACAGTGACAACACAGATGCAAATTAATTTATCTGCATACATTCATTTAGTAATATAGTCATCGCCCAGGTAGCACATCAGAAACTATATCAAAATAGGGTGGGCATGGAAAAGGGTGCAGGAGAATCAGTGTAAATGACTGACCTAGTTAATGTTTGAGTCTTTTTGGCATTTTCTCGGTCTTGAAAAATGGATGAAGTTGGAATTACTCTTTTTAGTAGTTTCCACATAATTTATGAGGGTCTTCATTACATTCTGTATGTGAAGTAGAAGGGAATTTGACCATACCATTACTAAGAAGAGGCCTACACCAATGTACACTGATACCACATGATTCTCTAAGTCTGGTGTACCCAAACAGTGGATCTCCAGATGTAAAACTATAACTCCCATTCTGATTTGCATGACTTTAGAATGCCTTTAGAATGACAAAGTATCATGGAAACTGTAGTTTTAAAATATCTGGAGATTTACCTTTTGGGTCCCCCTGCTTTAAATCATCACAGTATGGACCAGTCACCATAAACAGTTGAAAGAGGATCTGAATATAAGTTTTAATAATTATTTTTTTTCCTTCTTATTACACATCACATTTAATTTATCAATGATTGTTTCCAGTATTCACTGTTATCTTGGAAGACAGTTTAGTGGGTAATCAATTATCTATATTCAGTTAATGAAGTAGCCTGCCATTGCACTGACCGGTTTTTGACAAATGGAATGAACCCGCATTTTATAAGTACCAGATGAAGTAAAGAGGTACAGGAGGTATGAAGAACGTCCTTATCCTGACTGAATATCCGTAAAAGGGAAGCATAGGACAGAGCAGAAACACATCCTCCCAGTCAAAGAAAAAATCAATAGGAAGAGCACCTTCCATGACAATTGCAAATCCAGTTTGTGCAGTGGTTAAAAAGGGGAAGGTTGGAGAAAAAAATTCAAACGCTGTGGTGGTGGTGGTGATGAAAAGATGAAAGACTGAGTGAATACAGGCCTAAACCTGTGCCATGGTCTGGATACTAGGAAGACAGGTCAAACCATTATCAAATAAAACTGAAAGGGATTTTTTCCTTTAAAGTATTTGAATACTTGTATTAGTAGGCCAATTTTTGTCAAAATCCAGTATACTGGATTCCACGAAGGACTCTCTCTTATAGATATGGGCGCACCAGGCTAATACGCTCACCAAATCTTATGGTAGATGACAGTTAAAACAGTGGCATTATCCAATAATTCTACATGCACATCTTGCTCAGATTGGTATACCAGGTATGTGAGAATGACCAACTCTTTTCTTCTGAGCTAGAGAAGAAAACCCACAGTGTTAAACCACTGAACTGCTTTATGTTTCTTACATGAGAACATTAATTGCAACTCTTAAAACATAGCTGTAACTAGCTAATTACTTTGAGGTTTGTAGTATTACGATGCTATAATCATAAAAATGTTTGTCCTTGACCAGTAATGTAAAGTTCAATCACAGTTCTAGCAGACTAAATCGTATCTCTTGTGCTACAGACCCCCTTAGATGCGTTAATTAGATTTGCTTGTGTATTGCAAAATTGAACTGAAAAGTGTCAGGAAATCTTAATAATATACAATAGGGATTTTTGATGGAACTGCCTTTTCTGCATTAAACAGTTCAAACAGTCTGTATAAGGAATATTGAACTGGAGTGAAGAGAGTAGTATTGGTCTTCCTTCTGGAATCCCAATTGTATATAGTGCAGAGCTGGTATCATAAGAATTTAGACAACAGCTGTTGTGGCAGCTAAAGAAGTGTGCATTGCTCCAGACTGGTAAGGAATGTGGCTGCAGTGCTGGCTATCCACCCTATAGATTTACCCTATAGGGGAAACAGGAAATGGCAAAGCCTTGCAAGAAGATAACAGATATTTAAAAAGACATGCATCTCTTGGCGGCAACTGTCTCATTCAAAAGTTAAAAGCTACAAGTATTTAGCTCTAAAAACAGGTAAATACGCTTTCCACACCCAATCCAGGGGGAACACTGATCTACCCAATCAGTATCCTATCCATAGGAATTCTGGAAAAGAGATTTTGCAGATTTGTAGCTTCCTGAGAGGTGGAGAACAGAGGGAGTTTGTTCAGTGTGATTGATCCAGAGCAGGCTCCATTATTGGGTTTCCCTCTCCTCCTCCTGCACAATGATTCCCTGTTTCTGTCATTAGCAGGGCCAGATTAGCATAGGTGCTGATGGAGCTGCAGCTCCAGGCCCAAGCCCATTGAATAGGCCTATTGATTTTAAAAAAAAAAGTAAAATTTTTTTTTTGCTTTTACACACTACTTTTAGGGTATTTCTCAGGTATTTCTTAGTGTTGCCAGGTATTTCTCAGAAGTATTTCTCAGGTATTTGAGACTGCCTAGCGGGTGCTGGTATTGCAGTAATACCGGTAATACAAATGTCAGTCTCGGTATAAACAGAGATTATTCTACAATACCAGTGCCGGCCAGTAGGGGTCGCTGTGTGTAAGGAGAGAGGCAGGGATAAGAAGTTAAAGCATCTCCCTCCCTGCCTCTCTCTAATCACTGATCCGTGGGGGAGCAGCTCTGCACAGAGAGTCCAGACAGCAGCTCCGAGCCTGCAGAGACAGCCTACAGCTCAGGTAATTGTGGGATGGGGGAAAAGGCTGCAAGAAGACATGGGGACCCAGACACTAGAGGAAACTGTGAGACATGGGGACACCGAGACACTAGGGGACACTGGGAGACAGGGACACTTGGGAGCACTGAGACACTAGGGGGCACTGGGAGATCTGGGGACACTGAGACACTAGGGGAAACTGTGAGAGATGGGAATGGTGAGAGACTTGGGGACACTGGGAAACATAGGGACACGTGGTGACACTGAGACACTAGGGAGCACTTGGAGACCTGGGGACACTGAAACACTAGGGGAAACTGTGAGACATGGAGACGGTGAGAGAATTGGGGATTCTGAGACACTGGGAGACATGGGGACACTGAGACACTGGGGAACATGGGGACCCTGAGACACGAGGGACACAGTGGCCCCTAGTCTCTCAGTGTCCCTATGTCTCCCAGCCAGTGTTCCTAGTGTCTCAGTGTCCCCATCTCTCCCAGTGTCCCCTAGTCTCTCAGTGTTCCCATTTATCTCAGTGTCCCCATGCCTCTCCCAGTGTCGCCTAGTGCCTCGGTGTCCCCATGTCTCACAGTGTCTCAATTTCTTTAAGTGTGCCCTAGTGTCCTAGTGACATGGGGACACTGGAAGACATGGGGACACAGACTCTAAGGGACACTGGGAGACATGGGGATACAAACACTAGGGGGCACTGGGCGACATGGGGACACTGAGACACAACAGGGGATACTGAGAGACATGGGGACACTGGTGTACACAGGGAGATATGGGGACAGTGGGTGACTTTGAGAACTGGGAGACATGGGACACTCCCAGTGTCCCCATGTATCCCAGCCAGTGTCCTTAGTATCTCAGTGTCCCCATGTCTCCCAGTGTCCCTGGTGTGTCTCAGTGTCTGTAGTGTGCCAGTGTGTCCCTAGTGTCTCAGTGTTTCCTAGTCTCCGAAAGTCCCCTAGTCTCCCAGTGTCTGTGTCCCAATGTCTCCCAGTGTCCCCATATCTCCTAGTATAAAAAAAAAAATCTCAGGCACTCACTGTGATAGATTTAAGCAGGTTTATTTGACACCGCAATGTTTTGACTTGTACCCAGGTTTTTATCAAGTCTCCAGTGTCCCCTATGTATCACAGTGTCCCCTATGTATCACAGTGTCTCAGTGCCCCATGTCTCATAGTGTCTCTCAGTGTCCTTAGTGTCTCAGTGTCCACTAGTCTCCCAGTGTCCCTAGGTCTCACAGTGCCCCCAAATGTCTCAGTGTCCCCTAGTATAAAAGAAAAAAACATCTCAGGTACTCATTGTGATAGATTTAAGCAGGTTTATTGGATACTGCAACGTTTTGACCTGTACCCAGGTCTTTATCAAGTCAGCAGTGTCCCCTATATATCACAGTGTCACTTATGTATCAATGTGTCACAGTGCCCCATGTTTCCCAGTGTCCCCTCATGTCTCAAAGTCACCCAGTGTCCCCATGTCTCCATGTCTCCTAGTGTCGTCAAGTGTCTGTATCCCCAGGTCTCCCAGTGTTCCCTAGTATCTCAGTGTCCCCTTGTGTCCCAGTGTCCCAATGTCTCTCAATGTCCCCTAGTGTCCTAGTGACATGGGGACAGTAGGAGACATGGGGACACAGACACTAAGGGACTGGGAGACATGGGGACACAGACATGCCCCCTTTTTGGGTATGTTCAACCCTTTCGGCAGTTCTGGTTATGTGATTTGCATCAGTGGCCCACCCTTTTACCCCATCCATAGACTTCCTGCTTTACTGGACACTGTTGTTAGGGTGTATGGATTTACTTGAAAGATGAACACATGAGATTAGCATAGGGTCTGTGTTTTTTCATAGCTACATGCTATGAGTTTCCCCCCAGCACCATCTCCATCAAATACGTGACGCTTGGGAGTTAGGACTGTTTTAGTGTTTTTGGTCGATAAGATTTTGTAATTAGGCAAATCATAATTGTCAGCACCAGGCCCACTGGGCTTTTAATCTGGCCCTGGTCATTAGTGGGCTGGTTTGCAACTGAGAAGGATGGGAAAGAGGGGCTGAAAAGAAACATCCCTAGCTGAGAGGCATGCTAAACAATGCAATAATATGTTTATAAATGTTTGTTACATACTTTTCAAAGTAATGCTTTGGTTTGTATATGTGTAGAAGTGTTTGCTTAAAATAATTGTCAAGTGATGCATGTCCGTTTGAATATGCTGGGACGTTGCAAACATATGCATATATATGTATTTGTGGCTTGCATAGATTTTTGTATTGTATATGAAAATATAACATAGAACAAATATTTAAAAAACCTTCTTCTGTATATTGAATTTCCTTGGGATATATAACAAGAACTTTATTTTTCATGTTACAGTCTGTTAGCAGAGAAATTGTTAGGTACATCTGTGTCTTACAAAAAACATTTACTGTATTTTCTGGTGTATAAGATGACTTTTTAACCCTGGAAAATCTTCTCCAAAGTCGGGGGTCGTCTTATACGCCAGGTATAGGGTCTATATGGCTGCCGGGGGGAGCACTCAGACAGCTGCCGCACTGCCTCTCTTTTCTCACCTCCCCTTCCCTGTGCAGAGTGGGTGGCCGAGCTCCTCTTCGTCCTGTCAGTCCGGCCAGGTACCGCGCGGTACAGGAGATTCAGTTACCTGTTCCCGGCCAGACTGAAAGGAAGTGCACACTGAGTGCTCACTTCCTTTCAGTCCGGCCAGGAACAGGTAACTGTATCTCCTGTACCGTGCGGTACCCGGCCGGACTGACAGGACGAAGAGGAGCTCGGCCACCCACTCTGCACAGGGAAGGGGAGGTGAGAAGAATGTAGGGAGGATTGGGGGGGTAAAAAGAATGGAGGGGGGAGTAAAAAGAATGGAGGGGGGGAGTAAAAAGAATGGAGGGGGGAGTAAAAAGAATGGAGGGGGGGGAGTAAAAAGAATATATCGCAATTAGCCTCCTGTGTGCTAGACCAGCAGGCATGGATTATATGCCCAAACAGCCTGGCACATACCTGGGCTTTAAATGCTATTTCAGATTATCATTATTTAATGTCTTGCTGTGTAGCTCTGTCTGCTCACTGTACATCATGGCTAATTTTTATTTGGTGTGCATTGGAAGAGGGGTAGTCTTATACGGCGAGTATATCCCAAACTCTATATTTTAACTAGAAAAGTTGGGGGTCGTCTTATACGCCCAGTCGTCTTATACGCCGGAAAATACGGGTACATATGCCTTATAAAAATATCTATATTTATAGATTCAAATTCCTAAAGGCTACTGAATGTAGTGTTACTGAATATATTGTGTAGTAATTTTAGCAAACATTGTAAATACCATATTAAAAAACACAGACGTTGAAACAAATCTCATTAGTATATTACAATTATTTTCTTATTTATATAGCGCCATCAGATTCCGTAGCGATGTACAATGGATGCCACAAGCATTAGATTTTAGGCCAAAACTATCCAAGAATTAAAGAATTTACTCTCAGTAACTGAACATGCCGTTCTAAGTCTGTTTTTTGGAAATATGATGCAGTTCTGTACGATACTTGAAATTACAATGTATTACAAAGCAAATATTTCTCTTATACAATACATGCACAGTATGTATTTTTTTAATTTTAAGATTTTACAGAGTGATACATATTGCGTAAATGTATTTCTATTGAGAAACACAAGAAAAAAAAAATACAGTACTTCATCTCCATATGTTGTTTTTGACTGTGTGGTCTTTGAACTTCTGTTTCTGTTCCTACATCATTTCATTTAACCCACATTCCTAACTACGCTTATAAACGCAGGGTGACTTGCTTAAAGTTTGTCAGTAGGCTTTTATGTCTATGATCTTAATCTTAATCTAACATCAATCAATAAAATGGTTTCACTCAACTATAGTAAGTCTCAGAAGCAATACGTATTTAGTCTGGTTCCTGTTTTAACCGTAATCTTTGCCATTTTACCACACACGCTGATGTTTCTGTCATCTAATCAACTGCAAAGAAAAAAAAAGGCAAATGCAAGTAAAATTGTGAGCTTTTATGAGATGTTTAAGTATCATATTAATTGTTCTGCCCCACAGAATATATGGTGGGTGGGGGCAATATAAATGAAAAATAGCAATTGTCTTAAAACAAGAATACTTTCATTTTTATCCTACACAATAGTAATAGTAAGTAACATTAGTAGTACTTTTTAGAATGACATGTTTTGCTTTCATTGTTAAGCATGAATGATCCCATCAAAGGGTTCTTCACTCTATGATCTCCCTCACTGTCAGTGGGTAAGAACCACTGGGAATCACAACCCGCAGCATCAGCTGGCTATTTCACTTAATCAAATGGCCACGAACAATCAGTATGGACAAAATGTTGTTTGTAACCCAAAAAAAACAACGTCTTATGTCATATAAGAGGGATAGAGGAAAAATACAAGTTATCATCACAAAAACCACGAGCATGTTTTGTGTATAAAATCCGACACATATATTTGTGCTTGTATGTGAGTATAGTGCATTAAGATTTATGTGGATATTTGCTATCATGAAAAAAAAATTATTTTTTTTTGTATGTATTGGTGGAATTTAAAGATGATATTTGATGCAGAATTATAGCAAAGAGAAGCACACACATTTACCTAAAACCCGAGATTCAGATTAGAGAAAATAAAAAAAGACAACCCAGTAACTAAGTGTTCTAGCCATAGACAACGAACATATGGAATTAAAACAAAAGGGTTTATTCAGGTATCGCATATGACACCTCAAGGCAACATTCTCATTTCATATGATTTACAGCTTACTCTCACAGCAATGCATTAAAAAAACACTGAGATTATTGGCACTATCATATTACAATGGAAAGCATACAAACTGCTTCAGATCACATATATTTTACATTGACATCAGTAGACTTTTAAAGGAGAACTGTAACTACCCAGGAATTATATATAATGTTTACTTTATATTTAAGAAATATGTATTTGTGAGAAGTGAAACCAAAAACATGAAGGTAGAAATGCACACCTCTTTATCCAGCCACTGATTGACTCCATCTTAGCTCCCTGTCATTCATTGTTATAAGCTTTATCCTTTGTACTTGGCAGTCGGCAGAGACTACGCAGACAGTGAAGAGGAGAAATTGAAACATTGTTTCATTATTAATGTTTTCGCTTGCTTTGTCTTGTCGGAACTGGATGGTTATGTAATTTTCTAAATCTTTAAACGTGTCATGATTGTGTACGGGAACCTGCTCACAGACCCTAATCTAATACAAAGATATAAATAACGTACTACCAGACCTTACAGTGGCCAGATTTAACCTAAGACATAGTAAAAGAGATAGCCGGAGTCAATGGAAGATAATAACAGGGCAAGCCAAATGTCAAGAAGAGAGACAACAGAATAAATATGAAATGAGCCAAGGTCAGTAAAAAGAGAATACCGTATCAGATACACTATTGGGCTATACAAAAACCCAAACAGGGTGATGTGGACATAAAAGGCCAAGATATGAATAGCCTAAGCTTATTTTTGATTTTTACATCATGTTCGAGTGCTGGAAGACCTTAATTCACCGAATCAGCACTCAACATCTCACCATTCAGACGTAGGCACAAACGAAAATAAAGAGACGCGTACCATCTTCCTGTCTAAGCGGCAAAGAGGAGCCTTGGAACTGGTATCACAGTAATCATTTTGAGAACCACCCACAGGGCAGGGAACAGAAGGCTTGTGGGGAAACAAAGCATGGAACCTATGGAGGAGACGAGGTGCATGTACATCAACAGCAGGAACCCAAGATTGTTCCTCAGGACCATATCCCTTCCAATGGACCACGTGAGAAATTATAATTGAAAATAGATTGTACTTCAAATTCTTTCTGGCTATCAAACATCACAGAACAAAGCATAGAAACGTGCCTAGTAAACTTGTTACAAATTAAAGATTTAAGAAGGGACTTATGGAACATATTAGGGATCTTCAGAGAATTGAGGTCTAAGGAATAAGAAACCAGATTAACCCATCTGAGAATCTTTCAAGAGCCAATAAATCTTAGAGGGAACATAAAGGGGACACAAAGTCATATATTACGATTTATTGGCTCTTGAAAGATTCTCAGATGGGTTAATCTGATTTTTGGGATAAGGCAACCTTTTTTAAGGAGTCCCTTACCCTCTTCCACATGGATTGCAACTTGACTAGATGAGCATCCAAGAATGGTATGCCGTTATCAGAGAAAATACCCAGAAGAACACTGACTTGTATCCAGTAAGGTACCAGAGAAGGACAGTGCCCAGTAGATTCATGAGGAGAAGAGTTTGTCGCACTTCTGCCAATGGTAAAAGAGTAGTGCAAGTATCCTGATGTACAAACATGAAACTATATAAAATGTAGAGACTGATTAGTCCTCTAAGCTGCCCCACTAGATTGGGGGTGGTATGCTCAGAAGAATGGCATATACCCATTTCAGAACAGAAACCTCTTCAAAATTAAGAGATAATCTAAGAACTAGTATCAGAGACAATTTAATCAGGTATACTATAAAGCATAAATAGCTATTTAAAGAAGATTTAGCTTCTAGTATTGCAGAGGGCAATTTTTTGAGAGGATCATCATTATAACCATATTGCTTTCATAGGGTGGTAAGGCAACAATAAAATCTATGGTCAAATATACCCAAGGTTTAGTAGGAACAGGTAAAGGCAATAAGAGGCTGATAGATTTATGAGTAGAGAACTTAGATTGAACACAAACAGGACAGGCTTTAATTAATTCAGATGGCCCCAAAATGAGTGGGTTCTTTGTTGAGGCTTTTTTTTTTTTTTTTACCAATGTGGCCTGCAGTCCTGGTGGAATGGTATAGATAGAGAATCTTATTTCTATCTCGCTCTGCTACAAATAACTTTTCGAGGGGTGTTTCTGAAGAAGCTTTTTCTAGATAAAATGTTATCTTTTCTAGCAGAGGAGAAAAGAGAATCAGTCAAGTAACTGCTACAATTCTTTCAGAAGGTACTATAGCAATATTTCCAGTATGTATTACTTCTATAGCTTCATATTGCCTGGATAAGGCACCTGCTTTTTTGATACAGTACATATGTACATGATAACATAATTAAAGCGTGGAAGAATAAGAGATCAACGAGCTTCTCTAATTGACAACCATTTAGTTTCTGCAATATATGATACGTTTTTATGGTCAGTTAGAACCAAAACAGGTTTCTGTGTTCCTTCTAATAAATGTTTCCATTTCTTGAAAGCAAAGACAATAATCAGTAATTCTCTATTACCAATGTCATAGTTCATCTCGGGTTCAGTTCATTTCTTAGAATAGAAGCAACACGGATGTAGAGGTTGATCATGAGTAGTTCTTTGGGATAACATTGCACCAATAATGTTTTCTGAGGCACTGACCTCCATTATAAACAATTTAGTAGCATCTGGATGGGTCAAGACCTGGGCTGTTGAGAAATAAGCTTTAAGGTTATCAATAGCGGCTGAAGCGGGACCACATGTGTGTCATGTTAGTGAGAGGATTAATGATAGAACAAAAGTTAGTTATACATTGTATGTAATAATTGGCAGATCCATTGAAGTTGGAAAACTTTCAAGCCTTTTGGCAGGGGCCATGTTTGAATGGCTTTCAGTTTAGAAGGATCCATAGAAAATTCTGATTCAGAAATGATGTATTCATGAAACTGAACACTTGAAATAAACACTTCTCTAATATGCAAAACAAGGCATTTTGTAACAATTTAGATAAAACCATTCTTACATGTTATAATGGGTCTTACGATAGGGTGAATGTATAAGAATGTCATCAAGATAGATGACAACACATAACGGCATTACATAAGCCAAGTGGCATGACTAAGTATTTGTAATGCTTGCTGTGGGTATTAAATGCCATCTTCCACTCATATCCTTCAGGGATACAAACTAGGTTATATGCACTCCTAAGGTCTAACTTACTGAACACCTTGGATTAAGATGGTCAGCAATTAGGTCATTAAGGGGATAGGATACACATTTTAAACAGTGATCCGATTCTAGCCCATGTAATGGTACATGGCCTTAAGTCACTCTCTTTCTTCAATACAAAGGAGAACTCAGCTCCAGCAGGGTAAGGGGACCTCCCAAAAAATAATTTAGCTAAGGATTCTTTAATATATTCCTCAATGACCATGTTTTTTTTTTTTTTTACAGATATTGGATGAGCTCTTACCTTGGGTGGCATAGTGAACTTAAGAATAAACCCGAGTGTTACTGTAAGATATTAAACAATCCAAAAAGCAAGTGAAATAATAACCACATATCATTGAACATTAAACATAAGTACTAATCTCCTAGTGCATAAAATACATTATAATAGAAATCATACTGCAATATGCAGTTCTAGATTCCTGCATACCTTATAAGTATTCAGCCAAGGTTAAGCACACACTCCACAGCTCCCCATGTCCAAGTGCTGTAGGGGACATAAATATTCTGTGGTGCCCAGTGGTGCAGCCAAAAAAAACACTAGGGGGAACTAATTAAATATTGTAAATTGAATGTGAATTTTGAGGCTGCCGCCAGGTGGAGTAGTAAGGGAAGAAGGCTCACAACCGGGATAAGCCCACATAGATAGCAGATAATCCACAATAAACAGAATATACTTAATGATATGCAATACATATCCCCCAAAATATATTCGATCACGAGCCCCCTTCTGGAAATAAACAAAAATAATGGAAATAATAAACAAAACAAAAAAATAATAATAAGCAAAAATAAAACTATGAATAAAAATAATACAAAAATTTTTAAATAAAATAAACAAAATAATAAAAAATAATAATCATAAAAATAATAATAATGAATATAACAATACAAAACAATCATAAATAACATAAAATAATGTTATATCAAAATAATGATGACAAAATAAACCAGAATGAAACAAGAAGAGGGAACAAGCCTATGTCCTAAAAGGGTATTATAACACAAAGAGATTTGTGACTATTACTGGAAAAAAAACCTTGATGTACAGCAGTTCCCACTCAATCGTCCAAATTGTCCTATAGGTCTTAGTAAACTATTTGTAAAAAATAATGACAAGCAAGTATTCCAATTTAAGGGATAATAAGGAGAAATTACATAAAAGGTGCATTCTGATCCCATCTCTTGGTAACAATAAGACACTACAAAAATGTTATCAAAAGCTCTTGAAAGATTAAATTAATGTAAAATCTATAAAAAAATTAAAACAACAGGAACAATACCTCAAAATATTAATTGATTATAAATCAACTCACCAAAAAATTTACCAACAAAAATAATAACTTTAAAAACAAAAAGCATGTCAAACACACAATCATGCCCTGGCCCAATGTCCAGACTGTGGAGTTCCTTAAATACAGCAGTATGTTATCTCCTAAGAAGAAAGCAATGCAATATACTACATTCGTTACCCTTAATGCCACCCTTAGTTACCCTTAGTGGTCAGGGTGAAGATCCAGAATGCGTAACGTCTTACTAGCTAATGATTATGGTCTCCACCTCTAACCAAAAGGATATGTGGTCTATTTGAATTTTAATGTTGTCACATTCCACCGAATGTCTTGCCACAGGTGGTGCTTCATGTAAGTTTGTTGTTGCCGAACGAATGCTTGATTAATGGCAAGCCGTTCCCTTGAGTTATTCTTGGTCTTACCAATGTATGCTAGGCCACAAGGGCATATTATCTCATATAGCACATATTCAGTAGATCAGGAAATTTTGTGTCTGATCTTATACTCTTTTTCAGAATGTGGATGATAAAAATTATTTCTGTGGATCATCTGGTTACACAAAGTGCACTCCAGGCATCTACAGGTGTGATGGGCAACTGGCGAGGAAATGTGCAGTTATATAACATGCAAAACACACAGAATCAGCCTTCCGTAGATTGTTTTTATGTTCATATGTAATATCACTGAAACTGGTTCATTAATAAAAAAGTTATTGACTCCTCAAACCCTACTCTGAATCTGAATTTTGGTCCACCCTTTATTGCACCATGGCATTTATATAGCTATATATATAAACAATGATGATGTTCTGCACTCGACTGCTCTGCAATATAAATGCTGTGGTGCCTTTCCTATTCTGGAAAATAACTATACACTCAGTGGCCTTGCAATAATGTTCAAATGTGTGTTATTTTATGGATCCATAATCGTGGTCAACTGACTTCTTTCAAGACAAATGGATATGGAAAAAAAGAGGGTTTAAATAAACTGGGAAACGAAAAAGAGGGTGGGATCCGTGAAAAAGAGGTTATGAATGTGAAAAAGAGGCTTGGAAATCAAACATCCACAGTAAGAAACAACGTGATATCCAGTAACATCCAGCAATAAATCTATATGCACCTCAAAGTAAGTAATGTGATAAGACAATCCACTGTGTATAGATCAGGGTGTTGCAGTGGATGTAATCTAGTTGGATTTTGCCAAGGCATTTGATATGATTCCACACAATAGGTTAGTTAGTGAAATTGTCTAAATTAAAAATCTTGTACTTGGGTAGAACATTGGCTCACAAATAGAGTACAGAGAGTTGTCAATAATGGTAGATTTTCAAGCTGGACTGATATTGTAAGTGGTGTCCCTCAGGGTTTTGTTCTGGGACCACTTCTGTTTAAAATATTTAAAAATGATCTTGAAATGGGCGTTGAAAGTCATGTTTCAGTGTTTACAGATGACACAACACTCTGTAAAGTCATATAATGTTAGCAAGATATTACTTTGCTGCAGAGGGATATAGATAGATTGTGGTATTGAACACTCCAATTGCAGCTGAAATTGAATGTAGAAAAATGCAAAGTTATGCACTTCTGGGTAAAGAATGCACAAGCAACTTATACCGTAAATGGTAGTGAATTATAGATAACAATAAAATTAAAAAAAGGATTTGGAGATTGTTATAGACAACAAACTATGCAACAATGTGCAATGTCAATCAGCAGTGGCTACGGCCAGTAAGGTATTGTCATGTATAAAAGGGCACTCATTCTTGGGATGAGAATATAATTTTGCCTTTTGGGCACCTGTTCTTAAGAAAGATATAAAAAGTGCAGAGACAGGCTACAAAATGAATACAAAGAATGGAACATTTTAGTTATAAAGAAATGTTAACAAATTTAAACATCTTAAGTTTACAAACATGGTGCCTCTCAGAGGATAGCATTATACAAATATATCCAAGGTCAATACAAACTATTGTGTGGAAATCTACTCACAAACAGGACTATACATAAGACACTAGGTCACATGTTTAGACTGAAAGAAAGGAGACAGTCTAAGGCAAAAGAAAGTATTTTTACAGTAAGAACAATAAGGATGTGGAATTTTCTGCCCGAAGAAGTAGTTTTATGAGAGTCTGTACAGATGTTTAAACAGCAACTGGATGCATACTTGCAAAAACATAATATTCAAGTATATAATTTTTAAATTGTGGGGTAATAGCTTCTTGATCCAAGGACAAATCTGACTTGCCATTCAGGGAAGTATTTCTTTCAAAGTTTGTTTCAAAATTGGAAGTGCTTCAAACTGGATTATTTCCTTTTTTTTGGAACAACATTAAAAAAAATATGAGAAAGGTGGAATTTAATGGATACTTGTCCCCTTCCAGTCTATGTAACTATGTAACTGTGTGAAAGACTGTTAAAAAGATTCTTAGCAACAATGTTTCCAAAGTGCAATTGAAAATTAGATATATAAAGTATGAAAAAAGACTACAACTTAAAGTAAGTCTCACTATGCCAGAGAAATGTGATACAAGCTACATACGACAACAAATCTTAGCATATACATTGTTTTCAGCATGTACTTTATTAGTTAAATGTATCACCTTACATGAGTGGTAGCTTAACATCTCAAATTTAATCATACCAAAAAAATAAATAAATAAACATAATTATGAAGAAAAAATATATACTAAACAGCACAAGTATTGAATTGTAAAACCAAAACACATGCTTAAATGCAGAAAACCTAAGAAAAGGGTACAGGGCCCCCTAAATGCCCATCTCAGACATAAAGCTAAAGGCAATATGAAGACACTTTATCACCTAGGTAAATAACAATTTAGTGGCTTAATCTCATTGAGGCCCCTTGGCGCCACAGTTTTCAAATTGAAAATCCACCTTGCCTCTTTCCTCACTAGTTCATGTCCCTATCCCCATTACGAGTCAATGGAAGTACTCGGTCAAACCCCATAAATTTAAGTGGTGAAAAGGGATGTCCAGCCTCCAGAAAATGCCTTGCTGTCAGAGGGGTCTTAGGAGCAATGATTTCTGAATCTCTTACAAAGATTCTTCTTGGTTTTGCCTATAGAGGCTAGTCCATAGGAACATAGGATTTTATAAATCACATAGTCATAGGTACATGCTTAAGGCACAGTGCTTAATCTCGTTAATCTCGTATTTTTTACTCAAATGGGGATGATAGAAACATTTTCCAGGTGTTATATGTCCACAGGTTGTACGCGCCAAACTGTCTCAGATTTACACTGATGAATTTGGTCAGTGTGTACTAATAAATCCCTAAGATTTGCTCCACATCTATAGCTATAGAGTGGAGGTTATGAAAATTGAGCAGGTAAGGAAATATCTTTCTGAATGATTTTCCAATTTTCTCTAAAAGATCTAGCCAACAAATCTGATTTGGTAGTAAAGTCTGTGGAAAAGCAATCTGCTCAACTGTATTCTTGGCTTCAGAAGGAAATTTGTGCTGTGCTTTCTCAAGAACATTTCTCAAAGTACCATGAATACAACCCTATTTAATTAAATTATTTTGAAGTGCATTTACAAGATCCGTTTTTCACAATTTACCTTGTCAGAACTCAGTACTCTAAAAAAATGAGAGAAAGGTAATGAGGCATATAGGTTCCCAAGGTGGCAACTAGTCTTCACTCTCTCAATGAGTACATCCTCCATAAATTTTATTGGACTATTGCACTGGCTCAGAGTACATGCACATCCTCTGAGCTGTCAAGGGGAGAGAGGGAGGGAGTGAGTGAGTGAGTGAGTGGGGAGGGAGGAGATTCTTGAAATATGTATCTATATATAAATATTTATATTAAAGCAATGGAGAGAGGCAAGAGGAGCGCACAGAGGGAGGGAGAGAGGGAAGGAGGGGAGAACAAGGCTTCCACTTGCAAGCGCACTTAAGAAGATCATTACACTTGCCACCAAGGAGATAGAATTGATATTAGGTAGCACGGAACAGACTACTGGGCAACCTAAGTCATATATGCCGGGGTGCAGCTAGCCCAGTCACAAATGTGATTATATCTTTGGATGTATAGTCATTCAAGGATTAATGCTGCACAGAGAGGGCAATTTCTACTAAGCATTTAATAGCAAAATGTAAATATAAGGTATACATGTAGAGAAATAATTTATACACACACACACATGCTACACAGAAATACTCGGTGGTGAAACCAAAACTACTTACAATCAATTAGGTCAATTAAGAAAACCACTCACAGTACATAGATATTTGTTCATTTATCATTTGGGGTAAAACCCATTCTCATTGCTGCTATAGTGCTTCCAGATGTTTCTGATGGTGTATAGTATCTGCTTAAATAAACATTATAAAATGTTCTGTAAAGCTAATTAAATTAAAACAACAAAAAAAATCCACTAGCTATCTGCATGTACAAATATGAAGGTTGTAGTAATTGGTTTGAAAGACAGAACGTGCCACATGACTGCAGTTGTAAGGCACTCTCTTGGTTTCACTGGATCTTGAAATTGTTCTTGTCTTTAGGTTTAATCCAGTGTCTCTGTAATGGGAATGATTGATGTAAACCATTTAAGCACTTATACATATATAATAATATAATAATATAACCATAGGGCAGACAGAACAAAAAAAAAAGATATGAGACAAAAAAAAAAGAAATGTGTTCATATGACGAGAAGGTTACTGGTGAAGGGGTTGAGACAGAAAAGAAGATGAAATAAAAAAGTATGGCATGTTCCCATTGCTTCATTGAGCATAACAGTCATTTTTACAATAACTGGTGACACATACAGGATGATTTCTTATTAGGAGGCCTATCGATTTCAATGTATAGACAGGTGGATTTCAATGTATAGACCAAAATAGCCAACATTGTATGCCAGTGACATCTTTGTTGCCTTAGGACAATTTTCAACAACAACCAGTAAAAGTGTGTTGTATAAAAACATAACGCAAATTGTGAAGAAGAGAGGTTTGGGAGACTGGATCATTTTCAGGAAATCCAAGCGCAAAGAATGTAGCTCTTTCACAGATGTCTTTGCATGCGAAATCTGTTTGAAGATGCAGAAATCATAGCAGGGTGGGTATGCATGCATGAAGCGTAAAAGGTGATGGTCAGTTAGTCAGGCAGCAAGAATTATAGTTATTCTCATTGAAGTGGTCTGGGTGCTGTAACCCTTTTGAACTTAGTGCTGCAATGTAAAACATTGCAGTTCCAGAGAACTGCAATGTTTACATTGCAGCACTGAGTCTGCCTCCAGTGGCTGTCTATCAGATTTTCCCCGTAGGAAAGCATTGAATAATGCTTTCTTGTGGGGAGGTCTAATGCGCGTGCGGCCTTTGCCAGCGTGGTAGGAATGTGGGTGGAGCCTGACCCAGTGCCGAGGGACATCGGGGGGCCCTAATGGAATGGGACACCTATTAACTCTATAGGGCCAGGAAAATTAATTTGTTTTCCTGGCACTATGGGATCACTTTAACCTGCTTCCCCCCTTAATCCCATGTCTGCATGTCACCCCGAGTGGACCATCTGTATGCTACTGAACGGAATAAACCTATAAGTAAATTGAGGTATCCTGACATAAAAACCCTAACATTTTGGGAAGCAGATGTCAATGGTAACTATTAACAAATAAGGTACATGTTATTTTTCAAACCCAGATTTTGAGATTTAGTGTCAAGGCATTTAAATGTTTTATTTTAATTCATACCAGAATACTGGTGGTACATGCAGAAACAAATAAAAGATGACAACCATGTGGTGTTCGAAGACCTTGTTATATTTCCTAGAAGAGAGGAAACACTATTTCCATTACATAAACGTCTAAAATAAATATTACATATACAGTATATATGCAAGGGTAATAAATGCTACAAAGTCACACATATATGGTAGAAATAGATCTCTTATACATTACGCTACTGTTCATAGCTGTGCTATTTATATCAGGAAGTAAAAAATGTGTTATGCTATATTTATGAGGCTTACAGTCTCTGTTCTCCAGTTGTTTAAAAGACATTTGGCCCCACACGAATTCCAGATCTATATTTATCACTAATTATAATAAATAAATAGCTCTGTGTCTTAAGTATGCAAACTAAGAATTATAATAATTAGGTTTTGCAAATAATCTGCATAAGAAAAGGCAGGATCCATCCAGAAATATGATAATAGATGAAAATAGGCAAAATGGCTACACAAATGTGTATACTTCTTGGCTCCCTGCTAATGCATTCCATCTGGTTTATAAAGGCTTATTCTGAACTCTGACTTTAAGCATTAGACAATCAAAGTCACTTTTCACATATTATTCTGGGTCACTTCTTGGGTTTGCTCCAAATTTTTACCAACTTGCTTGTTCTTTTCCTGGCAGCTGATAATTCTGTTCTACTGCTTTAGATTCACCATTTACCACCACCATCTGCTCAAGGTGACCATTATTACTTCAACTCTCCCATTCTCCAGTCACCATGAACTTGACAAAATGCAGCAGATGTGGCAAAGATACTTCAATAAAGAGGCAGTTTTAAAGGTCTACATTGAGTTCTTGAATCATTTTGATTATTTTACTCATTATTACTTCAAGGGATCAACCAACAGATAAAAGTATTTGTTAGGTTGAAGAATTTACTACACTGTGTTGAAAGTTTTATTCCAAATACTATTCTAGATGTAGACCCTATGCTTACTGTACCTAGACGGGGTTCAGCTACACCTCGCTCAGTTGCTGTATTTCTCATGCATTGAGAACTTGCTGGCCTTTTAGTTCTGGACTGTCCTTAGGGTGGGATCATTCAGATATGCAAATGGTGTAAGTTCTCTTTAAAATGGCACAAGGGAGAAAAGACCTTGTAAGGAAACCAAGTATATTTAAACCTCATTCGGTAGTTTCCTCCCGAACCACCAGAGCATCAGTGATTATAGCTCTCCGTTCGGTAGATAAAGTAGACGAACTGAATAGTAATCCCAATAGGTTCATAAGATAATTCCCTTAGTGAAGCACACGAATCCCCAAACATTAGCCAAAGTCAAGAAGAAGGGTACAACTGAACTGAGCTTTAATGATTGCACACAGGCTTTTATGCAAGTCCCCATGCAAGGGGACATCCCCCAGGGAGGGACAGAGATTAACCAATCGGGCACAGTAAAAACATAACACACACACACACAATTCCCTCCCCTAGCCCTGGAGATAATCAAGTCTGATAAAGTAATAACTTGATTATCTCCAGGCAGAAAAATCCCATTTTTCCCCAATATCTGGAACACCCCTTTATACTTGAGGTATCCCCACAAATAATATGTCCCCTGATAGCCCCGAAATATTAAAATTTCACCCAGATCGGTTCATGGGCTCTCAAAAACTGGGGAAGTCTTCTGTGACCGGCTCACCGTGGGCTGGCTGCCCAAAACAGTTCCATGAGTTTGGTGGGTTTTGCCGGTCACTTCAGTAAAAGGGAAGAAGCGAATAAAGTACCAAATGGATCCCCCTGGCTCTCAGCAGCGATTGTTCCCCTCTGTCGAATGCACCAAAGTACCGAATAGCGCTCTTCTAGCTATTCGGGAATTAGAGTTCCAGCGTTCGTCTGTTTGAGACCGGTGTTCGGAAAGTCGAGTGTCCAATTTTAGTTCCAGACACGCATGCAGCTGTTTACCTGCATGCGTCTGTATGAGTGTTTGTGTATTTGTCTGTCTGTGTATCTGTGTATATCTGTGTGTCTGTTTACCTGTTTGTCTGTATGTTTATATATGTATGTCTGTATGTGTGTGTATATATATATATATGTGTCTGTACGTGTATCCGTGTGCCTATATGTGTATAATTGAGCCTGCATGAGTGTCTGTATGTTTATCTGTGCTTGTATATGTATCTGTGTGTCTGTATGTCTATCTGTGTCAGTGTATGTGTGTATCTATTTGTGTTTCACTACATCTGCATGTTTGTAAAACCAAGACAATGAGTGAGCGCTGAATAACACAAATAAGCAGCAACCCTAAAAGGGAATCCCTCAAAAACCCTTAAGAATAAAACACAAAAAATACAGAAAAAGGGCTGCGCTTAAATAAAAAGTATAAAAGTCCAGATAGAATAAATAAATAAAGGAGAGAAGGTCTTATCTTGCAATGTCCGTAGTGCTTAGTCCGAAACAGTAATCTTGCTTTCTGTCTTTCTTGTGGACTGTCTCGTATGTAAGAGATAAAAACAGATACAAAACCACAATGGTGCAGTATATCTTAATGTAAAAGGAATAAAATATAAAAGCTTGATTGCGAACTCACATATCCAAGAGCTAGAACCTGCTCTGGTATAGAAGGCGTACAGCGGTTTAGATCCCCGCTTATGGGATATGGGATGGTTATCCTTCACGTATTTCCTCCTTCCGTTGGTGTAAGAAATGCTCAAATAAAATAAAAAGAGACAGCCAATAGTGTTCTCTGCGTGAAATTAAAATAGAATATAAAATAAAATAAAAATGGGTACTCACAAGACAGGAGCAGGTCAACTACTCCTGGTATTTCGCACTGGTGGAATAATCCCCACCTAGGATTGCTTGGAGTCCAGGGAATAATGCCAGGTAAAAATAATAAAGACAGGAGCAGGTCAACTGCTCCTGGTATTTCGCACTGGTGGAATAATCCCCACCTAGGATTGCTTGGAGTCCAGGGAATAATGCCAGGTAAAAATAATACTTATATGGGTATAAAAAGATAAGTGGTACAATAAAAGATTATAAAATATACTTTAATTGTAACATTACACAATATAAAAAACCATAAACGCGTTTCGCCAATCGGCGTTATCAATATGGGTGAAGAACCTGATACCTGGCAGTGGATCATTTAAATAGCATATACAATGAATTCAAAAATTGGCGCCAAAATTTCGGCAGCCAATCAGATTGCAGTAAAAAATTACATTCAATGGAACACTGATAAAACATGATTAATAATATGCATAAGAAAAGAACTAAAAAAACTTAGTACATCATATAGTTTAACTTTAAAAACGATCAGTAGTTTATGCAGAAAAACTCTGTGATGCACGGTCACATGACCGGCATCGAAACCGAAGGGGATGATGGGATGTGTAGTTCGACGCCGGCCGGCACTGCGCAGCCGCCGGCGTCGTGAGGGGGAACTGGTAGCTGGCGTCTGGACGCAGCCGCTCGCATAGCAGATGCGTCCAGACGCCAGTGGGCGGAGCGAAAGGCGGACATACATGATGACGGCGGCACGCACAAAACAGTAGCCGCCGTCATCAGGAAGTAGATAGACGACGGCTCACACAACGCTGTGGCCGTCGTCATGGAGATAAAACACGGCAGAGTCGGCTATGGCCGAATAGAAGAGGGGGGGAAAAAAAAAAGAAGAAATAAAGATAAATGGAATAAAAAGAATATGTTAAAAATAAATAAAGATAAGGAAAAAAGAAAATAGTAATAATAAATAAAAATAAAATAAAATAAAAGCAAAATGGAAAAAGGCAGTAGATAAAAATTAACATAAGCATCATGCCTGCTCTGCTAAATAGTAAGAGCAGGTATAGTGTGTAAACAAATCAATGGAATAAAATGGTATAAAAACATATATTAAATGCTCTTAATTATAAAAAATTAAACAAATCAAAATCAACATTCAGGCCATAAGGTGCAAGAGTTTGAAGTGTATAGACCCACTCCATTTCTTTTTTGCCTAAAATATTTTTAATGTTTCCACCCCTCCATGGAACCATACATTTCCCTATAGCAATACATTTCAGCATTTTAGGATCTTTGTTATGTATAATGAAATGTTTGGATACTGAATGATTTAAGTATCCATTCTTGATATTTCTGCAGTGTTCGCTCAAACGTATTTTTAAACACCTTGTGGTCATTCCAACATATTGGAGGCCACAAGGGCATTCAAGCAGATATATCACGTTTTTCGTGGAGCAATTAATAAAATCATTTATTTTGTAAACCTTATTAGTCCTTTTTGATGTAAATTCCGTTACTTTGGGTGGAACATCAGAGTTGGTGGATTTACACACAATGCACATTTTACACTTGCAGAAGCCTTTAATTTGTGGGAAAAAGGATATAGGGGGTTTTTTTTTAGAAGTTTTTTCTCTTGTAAAATTATTAGTCAGAATAGATTTAAAATTTTGGGCACCCCTAAATATAATATTCGGGCGTTCAGGTATAATTTTGTTTAGTATTTCATCTTGTTTAAGAAGGTGCCAATGTTTTTTTATGATTTTTTTAACATTATTACTCTTATTATTAAAGTTAAAAATAATCGGTAAAGGCATATCTGTGTCCGTAGTTTTAGGTTTATATTTTAGGAGTTCATTCCTATCTTTCCCTTGAATCTCCATGATGGTACTTTCTAATTCTGATTTTGAGTAGTTTTTTTCAACGAATTTATCTTTTAAGAGATTCGCTTGTATCTCAAAGTCTTTAAGTTCTGAACAGTTTCTTCTAAGTCTAAGTATTTGACTTTTGGGAGCGCTGTCTAGCCATGGTTGGTAATGACAGCTATTTTTGTCAATGGCAGTGTTAACACAAACCTTTTTAAAGAAAGTTTTTGTATGTACCATACCGCCTTTTATAAAAATGTCAAGGTCTAAAAAATTGATTTGTTCTCTACTGTATTCACAGGTAAGGATTATGCCTCTATTATTCAGGTTAAGGTTAGTGATAAAAGAATTAAGAGCTTCTTCGGTACCATCCCAAATAAAAAACAGATCATCAATATATCTAAAAAAGGAGACCAGGTTCGCTCTCCACGCATGATTACCAAAGATGGCTTCTGACTCCCAGTCGGCCATAAACAAGTTTGCATAGCTGGGAGCAAACCTGGTCCCCATGGCAGTGCCTCTTTTTTGCAGATAAAAAGAGTCTAAAAACCAAAAATAGTTGTTGTTTAAAATAATATTAATACCTTCTAAAATAAACTCTATTTGTTGATCAATAATTTTCCCTTCTTTGGTTAAAATATCTTTTACAGCTTGACAGCCTATATCATGAGGTATGATCGTATATAGTGACTGAACATCACATGTCACCAATATAAAACTAGATTTCCATGTAAAATTATTTAAAAAATTTAAAAGAGCCATGGAATCTTGAAGGTATGATCTCATGAGTTTGACTGAGGGTTGTAAAAGAATATCTATATATTGCGAAAGGTTGCATAAAAGGGAACCTATGCCTGATACAATTGGTCTTCCAGGGGGAAGGGTTTCACTTTTATGGATTTTCGGGAGGAAATAGATTACAGGTGTTATAGGATGTTGATTATTTAAAAAATTAAATTCTTGTTTATTTAAAATACCTTGCTCCACACCTTTATTTAAAAATTCGATAAAACCATTTTGAATTTGTTTTATGGGGTCTGCTGTGAGTTTTTCATATATATTTACATCATTTAGTTGTCTGAGAGCCTCATTTATGTACATTTGAGTAGATTGAATAACTATTCCTCCACCTTTATCCGCTGGTTTGATCACAATATTTTCATCATTTTGAAGTTCTTTCAGAGCTATCTTTTCTAGATGGGTTAAATTGTGGGGGTCATATCTGTTGTTTTTTATTTTTTCTAAATCTTTTGTAACAAGTTTTTCAAACATAGTGAGGGGAGCAGACTTATAATGAGCAGGATAAAAAGTGGATTTCTTTCTAAGGGAGGTATTAATAATATTATTATTACATGAAGGTATTGACGGGGTTATGGTAGCATATTGTTCAGGTTTTTCCATGAAAAATCTTTTTAAAGTTGCTTTTCGAACAAATTTATTCACATCAATAAAAGCTTCAAAAGATTTAAAAGTATTGGTAGGGGCAAACTTAAGACCTTTAGTTAAGACCGCTAAATGTGCACTATTTAAAATTTTTTGTGACAGATTAAAAATGCCTCCATTAGTTACGTTAGGAGAAGGTGTTATCTTTCTAGTCTTTCTCTTTTGTTCGCGTCTACCACTTCTTCTTCCTCTGAATTTAAAATCCTTTTTTTGGGACGTGAGGGGTGAGGTGTTTGGGCTAATGTAGTGCGATTGGTTCGGATCTCTAAAAAATGATCCTCATTTTCAAATTCAGAGTCTAGTGACAGTAGTTGAAATCTGTTGGGGTGATTCGGAATCGTAGGTGATTTGGAGTAATTAGCATACTCTTTGTGGTCATTGATATACTTCGATCTTTGCGGTTTGGGAGACAAGTGTTTATATTGAAATCCAGGTTTATTGTGATATATTGGTGAAGTATCATGATAGTTGTGGTGAGAGTTATTTCGATTACGTTGTGGAAAGGGATGATATTGATGAGTGTTATAGTGGTTGGCTCGTTGTGGTGGACCACGGGAGTGGTTGTTAGGTGCCCTATAGGTGTACATATTTTGTGATTGATGTGATGGTTTACTTGTACTCTGGTATTGATGAGACTGGTATTTGAAGTGTTGTCTCTCTGGATTTCCATATGCTTTTTGTTCGTGATAAGTATTGGTTTTCATAAAACCACTTTTTTGTACAGGGTATTGAGAGGTGTATTTCTTGTTCAAGTGGTAGGTTGAACAAGAAATACACCTCTCAATACCCTGTACAAAAAAGTGGTTTTATGAAAACCAATACTTATCACGAACAAAAAGCATATGGAAATCCAGAGAGACAACACTTCAAATACCAGTCTCATCAATACCAGAGTACAAGTAAACCATCACATCAATCACAAAATATGTACACCTATAGGGCACCTAACAACCACTCCCGTGGTCCACCACAACGAGCCAACCACTATAACACTCATCAATATCATCCCTTTCCACAACGTAATCGAAATAACTCTCACCACAACTATCATGATACTTCACCAATATATCACAATAAACCTGGATTTCAATATAAACACTTGTCTCCCAAACCGCAAAGATCGAAGTATATCAATGACCACAAAGAGTATGCTAATTACTCCAAATCACCTACGATTCCGAATCACCCCAACAGATTTCAACTACTGTCACTAGACTCTGAATTTGAAAATGAGGATCATTTTTTAGAGATCCGAACCAATCGCACTACATTAGCCCAAACACCTCACCCCTCACGTCCCAAAAAAAGGATTTTAAATTCAGAGGAAGAAGAAGTGGTAGACGCGAACAAAAGAGAAAGACTAGAAAGATAACACCTTCTCCTAACGTAACTAATGGAGGCATTTTTAATCTGTCACAAAAAATTTTAAATAGTGCACATTTAGCGGTCTTAACTAAAGGTCTTAAGTTTGCCCCTACCAATACTTTTAAATCTTTTGAAGCTTTTATTGATGTGAATAAATTTGTTCGAAAAGCAACTTTAAAAAGATTTTTCATGGAAAAACCTGAACAATATGCTACCATAACCCCGTCAATACCTTCATGTAATAATAATATTATTAATACCTCCCTTAGAAAGAAATCCACTTTTTATCCTGCTCATTATAAGTCTGCTCCCCTCACTATGTTTGAAAAACTTGTTACAAAAGATTTAGAAAAAATAAAAAACAACAGATATGACCCCCACAATTTAACCCATCTAGAAAAGATAGCTCTGAAAGAACTTCAAAATGATGAAAATATTGTGATCAAACCAGCGGATAAAGGTGGAGGAATAGTTATTCAATCTACTCAAATGTACATAAATGAGGCTCTCAGACAACTAAATGATGTAAATATATATGAAAAACTCACAGCAGACCCCATAAAACAAATTCAAAATGGTTTTATCGAATTTTTAAATAAAGGTGTGGAGCAAGGTATTTTAAATAAACAAGAATTTAATTTTTTAAATAATCAACATCCTATAACACCTGTAATCTATTTCCTCCCGAAAATCCATAAAAGTGAAACCCTTCCCCCTGGAAGACCAATTGTATCAGGCATAGGTTCCCTTTTATGCAACCTTTCGCAATATATAGATATTCTTTTACAACCCTCAGTCAAACTCATGAGATCATACCTTCAAGATTCCATGGCTCTTTTAAATTTTTTAAATAATTTTACATGGAAATCTAGTTTTATATTGGTGACATGTGATGTTCAGTCACTATATACGATCATACCTCATGATATAGGCTGTCAAGCTGTAAAAGATATTTTAACCAAAGAAGGGAAAATTATTGATCAACAAATAGAGTTTATTTTAGAAGGTATTAATATTATTTTAAACAACAACTATTTTTGGTTTTTAGACTCTTTTTATCTGCAAAAAAGAGGCACTGCCATGGGGACCAGGTTTGCTCCCAGCTATGCAAACTTGTTTATGGCCGACTGGGAGTCAGAAGCCATCTTTGGTAATCATGCGTGGAAAGCGAACCTGGTCTCCTTTTTTAGATATATTGATGATCTGTTTTTTATTTGGGATGGTACCGAAGAAGCTCTTAATTCTTTTATCACTAACCTTAACCTGAATAATAGAGGCATAATCCTTACCTGTGAATACAGTAGAGAACAAATCAATTTTTTAGACCTTGACATTTTTATAAAAGGTGGTATGGTACATACAAAAACTTTCTTTAAAAAGGTTTGTGTTAACACTGCCATTGACAAAAATAGCTGTCATTACCAACCATGGCTAGACAGCGCTCCCAAAAGTCAAATACTTAGACTTAGAAGAAACTGTTCAGAACTTAAAGACTTTGAGATACAAGCGAATCTCTTAAAAGATAAATTCGTTGAAAAAAACTACTCAAAATCAGAATTAGAAAGTACCATCATGGAGATTCAAGGGAAAGATAGGAATGAACTCCTAAAATATAAACCTAAAACTACGGACACAGATATGCCTTTACCGATTATTTTTAACTTTAATAATAAGAGTAATAATGTTAAAAAAATCATAAAAAAACATTGGCACCTTCTTAAACAAGATGAAATACTAAACAAAATTATACCTGAACGCCCGAATATTATATTTAGGGGTGCCCAAAATTTTAAATCTATTCTGACTAATAATTTTACAAGAGAAAAAACTTCTAAAAAAAAACCCCCTATATCCTTTTTCCCACAAATTAAAGGCTTCTGCAAGTGTAAAATGTGCATTGTGTGTAAATCCACCAACTCTGATGTTCCACCCAAAGTAACGGAATTTACATCAAAAAGGACTAATAAGGTTTACAAAATAAATGATTTTATTAATTGCTCCACGAAAAACGTGATATATCTGCTTGAATGCCCTTGTGGCCTCCAATATGTTGGAATGACCACAAGGTGTTTAAAAATACGTTTGAGCGAACACTGCAGAAATATCAAGAATGGATACTTAAATCATTCAGTATCCAAACATTTCATTATACATAACAAAGATCCTAAAATGCTGAAATGTATTGCTATAGGGAAATGTATGGTTCCATGGAGGGGTGGAAACATTAAAAATATTTTAGGCAAAAAAGAAATGGAGTGGGTCTATACACTTCAAACTCTTGCACCTTATGGCCTGAATGTTGATTTTGATTTGTTTAATTTTTTATAATTAAGAGCATTTAATATATGTTTTTATACCATTTTATTCCATTGATTTGTTTACACACTATACCTGCTCTTACTATTTAGCAGAGCAGGCATGATGCTTATGTTAATTTTTATCTACTGCCTTTTTCCATTTTGCTTTTATTTTATTTTATTTTTATTTATTATTACTATTTTCTTTTTTCCTTATCTTTATTTATTTTTAACATATTCTTTTTATTCCATTTATCTTTATTTCTTCTTTTTTTTTTCCCCCCCTCTTCTATTCGGCCATAGCCGACTCTGCCGTGTTTTATCTCCATGACGACGGCCACAGCGTTGTGTGAGCCGTCGTCTATCTACTTCCTGATGACGGCGGCTACTGTTTTGTGCGTGCCGCCGTCATCATGTATGTCCGCCTTTCGCTCCGCCCACTGGCGTCTGGACGCATCTGCTATGCGAGCGGCTGCGTCCAGACGCCAGCTACCAGTTCCCCCTCACGACGCCGGCGGCTGCGCAGTGCCGGCCGGCGTCGAACTACACATCCCATCATCCCCTTCGGTTTCGATGCCGGTCATGTGACCGTGCATCACAGAGTTTTTCTGCATAAACTACTGATCGTTTTTAAAGTTAAACTATATGATGTACTAAGTTTTTTTAGTTCTTTTCTTATGCATATTATTAATCATGTTTTATTAGTGTTCCATTGAATGTAATTTTTTACTGCAATCTGATTGGCTGCCGAAATTTTGGCGCCAATTTTTTAATTCATTGTATATGCTATTTAAATGATCCACTGCCAGGTATCAGGTTCTTCACCCATATTGATAACGCCGATTGGCGAAACGCGTTTATGGTTTTTTATATTGTGTAATGTTACAATTAAAGTATATTTTATAATCTTTTATTGTACCACTTATCTTTTTATACCCATATAAGTATTATTTTTACCTGGCATTATTCCCTGGACTCCAAGCAATCCTAGGTGGGGATTATTCCACCAGTGCGAAATACCAGGAGCAGTTGACCTGCTCCTGTCTTTATTATTTTTACCTGGCATTATTCCCTGGACTCCAAGCAATCCTAGGTGGGGATTATTCCACCAGTGCGAAATACCAGGAGCAGTTGACCTGCTCCTGTCTTGTGAGTACCCATTTTTATTTTATTTTATATTCTATTTTAATTTCACGCAGAGAACACTATTGGCTGTCTCTTTTTATTTTATTTGAGCATTTCTTACACCAACGGAAGGAGGAAATACGTGAAGGATAACCATCCCATATCCCATAAGCGGGGATCTAAACCGCTGTACGCCTTCTATACCAGAGCAGGTTCTAGCTCTTGGATATGTGAGTTCGCAATCAAGCTTTTATATTTTATTCCTTTTACATTAAGATATACTGCACCATTGTGGTTTTGTATCTGTTTTTATCTCTTACATACGAGACAGTCCACAAGAAAGACAGAAAGCAAGATTACTGTTTCGGACTAAGCACTACGGACATTGCAAGATAAGACCTTCTCTCCTTTATTTATTTATTCTATCTGGACTTTTATACTTTTTATTTAAGCGCAGCCCTTTTTCTGTATTTTTTATCTGCATGTTTGTGTATCTGCATGTGTCTGTATGTGTGTATGTGTATCTGTTTGTATGTCTGTATGTGCATATCTGTGTATATGTATCTATACGTGTATCTGTGTGTCTGTGTATCTGCATGTGCCCCTGTGTATCTGCATGTGTGTCATTGTGTACCCCTGTGTATCTGTGTGTGTCAGTGTTTGTATCTGTATAAGTATTATTTTGTGTATCTGAATGTGTTTTAGGGGAGGAGGGAGGAAATGGTTGGTTTAAATGGTATTATTGCATGCCAGGGAGTGGGAAGGCAGCCTCCCAGCTCTCGGTATTTATATTGTGCCCAGCTCTCTGGATTACATGTCTATTTTTTTCTCAGCTCTGTTTGTGGTACGGTTATTTCTGTATTCTACTCAGTTCTATGTATTTATACGTATTGTTATATTGTGCCCAGATTGATTTTAGTTCTTAAAAAATGTGGTTCTTAAAAATGAGTCCTGAGTCATTGAAATCACCTTTCCAGCTCCAGCTCCACTCTATTTATTTCATGAGGTAATCTCAGTTCTGTTCTCACTACACCATGCCAGATAATGGGAAATACAGGCAACACTCCAGGTACTGAATGTGTATTTATTAGAGACTAGGACACCCCATAAAAATGCAAATGTGCGATGTTTCGGCCTTAGAAAGCCATAAGTCATACATGGACTGATTGTGCATATATAACACATACATAAATTAGTTAATTGATCAGCTGATCAAAAGACGATCAGAAAGAAAGAAACTATGGTATAGATTGCACAAAATAAGAATACACCATGTGAATTACAACAGTACAAGATGAAATATACAGTAGACATATAATCCATGAAATATGAATGGAATATTGGCATTTAGCTCTCTCTCAATTCTATACAATACAATAAATACATCATAAGGTCATCACAGAAACTTTATCCATAGTAACATTCTATTGGTGATACACATAAAGATTAATTACTCATGCAGATAATACAAATCAGAAAAGAGAAAATATGTCAAACTCTACCCATTTGATACCGTCACAATCAGTCCATGTATCTCTCATGCATGATTAAGGCCCTCTAGGGACAAAACGTCCCACTTTTGCACTTTTATGAGTGTCCTACCCTCCAATAAATATACCTTCAGTACCCGGAGTGTTGTCTTTATTTTCTATTACCCTGTATCTTTTTTATTATCCTGTATACTATGTAACTATGTATCTTTGGATGGATTAGCAGTGTCTGTCTAATGCAGAGTACCTCTGAGGCTGTGCGCCGGATCGAAGAGCAGAACCTGTGTGCAGGGGGCATTGTTATCTGAACAACACCATGCCTTCTGTCCAAAGTCCTTGTCTTGGAAATTTACAATCGTTATTTCTTAAACAATTGCAAACTCAGCTGAGAATTATATGATGTTTTACATTGCAAAACCAAATATAAATAGGTGGGTGGAGCACACACTTTCAAATAGTGCAGACTAGCCTCTGACCATAGGGTCACTCCAAACCCCTTAAACATAAAAGGAAAGTGAATATAAAATTTCTATAAACAACATTAGGGCACCATAATCCCTATATAGTTACCAGCTTTACAGAAGTTGTTTCTCAAAATTAATGGAGAGAAGGAAACAATTAGAAAATAGTGATACAAAATTTATTGGAGTGATAGATAAAAATAATAATCAATAAAACACTCACATTCAGCAATGGCACGTTATAATCAATGTGCAACAATCGTAGTATTAGCATAAATAGGCTTAATCCCACACTGGTTAGCAGATGGCACTTTCTGCCCTCACAACATAAAGTGCAATACAGTCCAGGGTAAAGGTGCAAAATGAAAGTGCAAATAGCCACCTAATATACCAAGTCTATGAGTATTTTTGTTAGGCTCTACGCGTTTCGTCATTACGACTTACTCAGGAGCTTATGTCTTCTGTCACGGTTTTTGGCTTTTAAATCCACCGGTACAAGCGTCTTCTTTGATGTTCCCACATGCACGGGTTACCCTGAATGCAACGTCATACATCATGACGTCCAAATGGTTCCCTACGTGCAATGTGTAGACATCCATGCTGGAACTCAAAAAAAGCTTTCTACATGATAGCAAATACAAATGGTCAGAAATCGAAGAATTTTTTCACTTCATTATTAACACCATAAAGGTGCCTTCCTCCATAAATTATTCAATGAGTGAGCGATCTGAGTTTTGTTGTATTGGCGGCTCTATTGGTATTTACTAAAAATTATAATTTCAGTTTACATAGATATCATATTAGATCTTTGTTAAATTCAATGGTATGGATTGAGTCATTATTAATTATTGTGCTCATCAAATTAAAATAGAAACCGGTTGAGAAAATCATAGGACATTTCTGATTGAAAAATATTCATTCAGTATGAGAGGGATGGCAATGAATGTGTTCCTTATGTTCATGGAAAACATTTTTAAATTTCATCATTAAACATTATGTTAAAAAAAAACATTTGATTAAACTGAAGACATTGTTCCGTTTTACAGGCAGTGCAGCTAATTGTCCATAAAAGGTTTCCATTGTGGAAGGAATTAGTAACGATCTGCATTTCCAATCTTCTGTTAATAGTTAGTTAGATTGTGTACATCTTGTATCAAAGGACAAGTGAGCAAAGTTAACATGTGTGATTTACGTTTGGTAAAATAACCGTCATACATCATTATTCACATTAACCCTGTCATTTATCGTCATCTAAAAACATGCAGTGTGCACTCTAGAACGCCTGCTCTGTCTGCAGCAAACTGAAATCTACAGAAATACATGACTGCTTAATTTCAAAATTTCTTTCCCTACTAGCACTCACTGAGACCTGGCTGTCTCACTGAGACCTGGCCACCCCAATTTCAACCTTGTACAGTTTTACTATTCCCTCAGCAAAAGAAAATTACTTCAATACCCTCATAACCACCCTCTCCCGAGGACCCAGATTTAAAATTCTTTCACACTTTTAAATCTGTTTTTCACCTTGTTGCTGTTCATCTTACTACTTGACTTTACTAAAACGATTTCTGCGTTCAGGGAATAGATCTTCAATCTCTCTCCTACCCCAACCAATTATTCCCCCAACTCAACTTCCTCCACTGATCTATGCTCACTTGCACCCACTATGCCAGAAAAGGTCTCTTCTCCTGTCCTCCCACCCCACCACCTATTCCCTCAATCCTTTTCCTCACATCTTATTCATACTCTGTCTCCTTCTCCTGCTTTGCTCCTCACATATTTCCTTCACCCTTCAATCATGCAACTGTAATCCCAATTTAAAAAAAAATACAAACTTGACCCTACGTCCCCATCCAGTTTCTGCCCTATCTCATTACTACCATTTGCCTCCAAGATCCTCAAGAGAGTTGTGTGCACGAGATTGACTGACTTCCTTGATTCAACTCTCTTCTTGACTCGCTTCAGTCTCGCTTGAGTTCTCCTCAACATCCGCTCACACTCCCTACAGTAAAAGACTATAAAAACTCTCATAATTTATCTAAGTACCTTATCAAGTCCCTCACCATGAGAAGAGGACCATTCCTTGCAAAAAAAATTCAAGGTATTTTTTCTGTATGTCATCATTTACCATTTCACAGTTACCATGTATGGTGCTATACACATACCTGATTAACTAAACTGTTAGAAGTGCTAAAGAGCAAGGGAGTCTTTTTGATGGACTTACTGTGAATGGGGTCATCAGAGAGTCAAGAGGAAACAAATGATCTCAAATAGTGAATGAACTATACACAAGAACATAAGAACCCAATGTGTTTACAAAGCTCAAAAAATAAAGGCTAAAGAAGAGTAGTGTACATATCTCATTTATGCAAATTAGGAGTGACTAGTTTCCCACTGTAAGGAGAATGAGGAAGAGTTTTGAATCCAGTATCATGACAAAAATTTGTAGTTATCCAATTGTCCAGTTTGAAAATCATATGGAAAATTATTGTTATCTATGTGTCAAGTTTGGAAACTTATAAAAATACAATCTGTTCTGAAAATCATAAATCTTCAAAATATTTGTTACATGTGCATTGATACATTTACAGCAGATAGTTCGAATGACTTGTTTTACGATATGAATTATATTTGACAAAGGCAGAAACAAAAGAATAAAGCATATCTAAGGGTGAAATTACCCTTCTGTGTTCTGGAAACTGATCAATAACAGTGGAGGGAAAGTAATCATAGTATAATTGTTTTGGATTGGATTTTAAGAATGTGCAAGCTTAGCAATAATATATTGTTATCATCATGGGTGGTTCGAGGATTGTTAGACAAAACATTGATATGTGAAGCTTTAGGTGAACCTTTGTGTGAATGTGGTTACGCTTTGTACTTAATTTGTTCCAAGAATCTGTGGTTAGCCAAGCCAGCATATGCCTGCCATAAAAGTCTAGATTATGGCTGAAGCTTACAGTAATATTCTGTTTGCGGTATCACTTGTTTTGATCTATCATATTAATATTCCATTGTAAAAAGTTGAACAGCCAAGTTTTGCCATAACATGGGCGGTTCCTTTTCCACTTGTTTGCCGACAGGGATGCTATACACTCGTAAGGCTAGCTAAATGCATCTTTCATTACCAGGTAATTGAGAAGTTGTTAGGTTGACCAGGTTCTTAATGTGAGCACACTCATTGTATATATGTATTTTTCATACAATAGTACACTTATTTAAGGTGCATTCCTCAGTAACGATTTTCAATATCTTTCTACAGAAGATTTTGCAGTTACTACAACTGAATATTACATTCATTGTAGACTTTAACCTGACGTTTTAGTTGCTGCTTAACATTGACCACACACACAATTACAACAATAAACAAATTGTACCTCAATAAATCAAAATTGAAATGTACATCAACAGTACACTGTTGTCATGGGGGCAGTATTCCATATTACCTCATGTTTATTTTAACTTACACTGACAAACAGACTTAAGTGCCCCTTCACAAAAAAGGGAACTTGGGTAAGCAGTTAAACCTTTCTAGAATGGTTTAAATTGGTTTGACTACTTTCATTGGAGACCACCATGGAACTCTTGGCACCATAACCACTACATTGTTTAAACCAGCAGGACATTTTAAAAAGAAACTGGAAAACATATCAAATTAGGTAAATGATCTAAAGAGTCCTGATCTGTCCTTAATTGTGCTAATCCACCCATAATCTGTGTACACTGCTTTGGAAAAATTGCAATGTTTATAAATGACTAAGGAACCATGCTTGATATGTGGACATTCATAAACGCTTTCTACTTTGATTATTTAAAATTTAGGGATCAAACCAAAGTGACAAAAATGACTGTATAACCACTCCACCCCAGAAGTGGGTGTATATTTAAAAACAATTTAGCAATGTGTACCTAAATACTGTTCATTAAAAACAACACATATTGTTGCTACATGATTACATCAGTCATAATGAAGTGCCTGCAAGATAAAAATAATTGCAAGGAATATAAACTCAATTTACATTTACGGATAATGGAAAAATATAGCATTTTACACATAAATTACCAATGCTGACATTATATTAATAAACAAACAATTTAATTGTCTAAAAAAGAGCATTTGCAGAATTATTATAATGAAAACATGTTACATCATATTGTAAATTTAAACCAAATGTTATTTTAGTCTACAGATTCACATCTTAGAACTCTTTATGTATCTTGGATAATAAATTAAACGTGTCTCCACTTCTAACTTATAACGTGTTGGAAAGATAGTGTGGTCCAATCTAAATTATCTATATCCCTCTTGACTATATATGATAAACCTGGAAAATAGTAATGGGAAAATTCAGATAAAATAAAATGAAATGTTATATATTAGGAAGATTACATTAGCATTTCAAAATATTAACTAATAAAGTACAGTGAAATTATGTGACTAGTATAAAGCCAGAAACACATACAAAGAGGCACTGCCACCATCTGGGGGTTTTGGGGGTCTGGTGGCTTTGGTGTAGAATCTCGAATTTTCCTCCCACCGGTATTGGTGTTAGAGAAGCATATACCACCTGCAAGAGTACATTGCCAGTCCCAGGCCGCAGCTAGGTACTCCCCTGTTGGGTTTCTCTGATCTGTGGGGTGGTTAAACCTGACTCTAGCAGGTTACGAAGTTGTAAATGCAGGTACATATACAACAAAAAAAAATACATAAACTGAGGGGAGACCCCAGATATATAATTTTTTACCATGTCCCTTTAAGCTTTGCTTTCCAAAACTCCTCTAAACCCCCCCTGCCCACCCTCCCACCCCATAATATACCCTAATATACAATTACCACTATTCCCTACTCGGTCAAGTAAGGCTTTGTTATTCAGGCCTCTACATCCATTAAGGCAAACATTAGGCGACATTGGGTACAGCAGCTGCAGATACAACCTAGTTTGAGGGGTCGCCATCCCTTCCATGAGATAGAGTAGTTGCAGCTGTATATATGAGGAAAGAGGGAAGAGGTGAGGAGAATTTTTTTTTTAAATTAGCAGGGTTTACCATGTCCCTTAGAGCTTTGTCTTCCAAGCATCCTCCATTATTACATACAGAAATATATATTTATATATCTGCCCTCCCCTTTCCCCTTGTCCAGGGTCTGACTACCTGCAGGCCACCCCAGCAGAAGCGCTGGCAACCGGGAAAAGAGCTGCTAGCCCTTGTCACAGGGCAGAACTATATACCCGTCACCCCAGCAGAATTGCTGGCAACCGGACAGAGTGTAGCCTCTGCCCTCCCCTGGTCCTTGATCCAGGAGCTAGCAACTCACCCCACTACCCAGCTGCAACGCTGGCTACAGGACAGAGCACCGCTGGTGTCTGCCCACCAAGTAACTACACCCGCAAGCCAGAGAGCAACAAAGGAAATGGACGTATCAGAGGCCCACATAGCCCTTGGGGTTGTACAGGACCGAGACAGACTACAGGAGTCACTAGGTCCAGTAATTGTATGTTGTGGGTGGGTTACTCGACTAACTCAGGCACCGACTGTTAGCACTGATTTTGCTGGAACTGTTTTGGGGATAGGACCATGTGCACAGTCGGTCAAAATTATTAGGTGTTATGGTGTTTCAGTACAGTGCTTATGGTGCTCGCAAGTACTAGGAAGCAGCGATTGACGGTGGCACCAGGTCGGGGTGCCAGGCGGTCCGTCACATATATAGTTGGTATTGCAGCAAGAGACTCTGCTTGCATTCGACAAGGGCAATCCCTTTGGTGACTGTCAATGATCTCCATTGCCTTGTCACTTCTAGCAAGTCTGACTAGACATCTCAAAGTCTGCATGAGCTTTCCAGTACACATTGTTCTATTGGAGCACAACACTTGGGCCTCTTCTGTCAGTAGGTTACTGACCATTTTTTTGTGGATACCAAACCCTTTTTTTTTTGTGGATCTCAAAGCCTTGGGAGTGGGTGGGTCAACAATTATTGAAGGCCTGGAAATGGAAGAGAGAGCAATGAAATGTGTGGCACAGAGATCACTAAAAATAGAAGAAAAGCACTGAAGAATGTGAAAATGTAAAGATTAAACAAAAATGGTAAAGAAATTTTAAAGGAGTTACCGGTGTTTAAAGTGAAACAGGGCATGTGTATCGGGAAGAGAGCAGTAGTAGTAGGAAAGGTATAGAATGTGAGCTAGGCCATTGGTAGGATGGGAGAGGTGTTTAAAATGGGGATGAATCAGAGGATGATATAGGGCAATCGACTGAAGAGAGAGTAGAGCAATAGTTGAATGGGAAAACATCAGTGGCAGGGGTAGAAATAGAAATGAGAAAATATCACATAGCCTGTTTGTGACTACTAAAGCTATTTCTTTGTGTATGATGTGCTTATTCGAAATTAAACAATAAAGATTAAAGAAATCACTTGTTCTTTATAGCATTTTTTAAGTTATGCTTATTATTTCTAAAATGATCACAATATTGTTTGAATGAAAAACCTGTTTAAAGTATTAATAGACACATTTAAAATACAACTAAACACGGGTAAACTACTACAAATGCCCATTTAGAAATAGTTCAAAATGTTGGTAATAAGCTACTCAGAAAGGAATATTAATATTTCAAATATTTTCTTTTATATGATTTCCAAGTTGGTTTGTGCATATGTGAAAATTTTTACAAAAGGAATAAAGAAGAAAAATGGGCCAAAGCAAGCCTTGTGAAATCACTTTGTTAAAACATACAACGTTTGGATACATGAATTGCAGAATGCAATTCATCAGATGCATTGCATCCAGTAATGTATTAAAAATAAAGGGACACTATAGTGTCCCTTTACATACATTCACACTGCCTAATACATGCATACACACACTGCCTAATACATACACACACCCACACACACACTGCCTAATACATACATAAATACATACCTCCATAAATACACACTGCCTAATACATAAACAGATATTGTCTAATATAGGTACACACAGCCTAATACATACATTCACACACTGCCTAATACATACACACACTGCTTAATACATACACACACTGCCTAATTCATGCACAGAAAACTGCCTAATACATACACATTCTGCCTAATACATCCACATTTACTGCCTGATACATACACACATACTGCCTATGACATACATACACATACACTGCCACATGCACAAACACACAGGTACACAACCTGACACACATGATACACAGACATATATACACACAATGACACACATACAAATACAGACACACAGATAGACTCAGTGACACAGACACAGAGATAGACAGGCACACAGATACACATGTAGATAGACAGACAGATACACACTGACACACAGATACACATGCTGACAGCATACTGACACATATACAGATACACAGACACACTTGTTTTACTGCAATGTAACAGTAAAAACAAACCCCCCCAAAAGATGTGCCCTCTATATATATATATATAAGAGGGCACATATATAAACACACACACATATATCTATGAGAAGGCTGAGCCTAATGGCTCAGGCTGTAATTGTGGGAGGAGTTACCCGGCCTATAAATACACAGACCTCCCCTTCCTCTGGGCTGAGACTGCCTGGTTCAGTACAGAACCATCTATGTTCGGTTCAAAGTTCATCAACACACACACTGCCTAAACTCCAAACAAGCTGGTCTTGGCCTTGTGCGGCCCATGCAAGTATTAATTTTACCTCACTCTAGTAAAAAACAGCCACCTCTTTCAAAGCTAATGGGGCACTGCTGCGTCCGGCCCAGCCGTGGTTTTTCCTGTTGCTGTTTGCGCGTTTATTACAACAAAACACTAAGTTTGTTCTTTCAGCCCGCGTTGGGCCACACTGTCCCTGAATCTAACATGTATTTGCCACATTCTAATAGTGAAAAACAAACAAAATATACAGTGATGAAGTCTGTGTGCTAGCAGAAATAGCTACAAACCACCTGAGTGGAAACCCCGTATACCACTCAAAGAAATACTTACAAATACATACAATAGGTGGGACACACGTCTGTTGATTCTATAAAACAAAGTAAAATGACATGGTACAGTATTGTCAAGTTCAATAATATAGCAGTATGGTGAATGTGAAGTATTCACAAGCCTGGAGCTATATTAGCATATGGCTCTCATGTAATTTTGCTTTGTTTTATAGGCTCATCAGACGTGTGTCCCACCTATTGCATGTATTTTTATGTATTTGCCACATGTTCAACCTTTCACTAACTATTGAGGCATTCGCATTTCAGTCCGTATTCTGCTCTCATTTGGATATGGCGATTTTCACTACTAACGCAAATTTGGCCTATTTTAATCATACTTAGCATTATAGTGATACCTCAATTAGGTTCATGCATTCTGCTTACTGTATTCGACCCTCGTTCGGCAATATAATTTTCATCTTATGCAATTCATTTAGTCACCCTGCATTTTAATGTTTAATTAATGCTATGACATATATTTAGTTTTTCATATTTGCAGATTATTATTGCTATGACATATATTTAGTTTTTCATATTTGCAGATTATTATTGTTATTGGTTATACTTGTCAGCTTTGAGCAAATCATCATTTGTTACTTATGTTCACCAGGCCTCTTCCAGCTTCAATACCTGTATTCTATATGTCTGCCCTTTGGGTATTCAGGCACTCATTGGGCCTATGTTGTTTAATAATTATGTGGCTAGGTGTTGTTTCTGACTGTCTAAATTTATGCCAGGCCCAAACCTGGGCCTATACATGTGGTTAGCATTTATGGTACTGCCTATTAATAATCATATTTCACTGTCCATCACTACATTGTTTAAGCCCTTTCTGGGCTCTGTACAGGTCTGGTCAAGTGTACTTTAACTCAATGTTGGTCATAAGTTTGTCCGTTCTATGGTTATACGGACATATTCACGGCACTCATCTGAATATGTTATTTTTACACTTCAAATCAAGAAATGGCACAAACTAGGTTGTGCCTTTTGGACTTATATGGTTCTGTATATGGAGCTTACCGAACGGATTAGGAGTTTGTGTTCATATACCGGACAAACTAACAGTTGGACCACCCGCAAGTGGAGTGTGCAGCCCATTAACCTCCCTGACTTATGGTTAACCGCAACTTAATTGGTGATCGGCTGGGTGGTTGCCGTTCGTATGTGCGAACACATGGCGGCGGCAAACTTTAGCCACAAACACTTACAGCAGTGTTCAGTCGTCGAGTGCATGGAACTATAATCAAACACTCGACATCGCGAATACCGCTGGGACTTCCATCTCTACATATGTTCGGCTTGATTCGTATGGGAAGAGTGGCGATTGGTGGGAGCAAGCTCCTGAACAAGGAACATAGACTGAGCCTACCCATGAACCGCTACATTGATATTTTGACTGTATTAAGTATTCCCGAAAGAGACCAACCGCACAGCCTGATTTCATGGAACTCTTTTGGGCAGAAGCCTCGTGTGCGGTAAGTCAAAATGTGACCTTCATGGAAATATCGAACCCCTGAACCAATCTGGGTGAATTTTGGATATGTTGGTTACCCAGATCAGGGCTAGTGGGTTAGTTCAGTTCCTGACTCAATTTACTCTCAGGCACAGGGGAGGGATTAACCTATTTTGTATGGGAGTGTCCTGGACCTGAGAGCCAATGTAATCGTATGTTTGTTTTTACTGTAGTTTACTCTCAGGTCCAGGGGGAGTGTCCCTTGTGTGGAGGGAACAGCTATATTCACTCTGGGGATTGCTATACTCATTATACTCCCTTGGATTATAATCATTAGCTCTGGTAAGAGCTATCCTGCTTTACTCACTGGATTGGGAGAGGTCTACCCACTGGAAGCTGGATCCTGGTCTTAGGTTCAGGGTGGGTGGAGGACAGCAAGACTCCAACCAAGCTGTAGCACTGGCTGAGAGATTTATGGTGGTTATGGTGTCTGGTGGAGTGCTTATGAGTACTCTGTGTTGCTAGGAAGCAGCGATTGGTGGAGGCACCCAGTCGGGTTGCCAGGCAGTCCGTCAAAGAGCTCTCTCTGCCTTCTACTCCTCTACCTTGACACACGGATCTCACTAGGCCTTCACTTACATAAGCTTCATACAGTCCCAGGTGGGCTTATAGCTACAACCTAATTTTAGCCTTCCTGATGCTCGGGGATTATATATTGCCCTATTATACTGCATTTAAGTACTCCACTCAGTGTGAAAAGAAAAATAAATATAACCAGATCAAATACTAGAGCATCACTACTGTCGATACTCAATTCACAGTCCATTCTACAACTTTGGCACAATTAACCTACATGTATTCAAGCCATAATCATTATCCTATTCTACACCCAGAATAAGCTCTATTATTATCTAAATTTCTACTATCCCTACTTATCATCCTGTTGTTCACATTTTAATCCTTAACCACAACACAGGTACTTTATACCCTTACCTCAATAAGCAACATACTGGACATATTTCCATTAACGCTCCCATTGTGTCTTTAGGTTCCTCTCTATGATATTTCTTTCTCAAGCTCAACCACACACTAGTTGGGCAAGATATGTATGTCCCAACATTCTTTCTATCAATTCATTACGTTTCAATGCCCCTACATTTCTTAGAGGTGGATCAACTGGCTGTTAAGAGTACTGGTATGTGCCATATTATTGTATATTTGTAATTCAGTCATTCAAAGCCTACACCCATCCTCAATCAGAGGTATTCGTCCATCAGCCCAACTCATAGCTAGAGCCTTGCTCTTATCTCTCTTGGTTTAGATAGGGCCTCACATGTCACAGCCACTCCTTTGAATCTCTTACTTGTCACCTAGAGGCCAATTTTCCAGCCACATAGTTCGGTGGCCTCTGTCCCTTGGCCAATTCATAGCTAGAGCCTCTCGGAGCCCCTTGGCCCTTAGTTGGGCCTAACCTTTCCATCATTTAGCTAATTGTTTGCCATTCGGCACTATGCAAGCCGCCAGTTGTTATACTATAACCTACATGACTGTCACATTTACTCTACATGTAGATGTTGTACACCTAGTAAGATATTTCAATCAAGACTCCCCATGCAAACCCTTCACCCCACCTCGTCCATGCACTCCAGCCGTAACCCAGGATACCCCAACCCCAGTTCCTGGTGATCTTGTACCATTCCACTTTTACCGCTGAGCTCCGACATAAAGACATGCCATTTCCTTCTTTGGTTTGGAAAACTGTGCTGTATAGACTCCGGTTTCCAGCTCTGGTCTCCCCTACCTTGTGTTGGCATCCAAGCTGGAAATACAGACAGCATGACAGAGATGTAGGCCATGATGGCTCCCATCCTTTCATCCTTATAAACAATGTTGCCACTAGTGACGTTTAGAATCTCCTGACTTTGGACATCTTACCCTCCCATGTAGTGCCCAACGTCATGCTCCTTACTTCTATCCCCTCAGCATTACAGCCAGTTGCTATCCAGCACATTTCCCCGTCTATGTTATTATCTGTACAGTAAGTTCCCCTGTCCTATGGAAGTTACGAGACTTGCCAGTAGTTCAAAGCTAGGGAACACAGACGGTACAATCGGACTTTTTCGTATTTTTACTCGCCTTTTGTCACTAAGAGGTGTCTCCCTCAATACTCACACTTGCCCTCCTCTAGTTGAGTTTGTAATGACAGGTTTCACAATAGGTTTCCGCACAAGTGTCATTACACTTCAATTAGGTATTAGTGTTTGTCCTAATCTCCAATCTTCTAGTTGCGACTCATTCAACTTAATTACTGTTAGTGGCAGAATCAAGTATTGTTTTTTTGCACCTTCCATATTAGCCTAATCAATGGAAATCCCAATAATATCTGCTCAATTTTATTATTGGCTACTCGTTCTTTAAGGTTCACAGTATTAGGCCATGGTATTTTACCTATCTTAAGGGCCACAGAAACAGCCTGACTAGGAAAATGCCATATTCCTCATTTTCAAGTTGCTCCCAGTGAATCGGTCCCAGTGGCATTTGTACGGTATTTAGTGAACTGAGCATTCTACTTCACCACCCGTCTTACGTTTGGAGCGAAAAGATGCCCAAACTATTCAATATAGTTGCATAATCTCTCTGTACGCTCCTGATGTACGTCAGTACTGTCCCTCAGTAATACATTATCTACATGAGTGTAACGATTATCGAACTGAATGCCATACCCAGAAGCAGATGTGTCTTTTGTACCTCGTACATCCTTTGGAACTTAGCTGTCTCAATCAACCTTTGGCCCCCCACACCAATTTTAATTCCTGGAAATATATTAGACTTGATTTTGTTGCAGTTCAGCCTCCTCGCAAACTAAGTCCAGCATATCAGGGAAAGGGAAAATGCTTTCTGGGCAATGATGCCTGTTTCCCATATGGATCTGCAGTCTTGCCTTGGTCCTCTGAACTTTACCATGCACCTTACACAAGGGAGCTCATTCATTTCCCATCTGCTTAACCTGCTCTCAGGTTCACCTGTCAACAATAGCACTGTTACATTCGAAATATGCTTGGGCAGTCCTGTTCATGTCACTAAACTTTCTATCCCACCAGAACAGGGAAACCATGTTCACTCCACTATTGTCCCTCATTTCTGGACTAATACAGCCACCCACATGGGATTATAGCCAATTTCATAGTTAACTGGGTCCGTGACACATTTTCCATAGTTACACAAAACCTACCCTCTTTTAGTAAATCAGCAGCATGGGAATTATTACCGGTCGGTTCCTCTCACTAACAATAATAAGGTTGATTAGGAAGAGATATGTCTGGAAGCCTCACAAAATCTCTACTTTGTTCACATACCCATACCATGCTGTCACAACAATTTTTCATCTTCTTCCGAACTCTCCCCATGGCGGCATAACACAACCAAATTACTTCACCATTACTATAACTCAGCTTATTGTATATAACCACAAATATATATATATATATATATATTTGTGGTCACAAAGCCGTAGTATTAGTAACAAAAGACAAACAGTGAATGGAAATGTCAGTTGTGGTGTGCCGGAACTGACGAGGCAGTAGGCCTGAAATAAAAGAGGGCCTACCTTATGAAATGCTAAAAAGGAGGTGTGGTGGGAGGGGCAACTCGCCAGACCTAACAGGTAATGAGGGAAGGGCTGGTGCTCCTTAAGAAGGGGAACCAAGCCCCTCCCACAACTTCAGGCCATGCCTTCCATTTGTGGTCACGGCACAAAGCCGTAGTAGTAGTAACAAAAGACAAACAGTGAATGGAAATGTCAGTTGTGGTGTGCCGGAACTGACGAGGCAGTAGGCCTGAAATAAAAGAGGGCAAAAAGATATAGCCAGTTTATTCATCCTACAATATATCATAGCATATCACATATTCATGGTCTTGAATGCTAAGCGCAGTTCTTGTATTGGCTGAGGGATGTATCTTGTGTAAGCTGGGGACTTCCACGGGCCTAAAATTTTAATTATGTGAGCCGGGATATTCTTCTTAGAAGCTGTAATGGCGGCTCCTATTCTAAATGAGTGACCAGAGTAACTTGCTGGGTTTAATCCTAAAACGGACCAACAACATCCTAACATACACCATGAATTTACTCGTTGTTAGCTTGTTACCGTGTAACGTAAGCAGTGGTTGTGTAGGGGCTGGTACAAGAGGAGAAGTATTTGTCGAAAACTTCCACCGGACACCAATTATTGTTAGTGGGGTAATAGGTGATAGTGACAGTCTGTCCTTTAGCAGTAGTTTTGGTATGGTGTAAGGATAGCAAGTAGTGATCTTGTACTTTTACCAGATTCGACCTAGTGATGACATCAGGGGAGTTATAGTTAGTGGTGGTGAACTCTTTGGGCCTAAGAAAACCGTAAAAAGCCAAATAGATGGCTGTTTTAACTATACGATTAGTATGGGCTTCAAATGGTGAGGTGTCTAGCAGATTGGATAGTGACTGAAACAAAAGATCGTGAATGGGTAGTCTGGATAGTGAGGGTATAGGAGTGGAGTTTTTAATACCTTTTCGTATGGCTTTAACTTGATAGGATGACAGAAATCGATGTCTATTAGGCCAGGTTGTGAGGACGTGATGTTGAATACCTGTGACATACAACTTAATGGTGTTATATGATAGTGTCAGATGAAGGTGGCAAAAAGAAATAAATGCAATGATAGTCTCCATGGAGAATTGGTCAGTGACATTAAAGTCCAGCAAGAATTTATTGAAAACATGATAAGCTCTGCCATATGCTTTCCTGGTGTTATTGGAAAGACCTAGTTGCGAAAGTTGTTGCCCGTGATAGAGCAATTCTTTTAGTCCCAAACCAATTCCTGCCACTGAGGTGCTGGAGTCGGTGTCGGGGTAGCTGTTGGTAGTGCTGCCCGGAACTCCTTAAACCGAGACCGTGATAAGTGATCAGCAGCGATATTGAGAACCCCGGGTACATGAATGCAAGTTAAAAGAAAACTGTGTTTAGCAGCTAGCCAAGTGAGAGTCCTCATAAACCGCATGATGGCCAGGGAAGAGGAACGACCCTTGTTAACAATATGGCACGTTGCCATGTTGTCCGAGAAGCAACGCACAGTATTCCCAGACCAGCCAGTTCCCCACTTAACTGCTGCTGCCACAATGTGGTAAAGCTCGAATAAGGCTGATGTGTCTTTGAACTTGGGGATTGCAGTAATTTCCCCTGGCCACTTACCCCACATCCATTCATTGCCACAAATAGCTGCGAAACATGACGTAGCAGCGGCATCCGTCCATAATGATACTGACTTATCTGACCATACCGGGATAAAAATGCTTTTCCCATTCCAATTTAGCAAACATTCTCTCCACATATGTAGGTCAGCGGTGGCATGTATGTCTAACGTAATGCGGGTGGTATCAGAGTGAAACAGGGGAAATAGCCTAAGCAAACGGGATATGAACGCTCTCCCTTGTGGAATTATTTTCATGGTGAAATTTAGGGAACCCAACAGGGATTGTAACTCTTTCCTATTACATGAGCCACCTGCTAGGTAAAGGTCGATGGCTGCTAGGATGCGATTAATCTTCTCCCCGGGGAGGCTAGCCTGCATATGTACAGAGTCCAGTACCACTCCCAAGAAGTTGATGATCGTATCTGGACCTTCAGTCTTTGTTGGCGAAACAGGTACCCCTAGTTGTGTGAACAGTCGTGTTATGGACAGGAGGCTACTAGGAGGTACCAGGCTCCTTTCTATGGTCAGGAAGTCGTCCAGGTAATGGATCACGGTTGGGCATTTACAGATGTTAAGCAGCATCCAGCACAACGTCTCAGCAAAAATATAAAAAATCCTGTGGCTGCTCTTAGAACCAAACGTGAGGCGCGTGAAACAATAATACGAACCTTGCCACTTAACACCATGTAAATGCCATAGGGAAGGGTGGATAGGGAGTAACTTAAAGGCATTTACAATATCAGATTTACTCAGCCATGCCCCTACCCCGGCAGAGAGGATGGCAGTGACAGCATTATCTATGGTCGCATATTGAAGGGAAAATTCTTCTTATGGAATAAGAGAATTGAGACTTGGGGTAGGTGATGCATGGGGAGTAGATAGGTCAAGAATTAACCTTTGCTTATTTGAGGATTTGTTAGTGACCAGTCCTATGGGATTAGTTCTCCAGATCGCGAAAGGCGGGGAGACGAAAGGGCCTATTAAGAAATCTTGGTCAACTTCCTTCTGGAGGAGTAGGTTTATAGTGTCTGGAGCTGCTAGGGCTGTCTGCAAGTTTTTACATTCCAAGATTCCCGTAGGCATGTGAATAATACCCCAAAGTAAATCCTGCCACCAAAAACTCAACGAGATGTCGCGATGGGTGCTCACACAAAAGCTTTTCCAGTAGGGAGACATTAAGAGATGATAAGTACTGCTTAGGATATAATTTATTGGGGCACATTACTTTTGAGTGAGCCCTGAAACATTGGGAGCAGACGTGAAGCAGTCTGCAGGCACTGTATCCGCAAGTACCAGTGTTAAAATTATTACAGACTTGCGATTTTCCCAAAAACACTATATCACGGCCTAGTTTGTCTTTCAGCACCCTGCCTGTTCTCCCAGTGTGCATGATGTTAGTAGGGGGAAAAACGGCATTCACCTCGGGAGAGTTAGGGCATAGATTAGTTGTGTGGGAGTTGGACGAGCAAATGGCACAAGCTGGGATTTTGTATCAAGCACGCCCCAATCAGTTTGATGATTAAACTGAGCAAGAGCGGCTGACGCCTTCGCGGAAAAGGCACGGTGGTAGTCGTAAAAGGACGCACCACCGTACTTGTGCCCCAAATCCACCAGCTTGTGGAGATAAAGGTCCAACTCTTCTCTCCTATCCGGATATACTGAGCAAATCACATCTCTGTATATCCCGAAAGCTAACACAAATTCGGGGATAGATAGCTTCCGATTTAACCTAGGGTCCCTAGATTTTAATACCACCGACACATCCCCATATGCGTAGGTTCTATTTTCAAGGACATCTTGCGAGGCTATAAGAAGAGATACCAGATTGATATCCTTCCCTTCCAAGATTTCCTTCTTAGTGTTTGCAGGCACCATATGTGCCAGATTAATAATAAGCAGATTTTTAAGACTGCTCGGTATATTACCCGGTAGGGGGTCCAGGCGCACCGTAGCAACCGGGGTACCTAATGCAGGAGCTGACCGTTGCTGGCTATCCAACTTGTCAAGTTTATCGGTAATACGGCCCAAAGAGGTGAGGACTGAGGACAAAACAGTATGCAGAACAGAAGACTGGCTGCCACTGGACCCTTCCCCCGCCCCTGAGTTATCAGTCTGTGTATTCAGTCTGTACAATTCTGCTTTCCTAGCAGTGGCTGGGAAAGGAATATTCCTCTTTCGTAGTTCGGCAGTGATCCAAGGAATGGTCCATGCCCTGAGTGATGTAGGGCTCGCGTTGGAGTGACTGATCTAGCCGGTGTGCTGGGGATAGACAAATCTTCCCCGCCTTCAGGTATTTGTGACATGCTACAACATAAAAATAATATGTTATCTGGGTTCCTACTGTACTGGCTGGTGTAACTAATGACAAGTGGCGAAAAATTACTTAGAACGTGACTGGTGAGGCCCTACTAGTTGCCAAGCGGCTTTGAGAGGCACAATCTATGATTTGGCTTGTGTGGGGTACGTGGCCATTGGCATTATGGCAGGTCGATGGCCTCTCCGTGACTCGTAAAAGCATAAGACAGAATGGGAGTGACAGGTGAGGCCCTCTCTATGCAACCAAGCGAGGCGGCTAGCTATGAATTGGCCCGAGGGGATGCCGTACCTCCGAATTGAGGATGGGTGTTGGCCTCGTGGGACCACTAACGAGAGGCGTAGAAGGCCAGAAAACATACCTAGAGGCTCCTATTGTATGTGCCAGTATCTGCACTGTTATTACAAAAGGGTAGGTAGGGAGGGAGAAATAATCGAGAAAACATGACGTTCCTGACGAGCTAACTTTGCCAGATAGTATAAGATGATACAGGCGATCTGTAGCCACCAGTGATTTATTCCGACAGTAAGGGACTGGAACCAAAATACTCAAAAGAGCGAAGATGCCTATACGGTTTTACCGAAACGAAAAACCTGAGGCAGACGAGATCCGGAGGAAGCAGGAGCCTGGCAGCTGCCTCCGGGGATACAGGTAAGCAGAGTGGCGTGAGGTGGACCGGAAGTGACAATCTCTCTCCAAGCAACTTGCCAGACCTAACAGGTAATGAGGGAAGGGCTGGTGCTCCTTAAGAAGGGGAACCAAGCCCCTCCCACAACTTCAGGCCATGCCTTCCATATTATATATATATATATATATATATATATATATATATATATATATATATATATATATATATATAAAATGCAGGCTGCACTCACTGACTTTTTTTTAATCAAACAAGTAGAAAAAAAAAATCGACGTTTCGGTCCACACAGGGACCTTCCTCACTTGATCCTGAGGAAGGTCCCTGTGCAGCCGGAAACATCGATTTTTTTCTACTTGTTTGATGAAATAAATACTATTGAATTCAAAAGTCCATGAGTGCAGCCTGCATTTTCCTTTTATCTACAGTAACATCCCTAAAAGGACTGGCACACGGCATGCCTAGTGGCAAAGCAGAAGGAACTGCAAGCGTGAGTGAAAGGAACTTTGTAATATATATATATATATATATATATATATATATATATATACACATATACATACACACACACACACATATATAAATATACACATATTAGAAGAGGGCACATTTTATTTTGTTTACTTTTTAATTGCTGTAAGGACATGCTGAGTGCAGAAAATTCAGAACATTAAACAAATCTAAAAAGATTAATTAATAACTTGCATTACTGATATGCATATTTTCACTATATAAGTTAATGATTGTCTTCTTTGCATTTAACTTTGAAAAAAACAACCAGTTATTAAATCCACTTGAAATCAAAACAAACATAATCATTGAACAAGAGGTAGTGGAAAGAAAGAGCAGGTTCCACTAATTAATAGTCATTAAACATTTCAAGCTATAAAGTGGTGCAGAAATATATTACAATAATAAAAAAAGAAGAAAAAAAAGCAGAACATGAAGCACATGATGTTTTTTAAAACAAGACTTGCAAAACAATATCACAGCAATTACACTGTCACCATAAGACATTTTGGAACTGAATTATCTATTGTTAATCTGGATTCATATAAGGACCACCCCTGACGTCCAGTTAATTGAAACAAATCCCTAAAGAGGCTGTATTTTTCATTTAGTACCATGCTTGGCAGCAAACCAGCCATAACAAAGTATGTAAATGAAACTAGTGCTGGTGATTAAAGAATACACAACATTTCTACCTAGATTTCAAAAGTGATAATGTCCTAACACAAGCAATAATGTGTAAAACTATATCACCGAAAATTGTGCAAAAGACAAGCTAATAAATCATACAGAATGAAATACAAATTGTGTTCTGATTTGGTCCATTTACTTACATTTATTTATTTTCCCAGAGACAAATGCATTGAAATATATAGTATTAGATGAGAGCCAAAAAGTTTACTTTTAAAATACTGACTATCAAAAGTTAAATATAATTCAATTTCTTCGAATGATTCTAACCAGCTTAAAAATATCACAATTAAGTGACATATGTGTGTGTGTTTGTGTGTCTGTGTGTGCACAGAACTGCAATTAACCTATTTATGCTTGTTCTGATGATAGTTCTGTAAGAGAACTGAAATGTCGACCTGGATTTCTTCTGATGTAATAAAGTAAGATTTTTATTTTTTTTAAACCCAGAGTGCTGGCATTTGGAAGTGTTGCTGAGCACCAGGACAGCTAAACCTTAGGAATTCATTTCCCAAAAAATAAATAAATAACTAAAATGAAAATTAACAGCTTAGTGCTTAGTGTCTTAGTGCTTTAAACATAAGCCCCATTAACTTCAGTAATAAAATAGTATCTAATGGAATTGAGACCAGGATTCCATGCAAGCCTGGGAAGGTCTTCTTACCAATCTAGGGGTACACTGTGGACACAGGAAAGACAGAAATCAATTAAAGACATAACAAGACATATTATCGCTTCTTTTGATGGTGGAGATGACCAAAATACTGCAGAGGAAGAATCAAAAAGAGGCTATGCACAGTCCAAGCATAAATCACTAGGGTCCAGTTACTAGAGGAAAACAATATTGGAAAATTTGTCAGCTGTGGGATGAAATGAAAAAGATCAGTACCATGAGGAGACTTGCCATGGTTCACACTATAAAGGCAAACAGAAATAACTGGGTATACATTACACTTTGCGGTCTTTACCAAATAAGGACGCCAATGGAATAAAAGTGCAGGTTCAAATTGCTTCTATCACTGGTAAGGCAATTGTAGCACGGGGTGCACGTTGGCCAACTGGAACTTGCTCATTTAGAGTTGCAAAAGAGCTATATGCATTATTTACTGGCAATAGTGCATGACATGGTACATCACATGGAAACACATGGTTCCTCAGTATTTCAACAAAGGTTGTTAGTTTCCTGATTGGCTGGTTTAGTTGCTCTATTGTCCACTTGCACGCTTCATACTCTGTATATACAGTCTAAAAAAAAATACATGTATTTTCCCCTAAATGCCAATTAGCTGCAAATCACATCTCAGTTTTATTCTCATGCCTGAGCACTCAGTTTTTTTTGGCTGGATCCCTTCCTTTTTGGCTTCCCTTTTCTGGAGTTCTTGTTCCTAAGTCTTAGTATCCTGTGTCCATGTTTACCTGTTCTAATATACTCAATGTGTGATAGGAAATCCATCTTTTTATATCCTTAGCAGGTGTATGAAAGGTGAAGACAAGAACTGTAGGGAGAGCCCCACATTTTGTTAAACTACTCCAAAATGGTTTGACACAATGTGGAGGGACGACATTTCGTAACTCATGGCAGCATAACTACTACACTGAGTTACAGTGGTTATGGTGCGTAGAAGACCCCCAATTGGTTTTTTTTAATCAAATATGCCTGTTTTACATAATAAAAATTAAAGTAACTAAACATAAAACAAAATAACATATATTAGGTAGCCATGAGTAGGTAGCCTTGGGTGGTAGCTCAGTTGTAGGTGAATGAGATGACTGCGAGTCGGGACCGTTCAGGTCTGAGCATGTGGAGGTTCCGGGGTATGAACTCCGGGACAGTGGAGTGTTCTTAGCCAGTTGGGCCTGTACCTTCTGCTCTCGGTGTCTCCATCAGGCTCAGGTTCTGCAAGTGAGTTTCAAGTTCCATGAGGCTGCGTGCCTTATAAGTAGCGCCTGCGTAGGTAAAAAGGAGCTGTCTAGGCAGTCTCCACCTGTATGGAATGTCCTTTGCTCGTGGTTGCTGCTGGAGCGGTTGCAGGGTTCTTCGCCAACTAATGGTGCTTCTAGAGAGGTCTGGATATAAGGCCAGTGAGGAGCCCTCAAATAGTAGAGGGGTCTTACCCCGGGTTGTGGACATTAGGAGGGCCTTATCTTGCAGGGACTGGAAGCATACTATTAGGTCAGCATGTGCGCTCGCTCGTGCTGCCCTTGGTGCAGGCCATCGAGCTTCCCCGCCTTGGCCTGCTTTGGTGGCATCAGGTGTGCTATCAGCCGTCGGACATAGTGAAGCACATCAGGAAGGCCTACGGAGTCTGGTATACACCAGATCTTCAGGTTGTCTCGCCTCTGTTGGTCCTCCATGGCATCAACCCGTTCCGCTTTCTCTATTTGCTGCATATCCATCTCCACGAGTTTCTATTCCAGATAGTTGTGTACTGTAAGTACTCGATGCGGCTTCCAGGAAGACGATGCGGGAGGTAGTGCCTTCCAGGGCGTCCCTGAAGAAGGCCATGTCAGCTGCGATGTTGGCTCTCTGTTCAGCAAATAGGGTCTTGAGCTGGTTGGCAGTGACTGGCTAATCGACGGTTTGTTGTTTGGGATTGGAGACTGGCAGTGATGCGCTCGAGGCCTCTGCTCCCATATCAAAGGGGATATCCTCCGAGGCGTAGAAAGAGCCCTCATCCCCATCGCCATTTTGTCCCATGTGGCCGCTTGCAATCTACACAGAAGTTCCCCAATATCTAGGGATGTAGGGCCCTTGTCGAGTCTTGTTTTTTGTGTTTGCATCCCATAGTGTACACTTGGGGACAAAGTGGAGCAGGTAAGGTGGGGGTAGGTTTTCCACACCAAAACGAACGGTTTCATTAGGTTATGACCTGGAGCTCACAAAAGTGCGGCTTCTCCATTCCTCAGTTGGTTCCGCCCCGCAGTAACCCCAATTTTAACTAAAATACCAAAGCCATTAAAAACATAGCTCAATAACTCCTTCACTTCATAACACATTCTAACACTAAGAGTAAAAAATAATTATGCCCTGGATGTAACTTTATTTTTACCATATATTTGTGGAATTTATTGTACATGTCTATCTTTTCAATGTTATTATGAATGCTAAGAATTGTTGCTTTCATTTATCTTAAAGTGCTTCCCCACATACTGAACTCAACATGGGAATTCAATTAAATAAAAAGCCCACTTGAAAAAACATCTGAGATTAGATTAGAAAGATACACAGGTCTTGTTTTGATTTGGTGCACATGGTTTACATCTAAGGCAACCGTATAACCCTTTGGAAAATTGTTGTAAAAAAATAATTCTAGTTTGAATCTCACTAAATTTTGTAAGGTATAAAACACAACGGTGATATGGGAATTTAATAAACATGGTTTTATTCCCTACTGGGATCCAGCCAGAATTATAGCTATGTATCAGAAACATCTGGGGCTTGAACCCAAAGGAAAACTCAATGACTACTACACTAACAGAGATGAGAGGTTTCATATCATCCTATTAGAAATATTTAACAAGTTCTTCCTCGACCCCTGTATTTCAATCCACTCAACCCTAACTGACCTCTGTCTCATCTATTCCTCTCAACACAGACCTGTCTCATTATTTGCTCTCTTTGTCCCTCTGTATAGCCATTACTCTGACATCTACATGTGCCCCTCCAGTTGCCAATATTAAGCTAATGTAATTCCACCTGTTTCTAGTGTTAAATGTAATCAGTTTTGACTATATAACCACTAATCTATATAAAACTCCCCGTATAAGTACTCTATACAAGAAATGTAAAATAAAATAAATACATTTTCATTCTTGGAATTTTTATTGACAATGGCCTAATGCAATTTAAAACCCATTACAAAATTGTACATGCCAACATCTACATTTTGAAATCCAATTGCCATTAAAAAGCTGCATATAACTAAATCCATACATTCAATACTGCAGTGTTTCAAGAAATGATTCTCAGAAGCATATTAATGTCAATAAAACATAGGAATGAGAAAAACATTTCCACGCATAGATTATTATGCATAAATCATTATGTGCGCTCAATTAAAAATCACTGCATCAGAATGAATTGAAAGGAGAGGTTTGATACCAACTTTATAAATACCTACTTTATTTTATTGCAATATACACATATGGAGTCTAATTCATTGTTTTTTCAAAAAAATTATAAATGTTAATACTTTATCAATAAAGCAAAATCTGAAAAATTTAGGCCTCTGTGTAATATATTTTGTTATGCTTTTCAAATTATTTCACATATTAATATATATATATATATATATATATATGTGTGTGTGTGTGTGCTGTGTATATACAATATATATATATATATAGATATATAGATATATAGATATATATATATATATATATATACATACATATATTAATCCTATTTTCAGATCTGCTGTCATATGTTATAATTGTGTATTTGCTGCCAGTTGTATAAATATATATTCCTATATTGTCACTAAGTGATAATTCAATCTGTTAATAGGTAGTCACTTTCTGCATTAGTGTTTTACCAGGTTTTTTTGTTTTCTGTATTTTTTTAATTTTTTTTTTTACTCTTGGATGTTTGTGCTTGCCTGATACTTTTGAGATATCTTTCATGTAATGTAATAGTTTGAATCTATATCTAACGTGTGTGAAATTGTAATCCCTTAAAGTAAACCACTAAAAGCACTTTGAATGCTCTGCTTCTTCATTGTTGGGATGTTGGGCTTAAATTGAACTAAAGCCAGTGAACATTTGGGAATTTTGAGTGCATGGTTTGAGCAAGGTATCTATCTGTCTATCTGTTTGTCTGTCCATCTGTTTGGTTATCTTCTGTACACTGGTGCTTAACAATAGATACTCGCTGTTTCTGCCATTTCAGTTGCATCTCTTTTGGTTTTTGTGGGGGAGGCATATACTTTTATTTGTATTAATAGTATTAAAACATGAAAGCGGGTTATCACCTTGTTATTTGTTAACCTATTTATTATAGATTGTTTATACTATGAGGGTTATTCACTAAAGTGAGAATTCAAAGTGAATTTAACCCCTTAAGGACCAAACTTCTGGAATAAAGGGGAATCATGACATGTCACACATGTCATGTGTCCTTAAGGGGTTAAAGTGAATCGGAAGTGAAAAGCATAGCTGATTTAATGAATGCTTCCAGTTCAGCTATTTTGGCCTTACATTTGAAATTCATTTTGAATTCACCTTGAATTTTCACTTTAGTTAATAACCCTGTATAACTTTTACCCCCAAACTGACTAGTCTTAAGAGTGTGGAAATAAAGTAGAGAATGTACTTAGTGCAGGGGTTCTCAACCCAGTCCTCAGGACCCCCTACCAGTCCAGGATTTGGGGATTACCTGGGTGTGTCTCAGGTGTTTAGAAAAAGGGAAAAAAACACCTTAGACTCTAAGGTGTTTTTTTTCTAAACACCTTAGACACACCCAGGTAATCCCTAAACCCTGGACTGATAGGGGGTCCTGAGGACTAACGTTGAGAACCCCTGACTTAGTGTGAAGGATGCATAGTCACATCCATTGATACCATCATGTATGCCCTTGTTAAATTGAGTGTACAATCTCATTTTAAAGACAATTTTTCTGTGAAAGATCAACAAATATTCTAATTTTGAATATGTAGGAATAGGATGAAATCGAGAATACTTTTTTTTTTATTAAAAAAATATGGTCAAACTGTGTAATCCAAAATAAACTGTTTACATTTCACACACATTACATCCAAAATGTGTATAACCTTGACCATGAATCCATCCACCCTTTTAATTACAGAGGAAACATGTTGATTCATCTGGCATCCTCGTAGATGAAGAAATTATCATCTCTCTGATATCGCACACGTGTTATAAGAGAAGGAATGAGTTTTACCATTCAAGACAACATGCAAAATAGTTAGCAGATGCATTTTAGACTATATTGCTATTCAACATCAATAATCTGCCTGTTTGTGTGCAGAGTATTCAGTGTAATTAAAACATTGTGTTTTGGGTTTCCCTCTGGTGCACATGAAATGTTATCACACAAGGAATTTTCAGTGGAGAGAAGACTGCTTAGAAAGTCTGGGGTGATCCTTTCATCAAATGTGATTTAAAGAACATTAAAGCCATGTCAGTATATTCATAAAATAATGCTGGTATGCCACATATCACATTTTTTATATTCATCAGTACGCATATTTTTTGCAACACTTCTTGCCCCGATGCCTTACAAGTATTCGGGAATATTTAGCACACATTAAACAGTATTTTCTAGGATGTCAATACTTGGTCTAGCTTTCACGGGCATGTGACTTGCTTCATTGGGTGAGTTTGATTAAAAAAAAATCTGCACTGGGTGGCGGGACAGGGCCGCCAAGTTTAGCGGTCGCAGTATATTCAGCTCCAGCAAACCGAGACTTTTCATAATTTAAAGGACCATCAACTGCGACCCTTGGTGTGCCGGGGCCGCCGGAGCCGAGGAGAGGCTTGTTCCTGGAGTTTTAGCCTCTCGGGGGTGAGATCTCAGCTGTATCAGGCGGGACCTTGCCCGGCGGTGAGTGGAGTGGACGACCGCCGCTCCACTATCCTGCCCAATGGAGCCCGACAGACAAGCTGAACCTCTGCGGACCCGGTCCTGATTCCCCCCCCTCTGGACCGGGGGGGTGTCACGCCACTACATTAGCCTAAGGCCCAAATCAAGAAGGCCGTCAGACCTGGGCCCGCTTCTTTGAAGGCCTGCACACAGCTTGCACTCACAAAAAGCTGGAAATCCGTGCGGGTAATTTTGGACAAACCTGCAAACGAGCAGACAACCTCTTGTCCATCAGTACCAACCCACCGAAGAACGAAACATGGAGCGGCCCCTACTGTGTGTCCCTCGGGTGATACCGCTGAGGTGCAGACGCAGACGGACGTCGTAATCTGAGCACCAGCCTTGACGGCACAACCTCTAAGCAAGCTGCCTGTTACCTGAACCACAAACTGTCCGGGCGGATCCTAGTCGGCAACTACACGAACCAGAAAGCCCACACGCCACAGATCAAACGAGAGAGGCACTGCACTCTGGCTACGGCTGGAGCTCGATGGAGCGACTTGCTCAAGCATGCTGGACTCAGGTTTCTAGGTGGCCATGCCTCACTCTCCCAGGGCAGTAGCTCAGAGAGCTAAAGGCAATCTCTACAGTGACATCTGCCCTAATATTTTTTGTGTCATAGCCTGTAAACCAACTGATATGTCGTGTTAGCTGTAGTCCTAGCAATTAACCCCTGAGGCACTAATAGCCTGAAACTTCACTCGTTCCCTACAAGCCTCTGAGTTTAAATATGGCTGTACCCCCACCAGTGCATAGGATGAGCTTTATGTCACTAGTAGTTATCACTTATATGCACTGAGTAATAATCATATGTAACACTCATCTTCACCACCAGCCATTGTTAATAGTTGCTATGCCTAGCTATCTACCACTATAATTATAAAATTGTGCAGTTTATCAGACAGGCATAAAGTACTCCTGTTAACAATCTTCTAAAATTATGCATGTTTCTGCAAATGTCAAGCTAATATAAAAGTATAAAATTGTGCGTATACACTCATGTACCCAGTGGTGTATCCTGGTTTTGTGCTGCCCTAGGCAGGACAAAACTCAGGCGCCCCCCTCCCCTCGTGCCACCCTCACCCAACCCTTCCCCCCGCCCCACCTTCTAAATACACACACAGTCAGACACACACAGTCAGACACACACACACACAGTCAGACACAAACATACAGTCAGACACACACACACAGTCAGACACAAACACACACACACACACAGTCAGACACAAACACACAGTCACACACACACACAGTCAGACACACACACACACACAATCACTCACTCACAATAACACATTTTTTTTTTTATTTAACCCCCCCCCCCAGTCTCCTTACCTTTGGGAATGCTGGGGGGTAGGTGGGGTTGTCTTTCTCCCTGGGGTCCAGTGGCTGCTGGACGGTCGGGGGGCGCTGACAGGCGGCTGGCGAGGGAGCTCTTCACCTGAGCTGTCTGCTCAGCTCCCTCGCTCGCCGCAGAGTGAGGCTGGGAGCCGGAATATGATGTCATCGACCCGGCTCCCAGCCTCACTCTGCGGCGTGCGAGGGAGCTGAGCAGACCGCTCAGAGGAAGAGCTCCCTCGCCAGCCGCCAGCCCGCCCAGCGCCCAGCACCCAGCGCCCAGCATGTCAGTTAGCCGCAAGGCTAACTAGGCATTTGCCCTGGGCATTTGGGGGCGGCGTTTTTTGCTGCCCCCTGTAAAATGCCGCCCAAGGAAAACACGTCCCTGCATGTACCTCAATTGTTTAGCACACTGTCGAACCTGTGGATTGCCGTTGGTGTACCGCAGGCCAGATCTGTATGTAATATCCTGTACAGCAAAAATACAAAATTAAAAAAAAATCTGCACTAAGCCAAACTTATTGATAAAAAAAAAATCTTAGCTGCCCTGAACAAGGCAATATATAAAAGTTAGCATATAACCCTACAAAACACAAATTAGCTAAAGATTTATGCAATCAGAAATACCATTAAACAGGTTTCCAGTTATCATAATTATTTTCCACACAAATACAAAACTTCAAGGGACATTATAGCCACCAGAACAAGTACAGCTTATTGTATTTGTTCTGGTGAGCATAATCATTTCTTTCAGGCTTTTTGCAGTAAACACTGTATTTTCAGAGAAAATGCAGTGTTTACATTACAGCCTAGGGATAACTCCACTGGCCACTCCACAGGTGGCTTCTAGAGGTGCTTTTTGGATCAGTGCTGCACAGCACTACCATTCAGTATCTCCACCCTCTGCATGGAGAACTGAACGTTCCTCATAGAGATGCATTGATTCAATGCATCTCTGTGAGTAGATGCTGATTGGTCAGTGCTGTGTTTGGCTTGTGCAGGCTCTGCCCCTGATCTGCCTCTTTGACAGTCTCAGTCAATCCAAGGTAAAGCATTGTGATTGGATTTTGTTAAACACATCTGATGATTTCAGTTAAGCAGGCAGATCAGGGGCAGAGCCAGCAGCAGACTGCTATAAAGGTAAGATTTTGCTATATTTAGAGGGCGGGAGAGGGAGGAGCAGAGTGACTAGATGGTGGTTTTAACACGTTTGTGTTCCTGACCCTATAGTGTTCCTTAACTAAGGGGCATTTATGATGAACAATAGCCAGAGCACATGAATACGAAATAGTCGACAAGCAAATTATTTACACCAGCAATTAGTTAAAATAAAGAAGAGGACATTAACAGAAAATCCTAGTTACTCACTTTGCTAATACAGTAATTGTACTTATGTTTCTATGGAGGCCTGGCAGGTAAGTGGCAATTCACTCACATAAAATGTTGACTCCCGATTAGAATGCTACTCATTCACATTTCATAAACCTTATACCCTTTGCCCCATGGGTTTCCCACCTGGCCCCAAGGGAAGTACAGGGAGGAGGGTAGGCATTACTGTAGGAATTCTAGTTTGATTACATCTCCAATCTCACCTTTTGCTGATCTAAACACAAATTTATATAAAAGGCTTTAGGACAATGTTCATATTGTTTGCTGCACACCAGGTACATTTCCACACAAATACAAAACTTCAAGGGACATTATAGCCACCAGAACAAGTACAGCTTATTGTATTTGTTCTGGTGAGCATAATCATTTCTTTCAGGCTTTTTGCAGTAAACACTGTATTTTCAGAGAAAATGCAGTGTTTACATTACAGCCTAGGGATAACTCCACTGGCCACTCCACAGGTGGCTTCTAGAGGTGCTTTTTGGATCAGTGCTGCACAGCACTACCATTCAGTATCTCCACCCTCTGCATGGAGAACTGAACGTTCCTCATAGAGATGCATTGATTCAATGCATCTCTGTGAGTAGATGCTGATTGGTCAGTGCTGTGTTTGGCTTGTGCAGGCTCTGCCCCTGATCTGCCTCTTTGACAGTCTCAGTCAATCCAAGGTAAAGCATTGTGATTGGATTTTGTTAAACACATCTGATGATTTCAGTTAAGCAGGCAGATCAGGGGCAGAGCCAGCAGCAGACTGCTATAAAGGTAAGATTTTGCTATATTTAGAGGGCGGGAGAGGGAGGAGCAGAGTGACTAGATGGTGGTTTTAACACGTTTGTGTTCCTGACCCTATAGTGTTCCTTAACTAAGGGGCATTTATGATGAACAATAGCCAGAGCACATGAATACGAAATAGTCGACAAGCAAATTATTTACACCAGCAATTAGTTAAAATAAAGAAGAGGACATTAACAGAAAATCCTAGTTACTCACTTTGCTAATACAGTAATTGTACTTATGTTTCTATGGAGGCCTGGCAGGTAAGTGGCAATTCACTCACATAAAATGTTGACTCCCGATTAGAATGCTACTCATTCACATTTCATAAACCTTATACCCTTTGCCCCATGGGTTTCCCACCTGGCCCCAAGGGAAGTACAGGGAGGAGGGTAGGCATTACTGTAGGAATTCTAGTTTGATTACATCTCCAATCTCACCTTTTGCTGATCTAAACACAAATTTATATAAAAGGCTTTAGGACAATGTTCATATTGTTTGCTGCACACCAGGTACATTATATATATATATATATATTTTTTTTTTTTTCTATGCAACTGTAACAATGTATTTTTTCTAAAGACACAATACAAGACCCATCCACAACGTAGACAGCTGACTTCCCAATTCCCCAACTATATAAGTTACACTGGGTATATGATGATCCTGATTTGCAAACCTTGCTCTGTATTCTATCAGCAGCCAAATGAACCCTTCCCATACTGTGACCAGTACAACCCCTATTAGGTAACCATTTTGTTTATCCATAATTCACATACCATTTATGTATTTATTTTACAATCTTCCTTCCTTTTATTTTGTGAAATATCAGGAACAAACATCCCACAGACTGAAACCTGTTCACAGAAGAAAAGAAACAAACACAGAGCAAAATATAAAGACGTGTTTGGGACATATTTGTCTAACGTTAAATAAATGTTATAACGTGTAGTGTAAGTATAAAGATATTATAAAAAAGGGGAGAGATGGGGTAGAGAAAAGTAAAAGGAAAGGGGAGTGAAGAACATCCATTGAGGTCAAGTTATCAGGTTGCAACATAACTCCAGGAAAGTCTGCATGAGATACAACCTAAGTATTATGCACAGCACAACACATTTATTAACAATATTTTTACTGTGAAAAAATGAATCAAGCTCATTGGGCATGACACTATCCATTCTTAAATCTTTAGCTGCTTCTTTAATCACTGACTTAATTTTTAATCTCATAGTACCTCTACCTATTCCTTTAATCAAAGAATGAATGTAAAATTCCTTTTTGTGCCTTTATCATTTAATACCACTCATGGAACAGATGATACTCAGCTATTTATTTGCTCAATACTTTATATACGCATCTCCTGTTAAGACCAATGTTATGTTAATTGGTGTGCACCACAGAGAATCTAACAAAATATAAAAATGGAAGAAAATATTAATTGTTGTTTTAAAAATAATAATAGCAATTAAACGGCATTATAAGCACTATGGCCTGTTGTAGTGGTTATGGTTCCAGGAGTACTCTTGCATTACTTGTAGATGGATTTGACACTTACTGGAAGTCAATCAACTCTCTCAAATTACATGCTTTGGTTTCACATACTCCAACATATAGTACATCATTAGCTTGAGTTTCCCTTTTTAAGGGAGCGTAGCTCATTGCACTGTTCTGCAATAGAGTAAGGAAATGGTTAATTAGTGTGGCATGCATGCCTAATAAAACTATATGTCTGATTTCACTAAGAGGAATATATACGCCACAAGAAAGGCTTTTCTTTCAGCCAGTGAATCCACAACAACATTGAGTAAATATTGTATGGAGTTTCGGTTTCTTTGGTTCTTACTCTGGCCAGATACTTCACCTAATTGGAGTCACAGCAAAGTTAGAATTAACCATTTAGTAAATTGCAATTTTAGTGTACCTAGGCAGCAACACCAATTTTAACAACGTTGAGCTCCAATAAATTGAAGTGATAATATTTATAGACAATATACAGTACATATAAAAACTATAGCTAAAACTGTAACTAATGCTATAGTATAACTATACCTTTTATAGTATAGCCTCGTATTAGAGCCAAAGCACCTTGAAAAATATTTTTTTTGTTAGTAAATACTGACAAAGAAAACTTAAAGTACAAATTGTCTAGAATTCAAAGTGAATTCAACATGAATTTTAGGCAGAAATAAACAAACTGAAAATGTCGCTGATTAATACTATCATATATGTTTGGATTTATTTTACTAATGTGAGGTGTAAGATAGCACACTGCTAGGGAAGCTGCATACATCAACACTTTGCTGGTGTTTACACTCCAAACAGCAAACAAATCTAAAAAAAAAAAAAGACACGTAAGCATTTTATAAAAAATAACAAATCTGAGCCCACATGTAGCTTATTGGGTCACTGCATGTAAAATAAATACATTGAAAATAATAGGGTTACCTAGGACCCCCCAAAATACCAAGAGGGCCTGTGAGTTAGTGATTCATTTATTCAATTTACATGTCTTAACCTAATCCCACAGACTAACCATAGTGAGGTAGGCAAATTTAGAAAAACCTAACCCTGTAAAAGAAAATAGTTGTACTTGCCATTTGACGTCTTCATTGAAGATATTCCTTTTCCTCCTTATTTCTTTAGCATTAAAAAAGGCCACAAAGAAATCCAAAATAGCCCAATGAAAGTGTTTACAAATATAAGACCCAGTTAACAAAAAAAGCTGAAAAAATAGTAAACTGATGTGAAAAATATCATGTTATCCCATGAAGGGCTATATGCTGACTGAACATTCAAAATGGGAAAATGCTTTATAATAATGTTCCAACACTTTCCCACACAGCTCTCTGATGGTGAAGTCTACCTTCTCATGAGACTTGACCTGTAACGTATACAGATTGACATCTATTTATTTTTTGTACATAACAGGTACCTAGAGCATTTATTGGCAACCGGGGCGGGTCCTGTGTTTGGCACCCCAAAAACATTTTTTTTTACATGTTTTCTTTTTTATTTATTTTTTAATGTATCGCACAAATTTGTAAACTTTGTAAAACCCTTGTCAGTTCCTTCTACAAAGCCCTTGTCCTGCCTTCTCCTACAGACTCCTGCACCCCACACACCCAGCTACAGGTAGATAGTCACACACACAGTTACAGGCAGATAGTCACACGCACACAGTCACATGCAGACAGTCACACACACAGTCAGTTACAAGCAGTCGCACACAGTTGTAGGCAGACGGTCAGTTGATTAAGTCCAAGCTCACCCAGTAGATAACTCTATGGTGGTAGTCGTCACGATATTTAGTGCTATAAATAAGTAGATAGAGCTAGGACTAGCTCTAGTCCTTCCGCTTATAGGGGTGCTTGTCCTCCTGGAGAGTCCTGGTGTCCTCACAGCCAATAGTGACTCAGTCCAGTCATAGGCCACAGTGTGGCAGTCCTTTTACTTACACATTAGTAGCGCATATCGTGAGACGGACGACTACCACCATAAAAAGGAAGACATCATATCAGTTAAAGACACCATCTACTATTGGGACTTCTTTTATTTGAGTACATTTCTATCCAACATTCTATTATTTTACTTGGACTAGTTTTAATCACTTTGGCGCAGCCTTGTTCTTTGTTCTTGTATATATCCTTACTGTAGAGGGTCAGAGGGTGACCCCCTATAAGGCCGCTGCCTTTTATCCTATATTTTTATTATTAGCGCTAACCTTTTTATCCTTTTTCCAGACGGTCACATATACAGTCATACACGGTCACAGGCAGACAGTCACACACACATAGTTACAGTCACACACACAGTCACAGGAAGCATCACATAGTAACAGGCTGACAGTCACAGACAGTCACACATATGGTTACAGGCAACATCACACAGTCACATGCAGACTGCCACACACACAGTTATAGGCAGACAGTTATACACACAGTCAGTTACAGGTAGTCACACACAGTCGTAGCCAGGCAGTTATGCACACAGTTACAGGCAGACAGTCACATATACAGTCACACACACAGTCACAGGCAGACAGTAACACACACACACAATTACAGGCAGCATCACACAATCACAGGCAGACCATCAAACACAGTCACAGGCATACAGGTACACAAAGTCACAGGGAGTCACATACACACAGTTACATACAGTCACACATACACATGGAGGAGGAGTGGATTCACTGAAGTCCTTCCTTGGAGCCTGTTAGTTGGAGAAGCAGGGATTCCTTCTTGCTGCACCTCCATGTGCAGCAGTAACAGCAGCGGGTAAGGGTTGTGTTAAGCCCCGCCCCCGCTGCCTTGTATTGTTCATAGGCAATTCTCACCTTGGTTTGTTTTTTACTATTCTTCTTTTTATAATCCTTAATTCTAATTTTATTAGTCTCATTCTGTATCCCTGACCTTGGCTTGTCTCAAACTATTCTATTTTGGCATAAAATCCTGCTATTCTAGGGACCAGGCATATGTATTTGTCATCTACGTCTATAGACCCTTTATTAACTAACCAAGACACTGCGTGATTGGCCAATAATTCAATTATTATTAATATTATAAATATTATATAATGTGTCACCCACATGGATTCCCAAAACTAGCACAGAATTTACATTGGAAGTGGCGGACATGTATTACTAATAAATGCAGAATGCAACCACATCTCTTAGGATCACTCTGGACAAAACTGAATATTGTCACATATCCTAATGATTGATAAAAAAATTGAAAGCACATCTCTCTCTGTCTATCTGTCTAACTCATCTACATGTCTATCTATCTACCTATCTTTATATCTATCTATCTATCTATCTATCTATCTGTGTCTGTTTATCTATCTATCTATCTATCTATCTATCTTCTGTCTCTCAGTATTTCTGTTTGTCTTTGTCAGTCCATACTTCCATCTTCATGTCTGCTTGTCTATTGATGTGTCACCAAGAATATAGGCATATGTAACTAAATTAAATTAAGTACAAGTCATCCATGATCCTGTCCCCCCAACACCACCACTATATGGATCTTGTCTGTCTGTCTGTCTATCTATCTATCTAACGGATTAGTGCAGAGTAAAATATCTAAATTCTTCCAAACCAGTTCAGCAAGTTGGCAGGTTGCGGGGGCTTTGGCAGAAATGAGTTAATGTTAATAAACAGAAATGAGAGAATTCATAATGATTGTAATTTTTGTTTTCATTTTGATATCTGGTATTAATGAAAAATTGGGAGCAGGAGTCAGTTTAAGTCGAAAAAAGGGGATTTAACAAAAAAGTCAGTGTGTACTTTACCACCCATGTGTATATGCCAGTGTGTGTGTCAGTGTGTATCTGTATGTCAGTGTGTATATCTGAATGTATGTGCCAGCATGTGTATCTGTGTATTAGTGTGCATCAGAGTTTGTCAATGTGCATCTGAGTGTGTGTGTGTGTGTGTATCTGAGTGTGTGTATGTGCCAGTATGTGTATCTGTATGTGTATCTGTATGTATGTGTGTATAATAACAAGTACAGTTAAAAAAAAGAAAAATTAACACCAAGTGACTTTGATCAATTAAAACTCTCTGATCAGACGTATCACAGACCCAGTACGGTGATCAGAAAGCAGGAAAGGGTTTTTTTGTTTTTGTTTTTTACACAAACTGCTAGCAATAAATTGTAGAGCACTGTCTACACACTTTGTATCAAAATCTCTATGCCTCTCTCCCCTCAAATCCCAGTGAAGAAGAGAGGCAGAGTGCAATGATCACAGTCAATATTTGAATTCATTACCTGTGACATTGTGTCTGTGATCACAGTGATTATGTGATTCAGACCATGAAAGATTGGCTGCTGAAGGACGACCTTATTTGTCAGGTAAGTTCCCATGATTGGTTCCAGTGGGATAAGTATGCCCGGGGGATGCGGGAGGAGAATGACTTTGGGACATGTCATTATGCTCTAATGTCGGTAGAGCCAATGCTTTCCATGTCCTTACGTTTGGAAGGGGTTAATGTATTAAATTATCACATCTGAGAGCAACCTATCCTAATTAATTACACAGAGATATGAAGTTACTAAAATGAAACATTAGAGTAAGACCTTAAACCAAACAGCAAGTGACGAATGTATGTAACTATGCATATATACATGTAATTAGGATTCCTGCAGATTACCATCCTCATTAAACATATAAATATACATAAGTATCTGTTTCAACTATTCAATCTGTAGCCTGCAGCATTAGCTCTGTTTATTACCACAGGAATCCCATGTAGTGTATGTGTTTACGCTGCTAAATCATTAACAGTGATTATCTTCGTAACTGTCCTCATTCAGGGTTGCCACATATACGGTGATTCACTAAACTACGGAATTTGTCCAGATGGACAAAATCCAGTGAAATTGATCAAATTATGACTGTAATTCTCATATTTATTAAAGTCAAACACTGTCAGAGTTCGGTTGGCGCTAGCAAATCTGCAGCAATCGCCAGGATGCGTTCAGTGTCCGGATTGAAATCAGTGGTTTCTATGGCAGTTTTTTTGAAGTACTATTTGAACATAGGCAGCAGTAGCAGGGCAAATAGTTAAAAACCCTCAGTAATGGTCAAAAATAAATACATATGTGAATAAACAAAAACTCTATGGACATCAGGGGGGGGACTTTGAAATAAATAATAGACAGATCACTTTCCTCCACTCTGACCACACACGCTGGCCACGGCTATTAACAGGGTTTTTCACTAAAGTCCAAATGGCCCCATACTGAATTTGGTAAAACCATCTGACTGCGTATAGGGCAATTCGGACTGCAAAGTCTGGACATTGGTCATCTTATTTAACAATAGGAAAACTAAAAAACAATCAAGCAATAAAGGCGCTGAAAGTGCTAATGTAAAATATAAAGATAATAAAAGTGTAGCAGCACCTAAAAGTGTACAAGCTCATAAAACACCATACATAAAATCCAAAATAAAAATAAGTGCGCTGTACCTTTAAATATTAAAATAGTGCAAATAGTGCAATAATTTGTGCAAAAACACAGATCTTATTTAACAATGTCCAGATTTTGTAAATCAGGCACTGAATGGCTTAGAATTAAATCTAGATTTCAGCAAAACTGAATGAAGTCGATGGCTTTAATTGCTTCAAAGATAGGCAAAGAATTTAAGAAATCATGCAAGTCTTCAGAGAAGTATAAAATAATACATAGTCCCTCCTTGTGCCCTGGCCCAGATGAATCGGATGGGATCCCCAAGCCCCTAGGCACTCCTTTAAATAAATAAACCCTACCTACCAGCCCTTACCCTCATAATAGTGAATGGGAAGACTAAAAATAATACCTATAAAATAGGCCAGATTAAAAATAATATGCAACAAAACCTTTCAAAATACAAAAAAAAAAAAAAAAACATTCTCAGAGCAACTCTGAAAGGCAAGTCTCACTTCTCTCAAGACAGGCCTGAATATTTTAAATTTTTTGATTTATAGCATTCGGGTCAGTACTTCAGCTATCCAGCAGAGTGTGGTCCATCTGAAATCAAGAACTAATTCAGGCCTGCCTATTCAGTGCCTGATTTGCTAAATCTTGACAAATACCTCCAAACAGCATGTTAAATATGTTCCCCTGTTATTTTACAGAACCCATTTACATTCACAGTCACTAGTTTTTAAAGTTTAGTAGACAATACACAGTGGATTGGGGCGTAGGGAGGTTTAGAACCTCCCTTGTAGTAATATGAAGGTCTTTTTGACCCCCACAGGCTTTTTAATTATTTATTTATTTATTATTTTATTTATTTATTTATTATTATTCAGCCATCAGGCTATAATCTGGACTTAATTCAGGCTGTTCAGGACCTGAATTGTAAAACCTGGACATTGTTATACAACGTGTACAATGTCTAGATTTTTTGCAGTCCGAATAACCCTCGTAGAGTAGCCAGCCTGTTCTCGTGCACTTGATTTTACCTTCTTTTAGGATCTCAATTACATATGCTCTCCTAAAACCCCCAGGTAATGTAGAGATCTGGTTTCAGCTTCTCAATGAGCTTTGATTTTACAGGTTAATGTTACATAGTATCACTGGTACATGATAAATTAGGTTTATATGACCACGATGACCAAATATGCATTTTTATTTTTAGGAGTTGTAAAGTATATGTTTTTTGCAATTATCATTTCATACATTTTTTAATCACATCATGCATTAATGTCTAGCTAAATGTATTTTAAATGATTAGGGAAAATGAATTATGTATAATTTATCAAAAGAATAATACTCTAAGTGGATTTTTTTTAAATAAAGAATCACTTCTGTTTGTGCTGGAGCAGCAATGGTTTGGCAATGAGACTTTTCTGAAGCAGACCACACAATATCTTTCATTTTAAGGCAGAAATGCCTTGTATAAATGTTACGTAAGAAATATAAAATAGAAAAAATAAATAGGTTAGACAAGGTTACAAAAAGGTGCACATAGCAGCATATTTACATTACACCAAGTGCATGGACAACATAGCAGCTTGTTTTTTTTCACAAATGTTTCTATCTATCACCCATAATAAACACATATATACCATTAAATGAAATCAAGAGGGATCATCATCCAAGTGGCTGCCTCATAAACACCACTATTTTATGAAAACTAGACTAGAAACATTAGTAAGGACAAATTAAAACTCTAAAAGTGGTGGAGGACGTAAAGGAACATTCTAAATGAAGTTGTTATGGTGCCAGGAGGCCCCCTCTCTCTCTTGCCTTAAGGGGCTAAACCATTTTGTTTCAAACAGAAAACACTGTACATCCAGACAACTACCACTATGACCACTTAAAGTCATAGAAGTGGCCATGATGGTTCAAATAACCCATTACATTTGAGATTCACTTTGAATTCTAACATTAGTGGATAATCCTGTAATTGACTTCCAAAAAAGGCATACATACAGACACGGCTACACGGCAATACCCATTTTGGAATATCCTGAGTTGTCTACTTTTGCAAATTTTTTGGGAATGTTTCCTCAAAAACAATGAAGGCCTAGGAAACCCGTCACTCCAATTTCCATGAATACAAAACTGAAATGGGCAAACCCTATATTGCTCGTGATAGTTCCAAAACCCCATATGACCTGTAGACAGGGCAGGATTTCCCATAAGGCAGAGTAGGTATCTGTCTTAAGACGCTTGTTCACTAGTCGGCACCTGTTTTCAGCTCTTACAATGCGCCTTTTTGGGCTTAAATAGGCTGGTGGGTAGATAAATACCAGGATCCCTGGTCAGTGTTCTGTGTAAGCCAAACAGCCTTATTAGCAGAGCTTCAGGAACAGCTATAGAGGTTGTAAAACATAGTGGTGCCCTAGCCCCCCCATGTCTGTGTGTGAGGCTGGACAGGAAAATGAAGGAATCATTTCCCCACTGCCACCAGTAGCCACTCACAGGTCTCAGTGATGCACACTGTATAAATGAACCTGCAGCTCTAATATTATCAGTTTGACAGAAGACATAGGAGGAAGAATACTTTATAAATAACCCTTCAAACACCAGTACTCAAAGCCTAAACTTGAAAATAAACCCTTTACCCTCTACATTAATCATATGTGTAACTCCTCTTAAAAAGTAAACAATACTCAATACCTTAATACAAAATTTAACCCAAATCTAGCCGTAAACTCAACAATCCTGAAAATCCCTTATAATACAACTTTAACCCATCTCACGCTGTTATTCTTTTTAACATTAAACACCATGTATCAGAGTTCGACAAATGGTTTTGTCCTGTGGAGGTGGCTGGTGGCCGGCTGGGGGAGATTGGAGGTGGCGAGGGAGCTGTACTGTTCATGCTCTGTGCCCTCCATAATGATGCCCAGAGCCATAATATGTTGTTACTCCAGGTGTGTGTTTAGGTGACCACCACCCCTCCAATTGCATGGGAATAGTATTTTTACTCACATTATTTCCCGCGCTGTGTTGGTCTCACTACAGCTGGCCCTGTCTCCATTGCTGAGATTATCAAGCTTGAAGATCTCAGCTAATCCAGTGCTTTCCCATTAGAAATCATTAGGAGGCTATTAATTATGCATAGAATAACGCTGCGCCAATCAGCATCTCTTCATAGAGATGCAATGAATCAATGCATCTCTATGGGAAACATTCAGTGCCTCCATGCAGAATGTGGAGATGCTGAATATAGGTCCTGCACACTGTGTAGCATGGAGATAGAAGGCACTTTAGTGGCCGTCTGAGTGAATGCCACTAGAGGTGTTACTAGACAGCAATTTAAACACTCCCTTTTCTTTGAAAAGGCAGTATTTACATTGAAAAGCCTGCAGGGACAGGCTATAGACACCAGAACCACTACATTAAACTGTAGTGATTCTGGTGACTATAGTGTCCCTTTAAGAGTTGGATTTTTGTCGTTGAAAATTAAGTTTTGTTTAAAACAAAAAACTGACTCCTAACTTTTTTAGCTGGCTCCTAGATTCCAGGCAAATTTGTCAAGCCCTAATATATGTAATCTAACTCTGACATGCACCCTCTCTATCCTTAATCCCATCTTTTCCCTAACCATTTCTAACATTATCTTTAACCCTGAATGCATTTACACAGTTGTATACTCTCACTATACTCAAAGATTCAAACACAATACATTGCAAGCTGAGCAGAAATATGCACATACATACATTTATATAGATGCAGTTGCCAAATATGAATATGTGTTGTAGCTGTTTTAGGACTCCAATGCCCACTTAATTCATTATATTTATTTAGTTGCCTTATTTTTGTTTGGGGAGCAGGGTGCTCCTTCAAAGCTTGTGCCCATAGGCACCTGACATGAAAATCTGGCCCTGCCTGCACATGGGGTATTGTTGTACTTCTGAGACATTGTTAAACAGAAATATGGATGTTTTATTGCAGTAAAGCATGTAAGGATGACGATATAAACTGTGAAAATGCCAAAAAAAAAAAAATGTAATAAATTTGTAAATAAATGGCTACTAAAAAAGACTGAACATACCCGATTGTGAATATCCTGGACTTTTAAAAATGGTAGGTAATCTCTGGGGTAAATTTATTTCCTGGGTTGGCCTACTGCCTCACAGACACTATAGGTCCAGAAAAACAATTTGGTACATTTTCATGTTTAACTCCTTACTAGGTACGTACTTACTAGGTACGTCTGACAAAAATGGTCCTCAAGGACCGCAGACGTACCTCGTACATCCGCGGTATTCCTTAGTACTTACCTGATCACCACCGTACCCCTGCCTGCGATCGGTGTTGCTCCTGGTCTGGGGGGACTGCCTGACAGCCCAGACAGTCCCCCCTCAGCAAATTAGGCCGCCGGGGGCCATGTGATTGCTCTGAAGGAGCGGTTACAAGGCCACAATAGGCATCCATAGTGCTGCTTGCAGGGGGACTGCCTGAACTGACAGGCAGTCTCCCTGCATCTGTAAAATAAAAATATATATAAGTAAATATAAAATATATATATTTTTATATTTACTAATATGTATTTTTATTTTACAGATGCAGGGAGACTTTATATGGTCATACAAAGTGTACTTTTATATTAATATATACATCTATAATATAATACATGTATTAATATAAAAATACACTATATAAATATATTATATATAATAACTATATATTGTATATATATTATTATAAAATATAAATAATAAGTGCATAGATCTGTAGATGTAGATGCGTAACAGATTTTGAGGGTCAAAGTTAGAAAAAGTGTGTTTTTTTTAATTCTTTTATCATATTTTTATCATTTTTTTTATAGTAAAATGCTATGATGAAAATAATGGTATCTTTAGCGAGACCATTTAATGGCGAGAAAAAGAGTATATAATATGTGTGGGTACAGTAAATGAGTAAGAGGAAAATTACAGCTAAACACAAACACAGCAGAAATGTAAAAACAGCCCTGGTCCTTAACGGTAAGAAAATACGGTCTGGTCATTAAGGGGATAAAGATTAGGGTCCATATTTGGCACTGTAATACAAATATGTCTGTTTTACTGCATTATAATAATACTCAGAGCAAAAAATTGCCATGCTGAAATTGGGAACAAATAAAATGTCTTAATTTCTCACACGTATTTAGAATTTATTTATATTAGATGAAGTTTCATATATAAATATATGATGTCAGAAGAAAGCCCTGTTTGTCCTTTACAAAATAATATGTAATAAGTGTGGGTGCACTTAATATGAAATATTTAAATTATGGTTGCACAAACATATAGCTCACACTCTAGGTTTTGTTTTGGTTCAGAACTTGCCTCTGTTCAGTACAAGAAAAATAAAATTAAGGTTTTTTATCTTGGTTTTTTCATAGATTTAAAATAAAATCTATACGATAAGGAGGCTCAAAAGAATGTTTTCATGGGTATTGTCAGTCTGAAAGTAAAAGAAGTAAATGTTTCTCCATATTAATCTAAAATAACAAACTTCACCACACACATAGCTGTTTTCTAACAAAGCAATGTATTTCACATAGAATACATACAAATGAATGTTAACTGACAGTTTATTGCCTTTAGCATTTTATTTTGTGGCGTATTTAGAAACATAACGGGGAGGTGCATTACAGACCTAAAGAGTTTAAATATTTTCAAACTGTTATGCAAACGAAATCCCTCTAGGGAATGACATCCAAGACCCATTTGTGCTTGTTTATTCATTCTTTATCCAGATCAATTGCAATTGACTAGAGAATTGTTAAGATTCAGCTGACCTCCCACTTGGAAATGCTCCCTCTAGTGTGAAACATAGAGAACCAAATAAAAAATACTGTAAAATACCTTTTGTAATATCCCAGATGTTTTTCTTTCTATGTGAGATTGTAAAATAAAATCAAATTTAATATGATAGACAGGCAGACCGACAGACAGACAGATAGATAGATAGATAGATAGACAGACAGGCTTTCAGACGGAAGGATGTATGAACATATGCATAGAACAGACAAACAAATAGAGGGACAGGCTGGCAGATGCACAGACATAGAGACATTTGTCCTTCAAATCTCAGCTATGCTACCTGTACACTGTACAGGTCTAGTATGCTCACCATAGTCATTTTCAAATTGTGATATAAACAGGAATAAAAAGTGTTTAAATGACTTCAGCACTGTAGAAAAAGCTCTCAAGAAACTCAGCAGTGGATGGAGCATTATGAGTGAGAGCAGCTGAGTTTTACAGAAGAGAAGGTTAGTAAGGGGTAGAATATTGTCTGAATATTAAATGGGTGAAAATGGCGATGGAAGCAACAGTGGCTATGTATTTTTGAAAAAAATAATGAGTTGTCAAAGATAAGTTTGAGTCTGAGTTTGCAAGCTGTGGGTGATGAGAAGTTAGTGGGAGGTGGAAAGTGGAGAGTGGGATTAAGAAGTGGAGGTGAAGGAATTAATGCAGATAAGAAAAGTAGATCATTGTTGACCGGGTTAATTTGAAGAAAATGTGATGATCTCCACTGGGTATCGACAGAGAGGCAAGAGGAAAGACCCATTCAATTTGGCGACAAATCTCAATTTAGTTTTTAGTCATAGTCTTTTGACTAAAAAGCCATTTTAGTTTTAGTCATATTTTAGTCATCTGAATTGTGTTAGTTTTAGCCTAGTTTTAGTCAACTAAATCTCCAGTAGACACGTCTAAAATCTAACGGGTTTAGTTAAAGCCTCTATCTGTCTCTTTTGCCCCTTCTCTAACCCCTATGTGTCTCTTTGTGTCCTAGTAGCCCCTTTAGGTGTCTCTTCCACAGCCCCTCTGTGTCTCTTTGTGTCCTCCCAGCCCCTCTAGTGTCCCTCTCCCAAGCCCTGGTCTGTCTCTTTTTTCCCTTCCACAGCCCCTCTGTGTCTTTTTATGTCCTCCCAGCCCCTCTAGTGTCCCTCTCCCAAGCCCTGGTCTGTCTCTTTTTCCCCTTCCACAGCCCCTCTGTGCAATGTTAATTTTGGAAGCAAATTTCAATTTAGTTTTAGTCATAGTCTTTTGACTAAAAAGTAATTTGAGTTTTAGTCGTACTTTAGTCATCTGAATTGTTTTAGTCATTTTAGTCCCCTCTGATGAGCCGAAAGGTGAAACGCACGTCATGGGTCTAGACGCTCATCCACTTGTGTTACTCACATGCCAATCTAGTCACCATACGTTTATGTCTTACATGTTTGCTCTAGGTGGTCTATGTGATTTATGCCTGATCTCAGTTACCTGGTTAGGATTCTCACTCGCTACTTCAATCAATTTCTATTTGTTATTATTTATTGAAACATTGTTGCACCATGTACTGTCTAGTTTCAGGTTCTATTTCGAACCCTATTTAAGTTCACATGAGGTTCCAGCGTCCGTTTGCATATTCTAGTATCTAACTAGATTTTTAGAGGGTTTAAATACTTATACCTCTAAACACTACCTTTATTTGTGAGGTATACAGGTTAAGATACTTTGCAACATATAGTTGACCTACCAAATTTATTGTACATTTGTGATTTGTGTATTTATTTTTGCATTTGTGTTCTTTATTTAATTTATTTTTGGCATTGGTGGGAGCGGTTTTTCCCTAAGATATATTTAGGGTATCTCACTCTTTTAGCTGGATTGCCATTAAAGGTTAAGTTTTGTCTATTTGTTCAGTCCATTCTCTGACTAAATTAGTAATCTTTCCACTTGAATACTATTATTATTTTTTAGCATACCGTAAGTTGTTTTTTTTTGTTCAGTGCATTCTCCGACCAAATTAGAAATCTTTCTAATTGTATACTATTATTATTATTTAGCATACCGATTTTTCACTATCTTAAGGCTACACAGTAAGCCTTCTATTTTTTTCTTTCTTTTTTGCTAGTTTTAGTCATATTTTAGTCAACTAAATCTCAGCTAAAGTTTGACAATGATTTTTAGTCGACAAAATTAACACTGGAAAGACCAACTGAAAAGGAAGGAAAAGAGAAGAAGATCTGAATGTCATCTGCAAAGAGAAGACATTGAAGCCATGTGAGGTGATGAGGTCAGAAAGAAGGGTCATATAGATGGAGAAAAAGAAAGGTCTGAGAACTAAATCCTGCGAGGCTTCAACCAGAAGAGGGATCAGCGGAGTGGAGAGATTGTTAAAGTAATCTTGACAGGATTGATCAGAAATGGTAAAATCACACTTTATGCGTTTCACCTTATGCGTTTCAGGTGAAAAGCGTAAAGTGTGGTTTTACCAATAATTTTGACAGTTTTATATATATATATATATATATATATATATTTTAATACTTGTGTATTGCTATAAAATTAATCCTTTTAAATTTAATTGTACATTTTATTTATTTTTGAATTTATATTGGATTGTCACTTTTCTATTTTTGGCTTCCTGATCCATATATATCTCAGGTGGGGATTATACCACCAAAAGCTTCTATACTAGAGCAGGTTCATGCTCTAGTACATGTGAGTAAGATACCCTTTGTATATGCTAGGTTATACTTTAGTATATTCTTTTTTGTCTTCACATATCTGATATACTGGTAAAGCCTACTACCATCACTGGGGGATTGTACCATCTAGTCTCAATACAGCAGAGCTCTTTGTAGCTCTACAAATTGTGAGTGGGGCTTTGCTATTACACATATATCTCTATTTCCACAAGGGTTTAGGGAATCCTTGTAAGATTGACTCCTGTCTTCTATTTTAAAGTATGTAGTGAGCACCTACTCTTTTGTGTTGTTTATGACATCCATTCACCTCATAGTGCACTTTTCTGCAGAACTCTGTCTGTGCATTTTTTTGCATTTCATTACTGTAAATTTAATGTGACATGCATCTCTTGACAATTATTTTTTTTAACCAACAAGCAAACACTTTTTAACAAATACACAACTTTGCAAAGTATGTAATCAACGTTTATAAACTTACTACAAACCTGGTCAGATTGCATTGTTGGGCAAGTCTCTGAGCTGGGGAAGTTTCTTCACCCCCTCCCTCTCTGACCCACTCAGCTCAGTTTGAGACCAGTCCACAAATGACAGAAACAGGGCATCATTGTGCGGCAGCAGATAAGTGAAACCCTACATGGGAGTCTGCTCTGCATAATCTCACTGATCAGACTCCCTCTCTTCTCCCCCTGTCAGGTTGTTGCAATTGCACATGTAAATCTGTCAGACACGTCAAATGCACGTTTCCAGCATTTCTAGGGTTAGTACACTAATTGGTTAGATCAGTGCCCCCACTTGGAATGGGTGTGACAGCATAAGAAAGCATAAGAAAGAGCAGGTAAATGTCAATATATTGACACATACACACTGCACATCACTGTGAGCTTTATTGCTGATGAGCTCTTTGATACAAACACAGCTGACACATATACGCATACAGAAGATATACATACATACATTGATCAGTCACAACATTAAAACCACCTGGCTAATATCATGTAGGTCCCCCTCCTGCTGCCAAAAGAGCTGTGATGCATCAAGACATGGACTCCACAAGACTGTGATTGTGTTTGTGTATGTCTGTGATCATGTGTGTGATTGTCTGTAATTATGTGTGTGATTGTGTGTGTATCTGTGTGTGTGTGTTGTGATTGTGTGTGTTTATGTATGTGATTGTGTGTGTAGGCCTGTGTTTCTGTGGTTATGTGGGTGGGTGTGTCTGATTGTGTGTGTGTGTGTATGTGTGTGTGTGTGTGTGTGTGTGTGTGTATATATATATATATATATATATATATATATATATATGTATAGTATATGTGTGTCATTAATATCAAAGTGAATATAAGTAGTTTTTAGTTTGTTTTAGTAGCTATGTTAGGGGGATATCTGTGTGTGCAGGTGACTATTACTGTGCATAATTATTAGGCAACTTAACAAAAAACAAATATATACCCATTTCAATTATTTATTATTACCAGTGAAACCAATATAACATCTCAACATTCACAAATATACATTTCTGACATTCAAAAAAGTGACCAATATAGCCACCTTTCTTTGCAAGGACACTCAAAAGCCTGCCATCCATGGATTCTGTCAGTGTTTTGATCTGTTTACCATCAACATTGTGTGCAGCAGCAACCACAGCCTCCCAGACACTGTTCAGAGAGGTGTACTGTTTTCCCTCCTTGTAAATCTCACATTTGATGATGGACCACAGGTTCTCAATGGGGTTCAGATCAGGTCAACAATGAGGCCATGTCATTAGATTTTCTTCTTTTATACCCTTTCTTGCCAGCCACGCTGTGGAGTACTTGGACGCGTGTGATGGAGCATTGTCCTGCATGAAAATCATGTTTTTCTTGAAGGATGCAGACATCTTCCTGTACCACTGCTTGAAGAAGGTGTCTTCCAGGAACTGGCAGTAGGACTGGGAGTTGAGCTTGACTCCATCCTCAACCCGAAAAGGCCCCACAAGCTCATCTTTGATGATACTAGCCCAAACCAGTACTCCACCTCCACCTTGCTGGCGTCTGAGTCGGACTGGAGCTCTCTGCCCTTTACTAATCCAGCCACGGGCCCATCCATCTGGCCCATCAAGACTCACTCTCATTTCATCAGTCCATAAAACCTTAGAAAAATCAGTCTTGAGATATTTCTTGGCCCAGTCTTGATGTTTCAGCTTGTGTGTCTTGTTCAGTGGTGGTCGTCTTTCAGCCTTTCTTACCTTGGCTATGTCTCTGAGTATTGCACACCTTGTGCTTTTGGGCACTCCAGTGATGTTGCAGCTCTGAAATATGGCCAAACTGATGGCAAGTGGCATCGTGGCAGCTGCACGCTTGACTTTTCTCAGTTCATGGGCAGTTATTTTGCGCCTTGGTTTTTCCACACGCTTCTTGCGACCCTGTTGACTATTTTGAATGAAACGCTTGATTGTTCGATGATCACGCTTCAGAAGCTTTGCAATTTTAAGAGTGCTGCATCCCTCTGCAAGATATCTCACTATTTTTGACTTTTCTGAGCCTGTCAAGTCCTTCTTTGACCCATTTTGCCAAAGGAAAGGAAGTTGCCTAATAATTATGCACACCTGATATAGGGTGTTGATGTCATTAGACCACACCCCTTCTCATTACAGAGATGCACATCACCTAATATGCCTGTATATATATATATACAGTATCTCACAAAAGTGAGTACACTTCTCACATTTTTGTAACTATTTTATTATATCTTTTCATGTGACAACACTGAAGAAATTACAATTTGGACATTTCCACTTAGGGATGTACTCACTTTTGTTGCCAACCGTTAAGACATTAATGGCTGTGTGTTGAGTTATTTTGAGGGGACAGCAAATTTACACTGTTATACAGGATGTCAGGGCGGCCACTAGAAATTTTGGGGCCCCTAACTCGGCTCAGGGTCTGGGCCCCCTGGGGCCCGCCTCCAATCCCGCCCACAAGGTCCGCCACCAAATCCCGCCCACAGGAATGCAAACACACACACTGATACAAAAGGACACAGATACACACACACAGATACATACTAACAGACACACATACCGAAACAGACATACACGCATATAGGCATACATACTGACATTATTATGATATTTATATAGCGCCATCAAATTCCGCAGCGCTTTACAATTGGTGGACGAACAGACATGTAGTTGTAACCAGACAAGTTGGATACTGGCATACATACATAAACATACATACACAGACATACATTCATAATGGCATACATAAATACATTCATCCATACTGACATACACACAGACATACGTTCATAATGACATACAGACATACATAATCACATACAGACATACATTACTACTGGCATACATACATACAGACATACATACAGACATACATACATAATGACATACATACAGACATACACACACACACACACACACATCTCATTTTATAGCCACCCTCCTGTTTCTTACCTTTTTTTGCAGGAAGGTGGCTGGGGCTGATGGGAGTCAGTGCGGCTCCATCTTCACTGGCGCACGCTCCTGCAGTGCGGAGTGAGCTGCAAGCCCGGTCGCGCTATTACGCGGCCACAGTGCTGACCGGGCCCCTGAAGATATAGGGACCATCGGGTGGCCATAAGTGCAAGGGCCACCCGAAAGGCCCCATTTGCGTGCGGGCCCCGCCGCTACACGTGGGGCCCGGGCGGCCGGGCCCCCCAGGGCCACTGGGCTCGTGACAACCGTCATGGTTGTCACCCCCTGATGGTGGCCCTGCAGGCTGTACACTTTCTACTTTACATTGTAGCAGAGTATAATTTCTTCAGTGTTGTCACATGAAAACATAATAAAATATCTACAAAAATGTGAGGGGTGTACTCACTTTTGTGAGATACTGTAATTGTCCATCCATTTTCTCTGTCCTACAAATCCAATTAGTTTGATATCTCTGCTTTAACTGATCCTTACAACAGTACCTTAAAACAAATCCAAGCATTTGAGCAGAGATATGTCAAGAATGTTTGGAGCTGGGAATATCCTTAAATGAACTAAGATGATTAATGTACAGGAACAAATCCATGTATATGATGTAAGCAGAACTATGTTATCCAGCTCCATGCATGTATGTAGTTTATCTAACACTCACATATTTAAAAAATCATTTAAACAAAATTTGTTTCTGATCACTTTAGTGGTTTTATTATGCTGTATGATTCTAGCAATAACCACTAACAGGGCTATTAATTAAAGTCAAAATCGTCTGTGAATTTCAGCTTTTTCTTCAAAATTACTTAGGCATACCATTTTAAATTAATTGGATTTACATAAAATTTCCATAAATGTGCACTTTTATAAATAGTCACTGTCAAACATCTCCATATGCATCATACGTACTCTCTGGCAGCCTCAGATACCACAGTACAACAGGAAACATCCCTCTGTGTCAGTGCAGGTGTGTAAAGCATTGAGAACACGGGTTACCAGCGCATGCACAAGCCCACACTAGGCCTGGCTACCAAAGACTCTGCACAATTCCTGCCTAGTGCCTAAATCCTGCAGAACTGCGCAAACAGACATCTCAAAACTACTACTCCTATTTTAATTTTCAGAAGAATGGTTTAATAATGCAGCCCACAATCCTTTTGCCAGCAGTCCCCATGCAAGTGGCCCAGAGAGCAACTGTCCCACCTTGCCAGTCCTCCCATGTTCCTATTAGTAATATTATTATAGGAGAAAACACGGGTTTGGCTGCACTCACCTGAACATACTTAAATGGGGTGCTGCTGGGGGCCAATAAGTACAGTAAAAATGAAAATCCAGGGCACTCCCTTATCTACTAAACAGCTATTGGGAATTTATTTTTGGAACAAAAAAAACTATTTGCATGCCTGAATCCAGTGCTGACGTCTACCTGATTCACGTGCTCTATATAATAAACATTGTTATGTATTTACTTTTATAGCAAATGTTTACTACTTGCACCATGCTGGACATATATCATAATGATATTTATCTCTTTACTATGTTACAAATGAAAATGTCCAGTTCAACATTTGGTTAGATATAACAAAACGGTTAAACTGCTGAACTAACAGCACAGTGGGATCAGTTTTTCTTTTTACAATGTGTCAGGCCTTTGTCATTATGAATGGTAAGATATTTCAGCCAGGTGTTCTTTTTTGACCTTGTTCACATAACTTAACCCTGCATTGTGCACAACATCTGTAACTTGCAAGTATTCACACACCCAGCCCTCAATGCTCATGAGAAAAAAATTCAGTGTTTCACCTCCACTTCTACTCACATTACCCTGGTGTATCCATTTATTGTCACTGTATTGGTCCCCACATCTATATTATTGCAACCTATACATGAAAGCCTTTTATTGTTCTCTAATTAATGCCTAAAAGTAAACATTTTAAACGGTGCAAGTACAGTTGTATGCTACAATTAGCAATGCAAAGTGGTTTTCCATGTAATAAGTATATATATATATATATATATACAGTAATAGGAAAAAAGTATTTGATCCCCTGCTGATTTTGAGCGTTTGTCCACTGACAAAGAAATGATCAATCTATCATTTTAATGGTAGGTGTATTTTAACAGTGAGAGACAGAATAACAAAAAAAAAAATGAAAAGCGCATGTCAAAAGAGTTATAAATTGATTTACATGTCAATGAGTAAAATAAGTATTTTATCCCCTATCAATCAGCAAGATTTCTGGCTCCCAGGTGTCTTTTATACAGGTAACAAACTCTCTTGAAGGGAGTGCTCCTTATCTCATCTCGTTACCTGTATAAAAGACACCTGTTCACAGAAGCAATCAATCAATCAGATTCCAAACTCTCCACCATGGCCAAGACCAAAGAGCTGACCAAGGATGTCAGGGACAAGATTGTAGACCTACACAAGGCTGGAATGGGCTGGAATGGGCTAAAAGACCATTGCCAAGCAGCTTGGTGAGAAGGTGACAACAGTTGGTGTAATTATTCGCAAATGGAAGAAAATCAAAATAACTGTCAGTCTCCCTCGCTCTGGTGCTCCATGTAAGATCTCATCTTATGGAGTTTCAATGATCATGAGAACGGTGAGGAATCATCCCAGAACTACAATAGAGGATCTTGTTAATGCTCTCAAGGCAGCTGGGACCATAGTCACCAAGAAAACAACTGGTAACACACTACACCGTGAAGGACTGAAATCCTGCAGCGCCCGTAAGATCCCCCTACTCAAAAAAAGCACATGTACAGGCCCGTCTGAAGTTTGCCAATGAACATCTGAATTAGACATGTGCAATTCGTTTCGGTCCAAATGTGAATTCAGACGAATTTCGGGCAATTCGGACATTCCAGAAGTTCCGAAGTTACAGAATTTCTGAAGTGTCGAAGTTCCGAAGTTGCCGAAGTTCCGAAGTGTCGAAGTGCCGAAGTTCCGAAGCAAAGTATTGCTAAGAACCAATATACTTACCCAGTGGAAGAATGAAGAATGTTACACTGTATACAATTTTAAATAAAAAGTATACAAACATAGCCAGGACTCAGCTGTAAGCATTTGCAACACTTACAACAATCAAGTAACACATTCATATAAAATGTAAGTTACTTAGCCAGTCAATGTAATGACAGGAATGAATAAGTAGATAACTCCCTAATTCCCACGGTATCAGGGAGCTATATACTAAAAGGCTGAAAGACCTAAATTGGTCTTGCAGACAAATTTACTAATACTAAGTAAAGATTACTTAGTATTAGTAAATTATGCCCCTACCCGCTATACTGCGAGTAGGGGCATGTTTAGTAAACAGTCATCAGTAATCAGAGAGTTATGAGTCAAATTACACAGCCTGGGAAAATTCCAAAGAACTTTCCCACGCTGAGTAAAATGACACAGAGCACTCTGATTGGCTGGATTTCAAGCTAAACAATCAGAGTGCTGTGACAGGTAAGTGTGTCGGTTATTATGGTTTTTATTTGGCCTTTTTTGGGGCTGAAACAATAAGATTTTAGAAGAAAGAAAACATCAAATGGTAATATTTGTTTTAATTTTTTTTACAGGTACTTAGCTAATGGTCCCCCCTCATTATTTTTATGGTGAGGGGAGTAGGTAGGGGTAATTTTTGGGGGGGAGGGGGTGACTAGGGGTTTGGTGACCCCTAGTCACCTGAGGGGGGTACATTTTTATTTAGGGCCCCCACCTGGCACTCAGGGGTGGGGGCCAGGGGTTAGGACAATAGGTCCCCCCATTATTGGTTTTTAGGGCCCCCACCCGCAGCTCAGGGGTGGGGACTCGGGAGGGGGGAACCTTTTTTTTTTATATAACAGTGAGCAGCCACTAAGTAATATTTACTTAGTGTTAGTAAATTTGGCTGAAAGACCACTTTAGGTCTCTCAGCCTTTTGGTAAATAACTCCCTAATACCGTGGGAATTAGGGAGTTATCTACTAAGCGGCTGCAAGAGAAGTCCCGAAGTGTCGAAGTCCCAAAATTCCGAAATGCCGATATTCTAAAGTTCCGAAGTGTGGAAGTGCCCAAGTGCCCAAGTGCCAATGTGGTGAAGTTCCGAAGTGTCGAAGTGCCTAAGTTCCGAAGTGGCGAAGTGCTGAACCGAACCGAATTGCTGAAGTCCCGAATTGCCGAAGTCCCGAATTTCGGAATGCCGAAGCGAACTGAAAATTTTCCCCATGCACATGCTTAATATGAATGATTCAGAGGAGAACTGTGTGAAAGTGTTGTGGTCAGATGAGACCAAATTCGAGCTCTTTAGCATCAACTCAACTCGCCATGTTTGGATTAGGAGGAATGCTGAAGGTTCGAGTTGCCAAACGCCAGCCTTGAAACCTTAATGACTTAATGATGAGAATCTGCAAAGAGGGAGTTCAAAAGAATCTCCCTGCACAGTCCTCAGTTTATTTGTGGTTTGTACCAGTATCAGGTACAGACCACTTTAAGAGTGCCCTTATGGTCCCAGACATCTTTGACTGAGTGTCAAAACAGCAAGGGTACTATTAAAGAGGTATGTGCCTGATATTCTCCCACCAAATCACCAGGGATCCAGTTCACCCTCCACTGGACTACGAGGGATCTTACTCACTTTCCAATGGATCCTCAGGAAAGTTAAGCTGTGGGGTGGGGGCCTCGGCCTCTTCCACACACAACACTCAGCCAGTACACACTCTCTCACATACTTCTCAGACAACACACACTGCTGACAGAAACAGAACCCAGGGTTGTAGGAACTGGCACCCTGCCTAGGACCCTGGGCAGCTGTCAAATTCCAAATTTAGAAAAAATAAGTAATGTCTCTTTAAGAAGAAATGAAAATGAGCTTACTTGTTTAAATAGCTAGGAATTAGGAATTGATATATGAATTAAAATATTAATTGAATATAATTGAATTAAACAAGAAATAGTTGAATTCCCTTACTTCAAGCAGGTAATACAAGGAGTAGTAGTAAACAAAATTAGTTTGCAGGAGTCTGTATATAGATAATCCAGCAGAAATAATAGGGAAGTTAGTTTTTGCCTGTAATAAATTCACTTAACTCACTTTATCTGCTCCTGATGTATACCTGTACAGCTCTATTTTTTGCGAACAATGCAAAAAATATAAAATATATAAGGACAACTGCAGTCCATCAAGCATTACAAATTATGTATCAGTAACCATATACTCTACTCCTCATTGACCATATTTGTTGTTTCTTAAATTATTTATTTGACTACATATGACTAAATATTTGCAAATTCTGGAGATACACTGCACAATCCGGGTTTTTAACAAGACATTTGACTTTCACCTGAAATCAAATTAAATAGACTTACTTTGCTTAATATTAATCTCATTAAAAATGCAAGGGAATCATGAAGAGATGGGAGATTTAAAATGTCAAATAAAATAAAAATAAGATATACTAAGCATCAACAGTGGGAATTATTTTTAGCAGATGAGAATGAAGAAACTGATTTCATTTGAAAACAATAATACAAACATATTTTGCTATATATAAAAAAATATATATTTTAACTATAGTATTATAAATTATTTCTTTTTTTTTCCTTAGCCTTATGAAATTGGCCAAATGTAGATTAATGAACTATTTAAATCAATTTCTCCTAATTATCAAGAAGGAAATTCTCTATTTACAAAAATATTTTAACATAACATTATTCTTTGCAGTCATCACATTTAAAATGTGAAAAGTAAATACCTAATTATGGCTCAGTGGCAAACACTCAAGGGTCACTTGCAGTCATAATTTTGTCTCCCTATTATTCACCGTAGGAGCACTGTTTTGTTGTAAAATCATCGAAAGGGGAAGGTAACTGAGTTGGGATAGGAAGTAGCAATTCTGGAAGAGTGACTGAACCGTGACTAACAGCAACTGTGAACCATTACTAAAACCAATGTTACCTCCGTCCCTTATTAGTTCAGGCTTAACTGTTTTCTTTAAATTACATGGTGGGAGGGGGTCAATACATAAGCAGATATACATATGGTATATCCTGAGAAACATTTTAACTGTAATCCACAGATGTCTATATATACAATAAACGTCACAAGAGAAGAACACTAGAACTATGATATTGAAACAAAATCTTCTAGAAAAACATTTCTGTTAGAGTTTGGTTTCAGGATATGTTGGTTTTTTTTTCTTGGTCTATTGTTACTTAATATTAATAAATAATTTATTATAGTTATATAGAAAGAAAGACTTGGTATTATTTTTTATATAGTTTTATATTTTTTATAGTTTTATATTTAAATGTTCTCACAAGGACCCGTTCAAGTCAGAAAAACAGATGTATAATATATTTTTGCATCCAGAAGTCATATTAATTCAATAATTAAACAATGATTGGTTTGTAAGTTTCAATACTCCATAAATATCACATAATCGAGCTATTGGAACAGATTAGCTGATTTAAGGCTAAATATTTACAGTAAGTCATTCTGATCATTTACTAATTCACGCTTCTATTCATTATAATTCACGGGTAGAACAGTTATATATTTGCTACATAAAGGATTACCCAGTAAACCAAGATTTGCTATGAATTGACAAATAAATTGCAAATTTTACACTAAATATACCAAATCTGAAAAATTTGACAGCTTAGTTCTTTTTTCAGTCCTACAATTGGTAACCATTAATTAACATGCATTAACCATAACTATTTTGTGCATTATTATATGTGTTTTATGCTGTTAACAATGTGTTTGACATTGCTAATATTGGATGGTCAGGAGCAAGTTATGCTAATTAGAGATCATTTCCTCAATGGTTAGCATTAAATTATTTAATAGTGCCATTTGAGAGGTATGTACTAACCAGACTTAATTTAAAAAATAATCTAAAATAAATTAATAGTAAAAAATGAACAACCTATTTAAACATTGGACCAATCTCTTCAACAGCTCATTAAGTCATCATTAGAAATGACCCCATGGTTCAGGCAACAATTATTGATGGGACATCCGCACCTATAGGTGGTATACCAACATCTTTTCTCCTCCCTTCTTTTCTGATCAACATCAGTTATTTGCTTGTTTATTTATTGGGGGGTTCTTTATTTGACGTTTTAACACTTAGTTACGGGGATATCTGGACAGACTTAATCAGTTGTTTATTCCATTCTGCTTGCATATTTAATAGTGGGCCTGCGAGCCACCTTTATAATTATTTACTTTCTTTCACTATTTTCTTTATTGTATGTAAACAAAACAATCTGGAATCTACAATAATGTGTTATTTGTGCTTCTGCTATCTCTGATTCCACCAATAAAACATGTTTTTGCAAAAATAAATAAACTACATGAGAAAAAAGTCACAAACATGCTTGTGTCTTGTTATGTCTTACTCTTATATGAGGTTTTAACCAACAAAATCACACAGAGTTTCCACTAAAGTGAGTTTTTTAGAAACAGATATCCTTAAAGGACCACTATAGTGCCATGAAAACATACTCGTTTTCCTGGCACTATAGTGCCCTGAGGGTGCCCCCACCCTCAGGGTCCCCCTCCCGCTGGGCTCTGGGGGTGGAAGGGGTTAAACTTACCACTTTCTCCTCCTCCTCTCCTCCTCCTCCTCGGCTGAATGCGCATGTGCGGCAGGAGCCGCGCATGCATTCAGCCAGTCCATAGGAAAGCATTCACAATGCTTTCTTATGGATGCCGGCGTCTTCTCACTACGAAAATCACAGTGAGAAACGCGGAAGCGCCTCTAGCGGCTGTCAATGAGACAGCCACTAGAGGCTGAATTAACCCTTTTATAAACATAGCAGTTTCTCTGAAACTGCTATGTTTATAGAAAAAAGGGTTAAACCTAGCTGAACCTGGCACACAGACCACTTCATTTAATTGAAGTGGTCTGGGTGCCTATAGTGGTCCTTTAAAAATAAATTATATAACTTGTACAAATGAAATTTCTCATATATTTGTTCATAAATGTCAGAAGGCTTACAAGGTTTTAGATCTAGATACTATATAATATGCATCATGTTTTAAAATTTTAAGTACTATACTACTAGCCAGGCTTTAGATGTTACTAGCCACTGCATGCTAGAGAATACACTTATCTTGCAATATTTTTGACATTATCTGAAAATAATCATAAAAGCAAAAATACCATTTTGCCACATACAGTAGATGTAACAAAATATAATTTCCCGTTTATGGTGTTTAATTGGATCGGGGGGGCAGAGCTAGCAGAGGAACAGAGCAGATGCACTTTCTTGGGTTCCATGCATTGCTGTTAAAAAAAAATGCAGTTTTGGTGTGGAAAACATGCGCTTTAAAAAAATCCCCTTCAGCTATGAGAAGGTGATATGGGACAGAAAAAACCCCACAAAGACTGACAAAGGCCCAACATTTTGAGATATCGGAGAAGTCCTGCGGGGCTCATTGAGGTCCGCATGTGACAAGATGGCGCTAGGAGATGAAGATCCCTTCTATTCATGGAAAGATATTTCTTGTGACCAGAGAGAAGGGGCATTGCATGCATGCCGATGGGACCCACTACCAAGCAACCCATTAACAGGGATCGGTCACGGTGGTCCAGTTAAAAATAACCTCCATTGACCTTAATATAATTAATATCCAGAAACAACAACTAGTCACCAAGGACAGGGTAAATGCTATAGAGGAACAGAGGAGGTATTATAATTAAAAAATATGTGGTGTCCCGGACTCTGTGGGCCTTTCTGACTTAACTCATTATGTTTGACGCCTGTTCAACAGCCTGTTGCCAACAAAACAGGCCAAGGCTGTGAAGCTCGATGGCATGGTCTGACTGCCGAAGCCAAACACATCAACAACAGCGGGCAAGCAAACCTTATCAGTCGCTTCCAGTCTCTACAGGATAATGCTCTTCTCCTAACTGCAACCTGGGGAAGGACTCCCTTGCTGTTACAGGGCTCTTCATTATTGCATTATAACACGTGCAATTTGGGTCCAACATTGCCACTGAGAGTGGAAAGATTTGGCCTGTCACAATTGGACCCTTCCACTATTGATGAGTTCACTCTCCGTATAGCCCAGTGCCCAGCACCTGTGAGCGAGTTGTCCTGATAAGTTGTAATGTGGCGTAATACCTCTCTTGTCCTCCTAAGAACCACCAAGTTCCCCCACCGAAGACCGCAGTTATTTATGTACTGATTAAGACAGATTTTCTTCTGTTCCTCTTCCTTTTCTTTTAGTTCCTGTTCCTTATAGCATTATGTTTTTTACAGCTTAGGAATAGTGGTGTTTTTATATTTCTAATATGTATGCATCTAGGCTGTTACAATACAATGTTAAATTGTGATTCTTGACGATCCATCTCCCCCACACACACCCCCGCCCATCCCTGGAAATCTCACAGTGAACCCTTAGGTAATATCCAATGCTCTTGGAGGAAGGAGAATCCCTACATGGATATAATATACTTAGGTGTCCACCATCAATTACTGTGATAATCACGTGCCCTTGGGGGAGCCACTAGTAAGCCTTTGTTTTTAGTTTCTCTGTGTTTTAATTACTTTATTTTATAAAACCTTATTCAACATGCTTTCCTCAAACTGATAACCTGATTTTACTAATGGTTGTATTCATGTATTTATTGCTAACATAACTATATGTGACTATATTTATGTGGAATGACATAAATATAGAAGTTAAAAAAAGGAGTTGGATTAAATTTATGAGAATGCAATTTTCCCGAATGAAAATATTACATATAAAGTAATTAACCTGCATAAAAATAATTGCTAGGTAAAAAAAAAAGTTTAGTTATACCTTCACGCAGCTGCAATTCATTTGAGGAACACTGCAATGGAATCCACCGATTCAAAATATAACATATAGAAACTCTGGACACAGATTATTTTTTGCGTGGGTTGGGTTTCATGATCTACTGATGGATATTTACATAATCCAACATTTTGATAATTAAAATGTTTAAAAAAATCATACTGTTTTATTTCTTAATTGAGCTTAACATTCTTGCAGTAGTTAATAAAACATCATACACCAGAATTATTGATGCTAAGCTATAAAACTGACTAACGCTCCCCAAAGATTGAGTGTCCCTCCAAATTATGGACATTTCGAAGGTGTGATTTATTGCTGTATATCTGTAAAGTGCTAAACTCCATTGATTGCACTTGGTCACGTTTCCATTCAAAAAAGACTTACAAAGGATAAACAAAAGACATACAACAAATTAGCAGATTCCCAGGATTCAGGAAAGATCTAAATTTCTGATTTCAGTCATTGAATCTGCATTGTAGAAAATCTGTCCTACTTGTAAACACAACTAAACCAGGGACAGATGGCAGCACATTAATTATATATATAAGAATTAATTTGTGGTGGTCTTTTTCTAGTAGTCTGTGAAAGGATACATTCATAGGGTTTCTTATAAAATAGTAAATAAGACGGGCAAATTGGTTAATAGCACATATTCAAAAGTAAGAACTTATTAAAACCATTTTAATTTAAATAAATAAAATATAAATAAAGGGTAAACTTTCAGATTCATTTGCTCTCATCACAATAATTGAAGGGTTATTCATGAAAGTATGATTTGCTGGGAATTAAAAGCAAATTTCACATTTCAATCATTGAAGTGGTCTGGGTGCAGTGCCCTTGTCCCCTTGACCCTGCAATTGTTTTAGAGAAAGATTTGGCCCGCTAAATTACGACAGATGTCCTCACACTTTGCATGAGGACATCCAGCATCAGCTAAAACTCCATAGGAAAGCATTGATTCAATGTTTTCCTATGGGGAAGTCCTAATCCGTTTGTCGTGCTCGCCGTGCGTGCATGTTAGATTCGTCCCCGCCGGCTGCATTAGAGAATTAGTTAACTTTTTAAGGAGCCCCCTGGCACCATAACAACTTAATTAAGATGAAGTGAATAACCCTGAAAGTTCTTGTGATAGACTTAACAATAATCTCTTAAAGACAGATCATCTTATTGCTTAAATCAATACTTCAATAACAAAAAAAAAAAACAATAGTGCAGCCCATGTATAAAGGATTCCATCTCTTAGGAGTACAACTTAAAGGAACACTATAGGGTCAAGAACACTATTTATGTGGCTGGCCCTCCCTTGCCAAGTTTACATAGGATAACAACTCACCTTTATTCCAGCGCCAGGTGGGTCTGCCAGCGCTGGCTCTGTCCTCGCCCAGCCTCCTTGGCTGAGACCATCAGAATTGACTATCTCAGCCAATCCAATGCTTTCTCATGGGAAGATGATCTCAGCTAAGGAGGCAGGGTGGGGGAAGGGCCAATTGTCGCACTGGCCAATCAGCAGCTCCTCATAGTAATGCATTGAATCAATGTATCTCCATGAGGAATGTTAACGCTGACGCAGGAAGCATTGGAGGTGTCCATAAAGAGCAACGTAAACACTGCTTTTTCTCTGAAAAGCCAGTGCCTACATTAAAATGCCAGTAGCAACATACTATACACACCAGAATAACTACATTAAGCCATAGTTCTTCTGTTGACTATAGTGTCCTTTTGAGCTTTACAGAGCCTTAAAATTATCAGCTCTAATCCTTATTCACCAAGATGTCTTTCAGGGTGACCATTCCCTCTTCTTTTATTCACTTGATATGCCTCCTTTAACTTGAATTTGCAAGAGGTAAGTATACAGGAACAAAAATAATGTAACACTTTAATGAAATAGAAAGTGAAATTAAAACACATCGAGAACTGCTTATGTGATCCAGAGCCTTTAACCCCTTAAGGACCAAACTTCTGGAATAAAAGGGAATCATAACATGTCACACATGTCATGTGTCCTTAAGGGGTTAAATCTTGGCTTTAGCACTGATGCCTATCAAGTGGATAATACTCTCCTCTCTTTAGTTACATTCGCCATGCTTCTCCAAATAATATCCAGTGAATTAAGTAGAAAAGTCCACAATTTATAAAACAAAAATAAATTACTAAAATAATAACATAAAATGGGGCTAAAACATATAATGAAATGTGTTTCACCTTCATAATGACAGGTTTCCTCACTCTCTCTCTCCTATAAATGGCAAATCGATTCAGAAAAAGTGCCCAAGAGGTATGACGACACGTATAAGGATTTGCCATTTGGTGTGGCTCTTCTCTTAGCAACTTTTACACTCCTTTTCATAGTTTTGATCACATTTATAATCTTTTAATAACTTTTGCATTAAACCTCTTTTTTTTCCTTTGGACTTTATGGGAGCCAGCATTTATCTGGTCAAAGCTTATGCAGGATGTAATACATCTCAATGTGCTTTGGAACATTATGCGGATCTGGTAAAATATATTGACTACATAGTACTGCTGATGGAGAAGACCTCTAGTTCAGTATTTGGTTCTTGTTGAATGGTTGGCTTCTTCCCTTACCTCACCATATTAAACATGCTGGTTAAATAATGTTATTTAACACAGGAATTTGACAATTTAAAAAACAATCTCTATTAGTTGTGGTGTGAGGTGGTTAATTGTTTTTGTTGTAAAATGGAAAGAACTGAAGATACATGTAACACATATATCACTTTAAATACTGCGTAACCAATTGCAACTGATGAAGATTAAAGTTTTAAATGTGCCAGATCACTGCAATGTTCTTCCTTTAGATCCAGAGAAGAACTCTGTCTCGATTTGTGAATAGCTCTAATTTCTCAACCTCTAAGCAATAATGCCCAAGACCCTTCTCTGATGACCAATCACTTGCTGCCTTACAGAGAGACATGATTGCACATGCCACCAAGATGAGGATGTCCATGTATTACAGGACACCAAGGAGGCAGCACATGCACTGAGACGTCATGTTCCATTACCTTTGTAACAACTTACCAATTTGTGAAGGTAGTCTACCTGGTGACTGATATCTTCTTGGCCTAAAAGGAATTTTTATGCATTGTTCATTTTATTTTAGGGAGCCTCATTGAAGGGTCTACCCCATAAAAAGATCTAGGATAGGCTAAGAGAGGCAAAGCAGGACAGTTTAACCAACTTTGGGAATTGCATTCTGAACAATTGTGCGAGTCCCTCTATTGCTCTGCATTCAACGACTTTGTGTCCACATATGGCTTGATTGATTCATGTTATATGAGCAGTGATAAAATAAAAACTGTAATATGTAATGCATCTCAATGTGCGCCCCACCACTTCCACAATAAGTGCTAACCTAAGTATGTTATAAATCAATATAAAAAAAAAGCATAAACAAGTCCACGAGACTTTAAAAATAATTTGTCTGCCACACAACATTAAGGCTACATCAGCAGCTGTGATGACTAAGGATAATGCAATAGCCCACTTGCATTTAGTAAACATGAGTACTTCAGGTGAATGTACGCAGCTTTGCTTTATAGTACAATAGTATTTTTAATGCCGGAAGGATTAGAATACTACTCACTTCTAGGTATAAATGAATGGAATTCCATTCATTTGAAGGAAGTAGTTGAATAGTCTCTTCTACAATAACTGGAAACAACAGAATGAACACCTGAATGGATGTGGTTGAAGGAGGATGAGGTATTGAATGTTACAGGTTAAGTGGTGTGAGTCATTAAAAATGCATTATGAAAAGAACCACTGGAAAATGAATAGAGATCCTTCAGACCCTGGGCAAGTAAAAAAAAACCTTCCCTATCCTCCCCCTACTGTGGATCACAAAGCCTATGTAGGTACCACCAGGAGACGTTTTGTTTTTTCTTTGATTTTCTTTTCTTTTTTGTGTGATATTTTAATAACAATGGTCCTACCAGAATTGTGCTAAGTTCCAAACAGATGTACTGACATGATATTACAAAATTTAACTTTTTACACCCTTAGTGGATATCTATTGTCTTTGTTGAGTACAAACCCCCTGGGCTAAGAAGATCCAATTACAATAAGACACACACATATCTTGCAGGTTGACCTAAGGTATCTGATAACCAATTTTCAATCACCAGAATGATGGAAAATATATATTTTAGACATATTGCTGAAAAACAATAATATGTTGATTGAAATGTTACTAAATCAAATTATTTGGCTGTCCACGAAATGGTAAAATAAAATAAGGTTCAAAACTCTGAGGTTAATAATCGGAAATGGTAATTTGTGGAAATGGTAATTTCTGTTTATCAAATTCCAATATGATACGAGTACATCTGAAACAATGAGTTTTGAATCTTCATTGAGTGAACCTGTTGGGGTACACAGATTGAATTAGAAAAGCAGTTTATAGAGGGCCAGATTAAAGGGGCATAAACCCAGATTTTTAATACAACAATTTCAAAGAACATAAAAAGTCCAGCCCAAATAGGGTCAATATTAAAGGGATTCTCTAGTGCCAGGAAAACAAACCCATTTTCCTGGCACTAGAGAATCCTGGAGTGCCCGCCTCCTTCCCCACCACTTACATGAATCCAGCTCCAATGTACCTCGGAGCATGGCAATGGCCATGCGTGCGCATTATACCTCCCCATAAGAAAGCATTATTCAATGCTTTTCTATGGTGATTCCGGCAACGACGACCAAAAGTCATCTAAGATCTGGTAGACAGCCACTAGAGTAGGACTTAACCCTGCAAGGTAATTATTGCAGTTCATAAAAACAGCAATAATGACACTTGTAGGATTAAGGGCAATAGGAGTTGGCACCCAGACCACTTCAATGAGCTGAAGTGGTCTGGGTGCCTACAGTGTCCCTTTAAAACATAAATTTTAATATATAGTTTTAAAAGAAAATTATTATGAAAGATAATACCAAACATTACAAAAATTATTAAAAAGCCTTAGGGGTAGGTCGACCACTGACTTTAAATGTTGTTTAGTATACAATCCCTAGCCAGCAAACAAAACAATTTAGCAGATTCAAAAAGAAATCATATGACTACCATATGTCCAAAATAATTGGTGTCAAAGTAGCTAAAAATAACGGCAAATTGTGCCTATCAAGGTTAATTCAAAATAGTTCTAGCCAGGTAGAAAATTAGATTATATATATAAAAAAAAAAGAAGAGAGAGAGAGAGAGAGAGGAGATAGAGAAAGGAAGGGGACCCTTTCTCTCGTTTCCCACTACATTGTGCTTTCGAGGGCACCTATTCCCCTCTTTCCCAAGTCTACCTTAACCTTAAGGCTGTGATAGTAGCTGTGAGCAATCAGTAAAAATTGACACTGAAAACAGATTCAAATCACTGTGTGTAAAGGTGTCAATAAACTAGATGTCTCCTAACGATACAAATATTCCGCGAGTATCTCTGTTTAACTCACTACCCTATGTCCTAGTCCATTACACACAGGATTTAGGAAGTCCTGACGCGTGTTTCGCCACACCACCAGGCTCTTCAAGAGGAAAAAATCAAGTGCTGCCAGGGGCTTTAAAAAGAGGAAAGTATTCCAGTAGAGGTTTCCACAGCATCCAAAAAAAACCTACTTAGTCATTCACACAACAAATATGCACTATGCTAGCAGAATTACTAACATATACATAGATGAATAAATAATTTGATCACAATGCCAACATCTGAGTGACAGGGAAGAGCAGGAGAACCCTCCTACCATGTTTCACGCTTACTGGAGGAATATAATAATGGATTAATGGAGGAGGATTCTTTGGAAATCATCCCCCAAGGATAGACATATATGTTATTGGGAGTGGGACCGGAGCGTGGGTGATACATTATTGTAACAGCCACTGACTTCAGAGCATGTGGATACTGGAACTCCGGAGTGCAGGTAAGTAAGATCACATAGCTCAAAAATCAATTCAATGTATAATTTGCCTTTATGATACATTATGTTAATTGCTTTCGGAGATTTTTAGTTAAGTTAAGATGGGCCTGTCACTTTCAGGGCTGCAAAGGCCGGCTGAGCATTTTGTGAAATGCAGTTCACAAACAATTAGGATGCCAAGTTAAACGTCATTGTTTTATGATGTTCTAGTACTTCATGTTTATTTGCTTTTTTGGTGATTGAGGTTTTACAAAACAGAGAGGATAGCAATATTTTTATAGTTGAGGTTTAAATACCATATCCAGCAATGCTTTTTATTTGTTTTTACTGAATGAAGACAAGTATTCTTTTGAATCTACAAACTGTCATATGTATCCAGCTATAGAGGGTAATTAAGTTCAAGTGAGCACTATGTCTCCATCACTTTGCGAATTCTTAGCAAGAGTACAACATTAATAGACTAAATACATTGTCTACCAAACATTAAACATACAATTCATACAGTTACTTAAATAATAACAATAATAATAATAAAGAAATTGCCTTATTTTTCATTATTTAATTCCAAATTGACATTATATAGTGTTTGTATGCATACATGCATCATTTTTTATATACAGGATTTTTTTTAACACTTCGATTACATCTAAGGTAAAGGTTATTTTAATAATCTTAGGGCTGCATCAAGACATATATAGTTTAACAGTCAGAGTTTGCTTACATATCCTGTACTGCATGGTGGGTGACAATGACATCACATTTTGCATTAAAAGCTTTAATGCATTTTTAGACGTACATGCATGTCCCTGCCTGCCTGAGAGTAGTGAAAGTTACATTGCCGAACACCAGCTGCTATTTACAGCTGCTGCCATTAATTCAGAGCCTTCACTGAAACTACAGGGAGTGCAGAATTATTAGGCAAGTTGTATTTTTGAGGATTAATTTTATTATTGAACAACAACCATGTTCTCAATCAACCCAAAAAACTCATTAATATCAAAGCTAAATATTTTTGGAAGTAGTTTTTAGTTTGTTTTTAGTTATAGCTATGTTAGGGGGATATCTGTGAGTGCAGGTGACTATTACTGTGCATAATTATTAGGCAACTTAACAAAAAACAAATATATACCCATTTCAATTATTTATTATTACCAGTGAAACCAATATAACATCTCAACATTCACAAATATACATTTCTGACATTCAAAAACAAAACAAAAACAAATCAGTGACCAATATAGCCACCTTTCTTTGCAAGGACACTCAAAAGCCTGCCATCCATGGATTCTGTCAGTGTTTTGATCTGTTCACCATCAACATTGCGTGCAGCAGCAACCACAGCCTCCCAGACACTGTTCAGAGAGGTGTACTGTTTTCCCTCCTTGTAAATCTCACATTTGATGATGGACCACAGGTTCTCAATGGGGTTCAGATCAGGTGAACAAGGAGGCCATGTCATTAGATTTTCTTCTTTTACACCCTTTCTTGCCAGCCACGCTGTGGAGTACTTGGACGCGTGTGATGGAGCATTGTCCTGCATGAAAATCATGTTTTTCTTGAAGGATGCAGACTTCTTCCTGTACCACTGCTTGAAGAAGGTGTCTTCCAGGAACTGGCAGTAGGACTGGGAGTTGAGCTTGACTCCATCCTCAACCCGAAAAGGCCCCACAAGCTCATCTTTGATGATACCAGCCCAAACCAGTACTCCACCTCCACCTTGCTGGCGTCTGAGTCGGACTGGAGCTCTCTGCCCTTTACCAATCCAGCCACGGGCCCATCCATCTGGCCCATCAAGACTCACTCTCATTTCATCAGTCCATAAAACCTTAGAAAAATCAGTCTTGAGATATTTCTTGGCCCAGTCTTGACGTTTCAGCTTGTGTGTCTTGTTCAGTGGTGGTCGTCTTTCAGCCTTTCTTACCTTGGCCATGTCTCTGAGTATTGCACACCTTGTGCTTTTGGGCACTCCAGTGATGTTGCAGCTCTGAAATATGGCCAAACTGGTGGCAAGTGGCATCGTGGCAGCTGCACGCTTGACTTTTCTCAGTTCATGGGCAGTTATTTTGCGCCTTGGTTTTTCCACACGCTTCTTGCGACCCTGTTGACTATTTTGAATGAAACGCTTGATTGTTCGATGATCACGCTTCAGAAGCTTTGCAATTTTAAGAGTGCTGCATCCCTCTGCAAGATATCTCACTATTTTTGACTTTTCTGAGCCTGTCAAGTCCTTCTTTTGACCCATTTTGCCAAAGGAAAGGAAATTGCCTAATAATTATGCACACCTGATATAGGGTGTTGATGTCATTAGACCACACCCCTTCTCATTACAGAGATGCACATCACCTAATATGCTTAATTGGTAGTAGGCTTTCGAGCCTATACAGCTTGGAGTAAGACAACATGCATAAAGAGGATGATGTGGTCAAAATACTAATTTGCCTAATAATTCTGCACTCCCTGTATTAAGCTGGGAGAGAGGCATGGGAGGCTGAAAAAGTGTGATTTTGTGTCTCTGGTCCATTCCTGGCATATCAGTAAAAGGAGAGTGGTTGAAGTGTGCGCAATAGTAAGAAATAGCAGCTGATGGATGGGATTTTAACTCCCAAAAATCTCACAGAGACTGGGATATGCATGTAATTTAAAGTGACACTCTAAGCAACAAAATCACTTAAATTAAATGATTATTATCACCATTTATATAGCGATTTACAATATTATAAGAGGGGGATTTAACTATAAATAGGACAATTACAAGAAAACTTACAGGAACGATAGGTTGAAGAAGACCCTGCTCAAACAAGCTTGCAGTCTATAGGAGGTGGGGTGTAAAACACAGATGAAGTGGTTTAGGTGCACAGACCTAGTCTCTGCAGCCTGTATAATTATAATATACAAAAGAGGTGGACATGCCATTGACCAAACCCTCAATTAGTGCCGCTGTTACCTCCCGGATGACTAGTGTTCTCTAATCCCCTAGCCACACTCCATTAAAATAAATTAATTCTACCTACTCTCCTCACCCTAATAATAGTTGCCAGTAGATGGAGGTAATTAAATAAAAAACAGAGGGACATCCTGATGTTCCCCTCCAGTCCCCACACACTGGCATCAGGTGGGGACTATTATAATATAACTGAGGGACACATACTGTCCTTGCCCCACCCATAGGCAGCGGGTGGAACTCTAATTATAACGTTCGGTGGGGGGAAGCTATTTTTCCCCCAGTCCCTCCACCCGTGTGAAAACTAAAGGTCTTCACATTTGATATGGTTACTCACAGCATGATGATGCTGAATGCTGCAAGCACATATCCTAGAGAAGCATTGGATTCAATTATTTTCCAGGAGAAGTATCCATAGGCTTAGGCTTTAATCCCATTTTCTATTTTAAAAAGGGTGCCATTGAATCTAAAACAACAGCCAAACACACTAAAGCTTTTTTAGCAGAGTTAAATCCACCTCTAGTGGCTGTCTTCCGGACAGCCACTAGAGGAGCTTCTACAGCCGTGGCAGAGTAACCCTCAGTCACGAAGCAGAAGCTAACAGTGAAGCATTGGATTCCATGCTTTCCTATGAGAAGCTTGTCATGCATGCACATTAGGTCCCCAATGCTCCTCTATGAGATATTTTATGAGAGAGAGTGTGCGTGCGTGCATGCGTGCATGCGTGCCTGCGTATATATATATATATATATATATATATATATATATATAAATGCATAGCACTCCAGCTACTTATTGAAATAATTAAAACTTACGTTTTATTGAAGTCAACATTTCAGTTTTTCACTCTAATTTCTATATATGTGTATGTACACTCTGTTTATCATACATATATAAAATAGGAACATCACAGGTCTGGTACCAAAATAATGTCAAATTGTTTCAAAAGTACAAAGTGGTAGGTAGGTTACATGATAAATGAGAGGGACCTGTTCAATGGCTACAAAATTGCACTCAGTAGCAGTAAATTTTAGGACTTAGTATGCTATCTAAAACACCAATAACGATTCTATTTAACAATTACAGTTTGCCCCACACCTATACCACATTTAAAGGCTACCGTGTTAATTATCATGCACTACTCCATACCTGTGATAGGCAAAGGTAAAATGATCTTGCTTTGGAACTGCACCTGTTAGAGACTACACTTCCCATGATGCTGTTTCATATAACATTTTCTCAGAAAATAATATTTTAAATTGTAAACCTGGAGCAGAAAAAAAGGGATAAGAATTTTTCAGACTGTGTTTGTGGTACATGCCTTCCAAGCCCTGTCAGAGTTATCTGCAGTGCCACAGAGGGTACTTTTGGGACCAGGGTTAGATATTTCTCCTCAGATTGGAATGTTAAACACCCTTAGAGCATGCAATGAGAGCATCCTATCCCCTAGTAAGTGCTAACCCCATCCCCAATCTGATGCAGGATGTGTGTGATTTTGGTGTGCAGGGAACAGTGACGTCAAGGGGCGCGGGGTGGCAGCACCTCCCTGCGCTCTAGTTAAAAAGAAGCAAAAAGAGGAGCGAAACATTGCGGAGATGCAATAGCAGCACAGGCACCAAACCCAGGCAAGCAGCAGCATTACTGGACGGAGAGCGATTCTAAACTTGTGGCAAAAGTCTTGTGAGCCCCGTACAGCCAAACACAGCCACCTCTTGCAACACAGGGCGCTGAATGCACACAGGACTCACCTGAGCCAGCGTTGCCCTCACCATTGGCACACTTTACAGAACTTTCGGAAGTTTCCCTGCATAGCTTTTGTGCTACATTGTATGAGCATCTGAAGAAGTTGTTTGCAGTGAGTTGCTAGGATGAGGAAGATGCTGGTGCTGCAGTGGATGCTGATTTGGGGGTTTGCTCTGCTGGTTCTTGAATGTGAAGCTAAGTTTGGAGAAAAGGCTGAAGTGGGAGCTAGAAGGAGAAGGTGCCTGAATGGGAGCCCCCCAAAACGTGTGAAGAAGAGGCATAGGAAACTGCAAACCCTGGATCTGGGGTCAGCTGGAGATATGTGTAGGGGGCTTTACCCCCGTCTGTCTTGCTGCTCCAAGACTGACAGCACTGGACTGCAAATTGATCCAAAGGTAAGAAACACGTGCGTTTAGCAATTTACAGAGAGTAAACACGCTTTAATGGGGTGGATTTTTATAAAGTGTGGGTAATAGAAAAAAATGAAGTAGAAGTAGAACATTCAGATTAGGAACAAGTTATTAATCAGCAGCATTCCACTGGTTTCCATGGCGATTGCACTCACTTGTGGAACGTTGCCCTAGTTTCCTTTTAGCATCACTTTTAAGAATCTTCGCTTTGACTTTCTACATCTCTGGCAATAAATGTATTAAATGAAGCAGAATTTGTGACTTCGCCTGGTCGATCTGAGCCCCCTCCCTAGTCTGGTACCATGTGCACACTCTCCTGTAATGACCTACCAATCCACACGTGTGCATTGTATAGAGTCTGAATGAACAAACGCTAACAGCCAAACAGCTATGGACTAAAACTCCCATCAATATTTACGTTTCCTGAATGAAGCAGCTGGAATGCCTTGTTGTTGTTGTTGATGTCCTATTGTTTTTGTTTATACAAGTTTTTGAGGAAAGTAAATAAACTCAAAAAGTGTCTTCTAATATTAAGCTCAAAATGTCATCCTTGTACATTTAATCATGCTTAAAAGTATTATATTCTGCTAAATGTATGGGTGTACTTCATATAGGCTAGTATATTATTATTTCAGTGTTTGTACAAGTCACACATGATATTGCTTATACAGTGCATAGTTGCGTGTATCAGATATCAACGAAAGTTATAAAACTTCAAGGACAAATTGTCACACGTGACATATGAGGCTGATGGTGTTTCCCCAACTACAGAGCTCTGTTGAATATGCAATGATGAGAGACATGGTTTAAGCCTGTAAAGACTCACATTCATATTGTCACATGTCACTTTGACATTGTACAGCATCTCAGGTAAATATAACCTCCATGCACTTGTGGGGGTATGATTACATGGCATCATTAATCAGAAATGTACAATAAAAATTGCTGATCCACTCACTCACTCATTGATCTATAGATGGAATGAATTTTCTTTTGGGTAATTTGCAAACTCTGATTTTGTTCTAATTTACTTTGACCAAGAAGGACAACTAGGTTAGGCTGTTATCCAGGTATACTGCACTAGCAGTTTTGCCATAGCACAAAGGAATGTGAAGAGTAGGAAAGAATATAATGGGGCACTTTACTTTTTCCTTTGATCATGAAGACCTCCAGAGCTTAATAGCGATCTAGCTATACACGACATGGTACTAAAACTACTGTACTCAAATACATGTTATAGAAAACTTGATATTGAACACCTTTTCTCCATAGCTCAAGTTCTTAATTGATTGTACACATTACCATTTCTTAATGATACATAGGTTAATGCTACTACTAATGTTACCTACAAAGCCAATAGGTATTATATAAGGCAATTGTTTCTGGCACATGTAGTGATCTTAGACAAGGTGAAGCAGGTGCTATTGTGGGGCAAATTATTAAAGGTTTGGGAAAAGTCTATTGGGTATCATGAGGATTGTTCCTTATTTTTTACATGTTTTAATACTTAAACATGCAGCAGGTATGGAAGTAAAAATGGGGGTTTGAAGAACCACTCCACTTAGATTCACTTAGCCTCATTTCTTCTAGAGGCTTTTTGCTAAAAAAACAAACAAAAAAAAACATTTTAAATACAGTCTCTAGCAATTCGCATGCTCTTAATTTTAAATCTTATGTTTTCAAACAATCAGTATTCTTGTAAAAGGTTGGACATACTAGGATTTATAGGCTACAGAAATTGGATTAGCAGATTATGCATGCACAGGTTTAAGATACTGGAAAAATGGACAGAAACAGTTAATACTGTTTGCTAGTAACTGATCAATGTTTGTATACACATCTGTAGCATGTATGCTAACGTGTGTGTACCTTTAACGATGTTTAAATCTCTGCAACAGAGGATGCATTTGTGTATGTTTATTTACTGGTGTTCCATATGTATGTATACATAAGTATAAACAAAATGATTTGTATGTGTAGGTAAGCACAGATCTGTTTGCATAAAGTGTGGGTGAAATATTTTTTTTCTTCAAAGATAAGCTATTTTATTTACAGAAAACGTAGACACTTGGTATAATACACATGTCCGTTAATGTTTGTGTGGGCATCCACAAACATCATTTTTAATATGTAGGTAACTAATCCTTTGTTTATCTAAAGTGTGTGATGGTTTACATGGTACGTTGCAGGTGCTTCTCACTGTACACACTATTACATGCATACGTATTTTGCTTTTCCACATATTTACATTGATAAAAGTTTATACTTTGGAAATCTTACTGCAGTATAGACCCTGGAGTGCAGCAAGAGTAATGTGTTCCTGAGAGACAGTGCATATGGCCAAGTTTGGGAGTGTGCAGTCCCTGTGTAGTCAGGACTGAACATCTCTGTATACATTGGAAGCCACAGAGGGCATGGTTACTTTGGGCTTAGATGTTGTCATGGTGATTACATCAGATGCTGTACTTCAACTTCTTCGTGTCTATATACCATGAACAGAAACATCCTCGCAAACAAGTCTCATGTTACAGACCACACAGAAAACTGAAAGACAACCAAAACCAAGATTTTAAACTAAAAAAAGATGTTGGAGAAGATGTTTATCTTGACACCTTCACGGCTTCCTTAACCTTCTGCAGTGTTTGCAACCCCTTGGCTGGCACGGGTAGGAAATCTGGGAGGGCTGGGGGTCTATAACACCTATAATGCAATAAGCAAGACATTTAAGTAATATATTTATATATAAATATAGCACTCAACAAAAAATATAAATAATGTGCAATATACCTAGGTGCTAACCCACGCAAATATGAATCAACATAGTAATTAGCAGCACTCAAAGGACTTCCAAAAAAGAGTCTTTACTAATATGTGGCCAACAAAATCGACATTTTGACCCTACAACGTAGTTATCAAATATAATTTTTTTACCCTCAAACAGCATTTTTGTTTTTACTAAACCTATGACTGCAAATAATCTTGTAATGATTTGATCTTTATATCTGAAGGGGTATAGGAGTCCCCCACAAAAGTTTTCTCCTTACTTTCCTCACTCATGTCATGCACATTATCTATAATATTATCATCTTCCAAAGAGACAATGAAGTTGAAGCTGCAGGCATTGATTTCCATTTCAAACAGAGGTCAGTCTCTTGAACAGATCTTTATCTTCTTCAGCATTCATGTTGAATGTTTCACATTTGCACAATGTAATTTACCAGGCTGAATCTCAACATTAACAGCACATATGGCATCTCTAGTGTTGATGCTTCAGGTTTGCACTTCATGTCAGCATATACCACAAAGATTTTTTACTATGGGCTCTCCGGGATCCAGAGGACTGGCCCCCAGTATGCCATTCTCCGTCCATCAGCAGAGGACTACATGGTCATGATAGATCTAATACCATATTCTGCATCTTTATTTCTTCATCTGTGGAGCAATGATTAAAGGGTAGTCACATTATCCTGATCTCTCTCAAATGACATTTGTTGACCAGGCAATGAGTGGGTCCTGGTATCCTGGAGGTCCAGCTACCCAGCTAGATAATTTCCTCTGCATGCCTGATTAAAGGGTAGTCACAACAGATCAAGTCTCTTTGTTAACTCAGGAGTCAAAGTTGTCCGTGATTTTCTTAAAACTCAGAGTGGTCTATAACTTTGTGCCATTTAATTTTCTCCTATTTGATTGGCATATTTGGGTGCAGTGGGACAGTGCAACCACATTAGTTTCCATCAACCTGCAGAGGGAACTCTGTGTACCTCTATCATGAGAAAGACCTTACAAATTAATATTTATTTGGATTACTCTAGGCCAGTGGTTCCCAAACCAGTTGTCACAACCCAGCAACAGTCCAGTTTTTGTCAGTATCTTCACTTGAATAAAAAAGGGGAAATACATGCATCCTGGATTGTAGGTGGACCATGAGGACTGGTGTGGGAACCACTGCTCTAGGCTGTGACTGTCAGCCAATAACATATCAGTGGCTGACATTTGTAAATCTGGCTACATTAGTCTCTATTATCTTAACTGTGAGGGAAAGGTTATTAAACCCAGATATTTTTAGATCTGTCACATACAGATATGGGATGTCAGAAATAGATCTTACAGTCTCTTGGTTGAATATCCATTGGCAGACTGAAAACAAAACCAGAGAACCATGGGTAACTCAAATCAATGCTAACAGGACATGCTTATTGAAAAGTCAATATCAATATAGAAACCTAAGTTAGATGTCACTGTACAAACTTTGTCTAGATCTTCTGGACCAGGATCCGTCCAGCCATCAGAACCTCAAAGCTTTGGAAGTGACAGTATGGCAATTGGTGATGTTTTATAGGAGAAGGAATTGTCATACAATGCAAATCATATATATCAATGCTTATAGAAATCTACCTGATGTTCAGATAAGGGATATATATATGTATATCGATATTCTTGAATATAAACCAAATACTTGAGCTTCTCCTGTGTGGTCTGATAAAAAATTGTCTGCTTGTATTTTAAAAGGTCAGATTTTGGCCTTGTTGCTACTTTTGCACAGATCTTTGGCAAGTCAGTTAGATGCTTAGCCTAACCTCACCGCACAAATTAGGAATGATGACATAACATATAGAGTAATCATTGAGATGGTATGAGGCTTTCATGCAGAATTCTCAATCTCTGGTTCAATAAAATCTATAAAAAACAATAATTGATACTGCACTCAAAATAAAGCAAAAAGATGATATTTAATCAAAGATAGTGAATCAATTTCATATATATATCAGATATGTACAAAAAATGTGAAAAAAGGATACTGTAAATGACAAGTATCCTATGGCAACCAGTGTAATATCATGTAAAATACACGGTATCCTTACAAGAGTTAAATTCATATGAGTATAATAAAAGTTAAATTCATATGAGTATAATACACTTAGAAGTAGTATGAGAAATTCTCAATCTGGATTATTGACCAGTGTGGACAAAAAAAGTATATACAGTATATACAATATATACAATAATGGAAAAAAGTAATAGAAAAAATAGAAAAAATGAACAAATTCCTTAAAAAATCAAAAATGGAAAAAAGAGAAAAAAAGGAAAAAGGAAAAAAAGGGAAAAAAGAGAAAAAAACTAAATAAAAAATAAAAAATAACAAAATAAAAAAATGAAAAAAGTTGTATATACAGTCACCAGTGTGTACACACTATTGTATATGGGTGGATCTCACCAATATGCTTTTCTGAGAAAGGAAAAGTCCAGTTCTAGATGAAGTTATCTGAGTTGCAAATTATAGACTGTTCCTCCTATTCCTCTCCTGTTGGTTGAAGGTGATGGATATAGCAGGTACTTGGCAGATCCTTGGATAGTCCGGGTCAAATATGTATAAAATCTATATACCAGTTGAATCAGTTCTTGTGACACAAGGTGTTTTTTCCCCTTCACTCTCAAAACAAAATGTGTCAATGGAGTGGCAAATCCCTTACGAGCTAACTGACTCCTAGCAGAAATTAGTTAAAAATGTATTTGCCCCATAATTAATGCCCCAACAGTGGGAATATCTTTTGTAAACATATTAATAACAGTAATCATGCTTACATTAATTTAGTGATGTCAGGTTAATGCCATCATTCTTCACCTTATTCCCAATGAATCTACACCTTTTAGAGATGATGGGGGAATGTTAATTTTATCACATCACATTATGTTATGCATATGCATATTTTTAAGTTAAATTGTATTGCTTATTTTAAGTTGCATAGAAAATTTTTAATGAATTTGATTTTTATTTATAAAGGATTTCCATGGGCATAAGCTGAAGAATTGTAGGAATAATTCACTACAATTGATTTATGTAAATATAAACATTATTGAATATTATAGGCATATTTTTAGAAGAAAGTTAAAGACACACATTAAGAGATGTTAAAGGACCACTATAGTGCCAGGAAAACATACTCGTTTTCCTGGCACTATAGTGCCCTGAGGGTGCCCCCACCCTCAGGGCCCCCCTCCCGCCAGGCTCTAGGGTGAGGAAGGGGTTAATCTCTTACCTTTTTCCCCCGCCGGGCTCCCTTGGCTCGGGGAACTCTCCTCCTCCTTTACTGTCATCGGCTGAATGCGCATGCACCGCATTCAGCCAGTCTCACAGGAAAGCATTCTCAATTCTTTCCTATGGACGCTGGCGTCTTCTCACTGTAAAAATCACAGTGAGAAGCGCGGAAGTGCCTCTAGCGGCTGTCAGTGAGACAGCCACTAGAGGCTGGATTAACCCTAAAGTAAACATAGCAGTTTCTCTGAAACTGTTATGTTTACAGCAGAAAGGGTTAATCCTAGAGGGACCTGGCACCCAGACCACTTCATTGAGCTGTAGTGGTCTGGGTGCCTATAGTGGTCCTTTAAGGGGAGATGTAATAATATATTATATTTTTTTATGAGGCCTGCAGTGGACATTATTTTCACCAGTTTGTCAGTCTGTCCGTGATACTATTCTGGAGATGGGAGTTGCAACACTTTCAGGGTTAATTATGAAAGTGACACCCCAGACCCTTAAAGTACTTTAGCTTGCTAAAATTAATTTTGTGTGAATATTGTGTCCTCATTTTCTTTTACAGACATTTCAGATTTCACTAGAAATTGGCACTTTTATAAATTAGCCTTTTTACACCCCCTTGGCTGTCAATAATACAACCGGTCCTGGTGTTTCCTGGCATTTTAGCTTAGTGGATCTAAGTTCAAGGGGAAGGTAATTGCCCAGAGCATCTTCCTTGCAAAGACTTTCATTGAGCTACATTGGAATGTCTGTGATTGGACAACCACAGAAAGTCTGCACTGGGCTAGAAGGAGGAGGGTCTAGCAAAGGCAGCAGACAAGAGATCTGCAACTTTTGCAAGCTGTTTTTAAAAATATACCCTGATGAAAACATGCATAATTATTTATTTGTTTGTTTGTATATGTGCAGTGGAGTGTCCCTTTAAAGTGAGAATTCACGGAAAATGTTATGTAAATTTCCAGTTCATCTATTCAGATTGTAAATTTTAAATTCTCTTTCAATTCTCACGTTAGTGAATAACCTGTATGTGCTAGAGGTACTGGGTATTGGGCTATGGGATATGGACATATGTGGCAAAGATATGCAATGTTCTTTAACTTCATGGCTGTTTCCTAGGGCTGGTTGGTGGAATGCTTAGCATTATGACAGCTCTCTAACAATCTTTTAAAAATACGTATGTGTTTATATACACAGATATATATGTAAAGCATTTACAAACCGAATATATTTATATTGTTATATCGGGACTTGTGGAGTGTATGACTTGAACAAGTATCTTCCAGCTAAAACAACTAAGTCGTCTCAGTTAATCAAGTGAGCTGTCACCTAACGGAGCATGATAAATAATCGACTTGCCATTTAAAAAAAAAATCTTTTTATTCTAGCTATGTATCCTGAGTAGTCACTTTTGCAATATACTTGTCAGGTCAGAATTCTTTCCCTTAAATCAGGTATTTCACCCAGTAGTGTGGGTTGAAATGCTGGCACAAGTACAATTTTTGTTAAAATTAGCTTTCTGCTCAAGGATGGTTTGGGTTATGATGTGCCTGCAGTTTAATTAACTTGTAACTCGTAGCACTCTGAACCAGCATGTCCATCTTACAACAACTAAGAGCTCCATACTCCTTATTGTCCCATGGTATCATTAGCATTACAGCCTAGTGATAACTTCACTGGCCACTCCTCAGATAGCTGTTAGAGATCCTTCCTGGGTCATGGCTGCCTAAAATGCATCCAAACATTCAGTGTCTCCTCCCTCTGCATGCAGACACTGAACTTTCCTCATAGAGATTCATTGATTCAATTCATCTCTATGAGGAGATGCTGACTCTGCCACTGATCTGCTCTTTGTCAGCTTGAATAAAGGCCCTAAGGGGTCAAAACGTTGCTGTGTAGTTCCTTGTTCCAATAAAATTGCCTATATTTGGGAATTTGTTGGAGTGCCTGGATTACTTTCTTTGTTCAATAATTCTAAATTTTGGTCTATTTTGGTACTGGGACCTGTCTATTGGAGCACCCCGGATTCCACAAAAAGGGGTTGAGTGCACTTCCATTACCTAATATATACAGACAAAAAATAGTGAATTACAAACACTATAAAATAACCCTTGTGGCTATCAAACGGGGAAAAATTAATAAAAAATAATTACCCCTGGTTAGGATGTGTAAAGACTCCTCAGGGTCTTCAATATAAATGTGAAACAGTAGAAAACACACCCTAATGAAAATATAAAGGGAGACCAATAGTGCAGACTAAAAAATAAATAAAAATCAAACCATAAAAAATATAAAAAATACACTCACAAACAAAGATATTAATAGGCAGGATATAGATAGTCTTCTTAAAGTGCTTCGTCTCTTCTTGATGTAGAAAATGAAAATGACAGTAGTTATCGGGCTCTTCACATCATATATCAATGTCTTCCATCAAAATTATAACCCTCAGGATACGCAGAGGAATGAGGACAGAGGAGATGGAGAGATCCACAGTAAAAACAATAACAAAGCTTGCCACCCTACGCGTTTCGTCAAAATGACTTCATCAGGGTGTGTTTTCTACTGTTTCACATTACCTAATATATATCTTTGTCAGTCTCAGCCAATCCTAAGCATTGGGGAAGCATTGTGATTGGATCAGGCTACCACTTCTGCTGTTGTCAGCAGGCAGTGGGCAGGTCAAAAGGAAACAGGGACAAAGCCTGCAGATTCAGGCTTGAATACAAGTAAGATTTTACCAAATTTATGGAGGCATGAGGAGACCAGGGGGGCGAGATGGTGGTTTTAACCCTATAGGGTAAGGAATACATACATGTATTCCTGACCCTATAGTGCTAAACCCACCATTTAGGTTGCTTGCTCCCCCCATAAAAGTTTAAAACTCACCTTGTTTCCAGCTCTGCACGGGCCCGCCGGTGCTGGCCCTGCCCCCTTTGTGACATCATCAAAATGGGCGATTTTTAGCCAATCCAATGCTTTCCCAAAGGGAAAGCATTGGATTGGCTAAAATCAGCACGGTGGCAGGACCAAATGCCATTTTGGCCAATCTGGACCTCCTCATAGCGATGCATTAAATCAATGCATCTCTATGAGGAAAATTCAGCATCTCCATGCAGAGCGTGGGGACGCTGAATGACAGGGCTGCTTACTGTGCAGCCCTGAGCCAGGAAGCCCCTCCAGTGGCCATCTAACAAGTCCTTAAGGGAGCCTGAAGGGAGCTATTATACTCACCAGAACAACTACATTAAGCTGTAGTTGTTCTGGTGACTATAGTGTCCCTTTAAGGGATGTTTCATATAATTGCACCTGATATTAAGTCCAATACATTTAATATACCTTACCAGGCACACAAAACCTATCCAGCTGTGTACAATATGTCTATGTATTAACTATTTTTAAGTATGGTTTGTCATTTACACTTTATAAATGTGCTATTATTGAAAAAAAATTATAATAAAGTGAAGAAGACTGTGTAGCCCAATATTTAATAACATACAAACAAAAGTGTAAGATGAAATGATTTTATGAAAACAAAGTGCTTTTTTGCCTGGTTGTCATTGTTGTAATCAGTTACAGCCCAACAAAAAATGAAACTCTAGTATATAAAGAGTACCATCAGACTAATAGTAATCAACAAACTGATGCAAGTATGGGGCTTTTAGAAATATAACAAGTTTTAAACAGCTTTTTGTATAAAAGAATAGTATTTTGAATTACCAATTGAGAACTGTGAATTGTCAATGCTAGAATAGAAACGTGCTACATATGCCCCTTGTGTTGTGCATTCATCTGCGAACCCTGAAATGAGCTTAACGAATCATATAATTAAGAATCAGTGCACGTGAAATAGACTATCAGGTGTCCCTTTTTTAAATTATGGTTTTAATTTAATTAGGAATTCCCTGGTGGCAAATGTTTTTTTTTTGCAAGGTCTTGAGAGATTCTTGGAAAACTCATATTTCAGTCTTTTTGGTCCAGGCATAGTAAAGCAAAATGCCCATTGCGTGAATTGAATTTTTATGCTTAGTTCATGGTAGATTTCATTCTATTCTCATGTAAACAGCTTCTACGAATCAACATATGTGTCTGGGTGGTATCTCTCACTTTGTTTTGTAACAAAAAGCCATATTGCATCATTTAATTTGCTCAAGTCATGCAAATAGGACAAAATCAATAGGACAAAAAGGGGTCAACTTCTCCTCCTCCCCACTAAACTGCCTGCCCACACACAGAGTCTTGTTGCTTATGGCAAAAGAATAACAAAACCATTGTATTTGTTAGTTGGTTCCCTAATGGGTGAAACTGGAGAACATCACTCTCCTTCAGTCCTTGCACTCTGTCCAAATGTTCTTGCCTTTTCAGTGAGCATTGGGCTAGCCATTTTCTCATCCCGAATGAGTGAGAACTGTCCTGCTGCAGGTTTTTAGTGTGTCCTCTGATTCATTATTTGTTTCAGGAGTGCTTTACCATTCCAAGCATGGATACTTATAATGTTCCAAGACTTCAAGGTTTAGACCTTGATTGTAGTCTGATGGATATAGATTGTTCTACAGCAATTCATCCTCTTTTTTTATTTAGCCAGCAAAGATTATTTTTTTTGTTTCTAATTTGTAAAATGATTGTTGAATTTGCATCATTTGTTAGCATTTATATTGGTCATGAATTGCTTTGCAAATGTTTCTGAATTCAGAAAGCATCTGAAAAGCTTTGCTGTGTTTGACACACACACGAGCGCACAGAGAGAGTTATGTGTTCTTATTCTTTAAAGGGACACCGTAGGCACTGTATCTGCTTCATCTCATTAAACTGGTTATAGTGTCTGGAGTCCTCTGGTACCATCATTTCTTTCAGCATTAAACAGTTTTTAAAAGTTTAATGTTTTAATGCTAAACAAGAGTCCCTGGCAATCCATCCCCTCTGTGCTGCTTTGGCTAATAAGGAAGTATTAGCCTGAGCAGCAATAGGCAGCTGTGATTGGCTGAGAGTGTCAGCTGACTGCTTTTAGCCTGTCAGAGTTCCAACTGACGATATGAATGGGTATGACAACAAGGAAGTGTGTAATCACTGCCTTAGCTACATATACTGAAGGGGCCGGACTATTTGTGGCATACTGCACGAACATGGTACAACACTGAATGGAGGGACAGTGCCAGGGCACTCCAGGCACTGTAACCAATTCAAAGAGATGAAATGCTTATAGTGACTACAGTTTCCTTTTAAGTTCTTAGAGACTATTTCAGATATTCATTGCTAGAGTTAATATTTACATTGTGGTTATGATATTACATTGTAGCGTAATACTGTATTACAGTTATTGCAGATATCGATAAATGGGTTCTGGAATTCTTTGCTTGGACGCTACGAAAATCTACACTAACGTATTTCATGATCAATCCTGAAATATAGTAAAATATTTGTGAGCAAGCAATTAAGCAAAGATATAACGTTGTGAATTCACCACATTTGGCACCAATGAAAAGTGACTAATCAAACTGTATTATCACCCTGACAGTGATGGATACAAGTTTCTTTAAAAAAAAATGTTAAACTAAACTTCTTCCCTGTGATAAGCAACATGTCTGTGTGTGTGTGACTCCAACAAAACAGCTACATTTCCATGCACTTCTGGGACCTGTGTAGAGCAGAAAAGACAAACAAGTGTGTTATCATCATAAAACATCTATAGTTATCAATACTACAGTTCACCGCTAGTTGTTGCTAACTTCTTTTTGAAGTTCTTCCATTTCCTGGATACTGTTGCGGCATATTCCATTATATAATTTTAAGACCTAATTTAATATACTTTTTTTTTGTGTACCATAAATTTGTAAAAATGTAAATGTTTTTGGCCTACAATATTGCTACTGCCATTCAGTGTGGGTTTTTGAAATGCACCTTAATGCCAAATTGCAAATGTCAGTTGTGTTTTGAGTTCAGCTATTTCGAACTAAAGGACTCTCTAAAATTCACTTTAGATGTATTTTCAATTCCTAACAATTCAAACTTTATAGTGAAAAACTCTGAAAGATAAAATATTTCAAGTAATGTAGCAAAAAACTTGGCAGTAATTAATATAAACATTTGATTTTGGAAAGAATCAAGAAAGTTCCCACAAAAATTAACAGTATATCCTCAAAAAATGTAGGCACACACAGTTCTCTCAGCCGCTTTAGCAAAATGTTGAGATACACAGTAGGAGCTTATCATGTGTGGATAATGAACTGGTTTTCTCTTATCTCTTGTGACAACAAATCAGTTCAGAAGAGGTCAAATTTGCTTTACAATTAACTCTTTTTCTTCACTATTACAAATGCATGTCAGTGTAATGTGAATATCACGTAATTATGTTAATGTAAACTAGTGTAACTTTGGCTAAATATGTCTAAACTATGCAGGTGATTTTATATACAAAACTGAATTGTCACACATAGTCAATGCATAGTAACCACAGGCTGAAAAATTACTCAAGTCCATCGTGTCCAGCCTTTTCTATGTTTCTACTGGTCAAAAGAAGTTACAGGTGGAGGTATAGTACATTTAAATACTAGTGCATTTAAATTCCCATGCACTGCATGTAAAACCATCCATGGATAGAAAAGTATATATCACAAGGGTTTACTGCCAAGCCTATCAAGAAATGGTGATTATGGTTCTCAAGTGTGTCCTTTTACAATCACTTGTTTGCTTTTCTGTTTTACAGACAAAAGCTTTTGTCAGTCTCATTCAACTAAACAAACACAGTTTCCCAGGATCTTTTATAACAACTGCCCGGGTACTATGATATATTTACACACTGGCTTAAAATCGAAATTGAACTCTAAAATGACACGATTACCAAGCACATTGTTAGCAGGACTGTGCTATGTCTTTGTAGTAGTGGGCAATGTACCATATATATATGTAGAGCATTAAAACTAGAAAAACTGTTTATTTTTTACATTGTACTTATGGTAGAATATCAATACATATCATTCCATTATGTCAATAATAACAGTAAAATATAAATAATATATGCCATTCCACCAAATGCAGTTTTATAGGTATAGTCTTGTTTTCTGGTCACAGATAAAGCAGGGCTGCCTTCAAAAATGTTAGATCCATTAATACTATGGGCCAGGCACCACATTGTACACAATTCACTCACAGACAGACAGGTTCATGTTGGCGCTATATAAATAATTGTAATTCTAGTACTTCTGTCAGTTCCTTGGAGACACCTGACCTACTCGTAATTTAAGTTCCAACCCATGTAAAAAAGAAATGTTACATGAGGACAGGGAATCATTTGTGGCATCCAATCGGTAAACTGAGACTTTCCTATTTGCTTTCAGATTTGACCTACCAGGATGTCTATAGGTTGTGTTTTTGCTTTTATTTTTATATCCTGTTTTTTTGTGAATAAAATTGTATAAGGTTTGCATTGAATGCAACAGACATCAGATCAATACATTCTAAAAAGCAAAACACAATCAATAACGAATTTAAGCATGCAGAGTATAGACCAGCATTTCCCAATTGGTGTTCCACTGAACCCTAGGGTTCCGCGAGAACAAAATTGGGGTTCCGCCGTGAATTGCCACATCCAAGATGGCCGCCGCTCCCTGCTGTTCCCGGAAGGTCGAAAACAGCAGAGATCGCACTGCTGCGATCTTATTAAGAGATCGCGAGATTGCCACACACTTATACATGACTGCCTTTGTCAGCTCGCCAAGCGTCATTTAAGGTAAGAATTCTTCCCAGTCTGCATATTTTGTTCAGAAAAATCCTAATTCCCTTGCAATTCTCCTCATAGTCCTGATTTGGTGAATAACAGGCAGGGTTGTTGACAAAACCACAATTTACTGGGAAAACTATCTTGAATTCTGAATTTAAAGCACAAATAGCTGATGTGAAATCATAGCAGACGTTGAGAATAATTAACCTTTGACTAATATAGCCTAATATTTGCATTTTCGCTGCTAGACTACAAGTAATATTGCATAACCTATCCTGTGTTTTTTTTGTATGTATTTATTTATTTTTATATATTTTTTGGTATACACTAATTTCTTCTTCCAGTGTTTTTGTACACCATATCAGATTTAATGAACTGACAAATGACTAGTACATTTTTCTTCTACCCAAACTAATGACCGAGTTAACATTGCAAAGTATCAAACCCAGCAACCATGTGGGTTACAAAGACTTTACAGTTTGCACATTAACCAACTGAGCCATCTCACTGAAAAGAAATTAGACACAGACAGGGAGAGATAATTACACAGTAACATCAATAGATTTTACTAAGAAATTTGGTCCCCAGATGCTTATAATGATAAATACAGAGAACAGAAAATATACAATCAAATGTTTCTTACTACAATAAAAACACAGATAATAAAGCAAAGAGCTAGTTTGCACAAATCTTTTATATTTTTTTATGATGTGCCACTAGAGAGGACACATTGTGAATTCTCATTTTCAAGCATGTCCTCAAGATAATTTAAAAAGGTAAACACTTAAATCTAAAATATATTATTATTATAAAAAAAGAAATCAACATTTTCTATTTTTTTTAAGCAAAAAAAAATCTTATTTATTTTTATGTACAATAAAAATGTCAGCCCGTCCTCTGTCAGCCCACCCTCCGTCAGCCATTTCATGTCCACTGAGTGATAGAGAGTGGAAGCATTCACGTGCTAAGTTCACAATATAAATTAAGAAAATTATATATTTTACTGCCATTTAGACTGATACTGCCCTTTAGATTAGTGCCCATTGTGACACCTGTGGATAGGTTTTTGTGACTGTGTTAAAAGTTTGCATTACAAAACAAGTTATTTTAGTTGGGCTTCTCATAGTTTTCTTTTTGTTAAACATAATTACAAATAATTTTATTTTAAAAATATATATAGTCTGCATTCTATCTGTATAAATCAGGGTTATATTTAAAAAAAAAAAAAACAACATTGCTTCTGATAGAGTGGAAGCATTCAAAGCCTCTGTCAGGTGCTCAGCTCACAATATTGGTCACAGGAAAAATTATTTCTTATACCTCCCTTTAGAGATTAGTGACCAAAGTGGCAAATTAGATAGGTTTATTTATTTTTATTGTCATGTAGAGACTGTTATAAGTCTGCAGCTGAAAACAAGTTTTTTGGTTTGTGCTATTCACATTTTTATTTATTTTTACTTATTTACATATAATTTTATTTTTATATATGTATTTTTTAATTACATTTTTTCTGCGTACTAACAGTAGAAATCTGTGATATACAAAAAAAAATTATTTCTAAGAGCTGTTAACAAAACAGAGTCCTTTGAAGTCAGGTAGTGAAATCTGTAGTAAAGTGTTCTCTGTACTCCAAGACTGAGCCAAAATCCTGCTTATATATATATATATATAAAAAAAAAAAAACAGCATCATTTGCAGTCAGGTAGTGAGACCTGTTTAATATGTTTAATAATGTTTTAATCTTTTTGCTCCAAGACTAATTTAAAATCCCTCTTATATCAAGGCTAAGAGCATTATAAAAAACAGCATCCATTGCAGTCAGGTAGTGAGATCTGTATTTTTTTCAGGTTAGAGAAGTGTTTTTTGTTTTTTTTTACACAACAACCATGAATTTGGATATCTGGTTAAAGGATCACTATAGGGTCAGGAACACAAACATGTATTTTCCGACCCTACAGTGTTAAAACCACCATCTAGGCCCCTCTTGCCTCCATAAATATAGTAAAAATCTTACTGTATTCAAGCTTGAATCTGTAACTCTGCATGCTGTTTGCCTAAAAAAAACAAGCAGTCTGCTGACATCATCAGAAGGGGTATCCTGATCCAATCACAGTGCTTCCCCATAGGACTGGCTGAGACTGACAAAGAGGCAGATCAGGGGCAGAGCCAGCATGATTCAAACACAGCCCTGGCCAATCAGTATCTCCTCATAGAGATGAATTAAATCAATTAATCTCTATGAGGAAAGTTCAGTGTCTGCATGCAGAGGGAGGAGATACTGAATGTTTGGGTACATTTTAGACAGTCATGACCCAGGGAGGATCTCTAACAGCCATCTGAGGAGTGGCCAGTGAAGTTATCACTAGGCTGTAATGTAAACACTGCATTTTCTTTGAAAACTCAGTGTTTACAGCAAAAAGCCTGAAGGTAATGATTCTACTCACCAGAACAAATTCAATAAGCTGTAGTTGTTCTGGTGACTATAGTGTCCCTTTAAAACAAGGAACTATCAAGAGAAAAATTATTACTACTTCTAACTGTTCGACACTTATAGAAACTGAGAAAGACGATACAACAAGAAATCAAGAAAACAAGTCTGAAATAGTTGATTCTACTGTTCCTCAAATAGCAGAGACAAGTGACGAGTCAAAGAAAAAAAGAAAAGCACACAATGCTACCCAATCTTATTCTCACTCAAAGAAAAGAAAATATGATGACGACTACTTAAAATTTGGATTCACAAGTGCCAGAAATAAAAATATTCCCCAAGCAAATTTGCAAGAAAATATTGCCAAACAGTTCGTTAGCACCTGCTAAGTTACCTCGTCATTTTGAACCACCCAGAGTACAAAGATAAAGACATTGCCTTTTTTAAGCGAAAGCTTCAGGAGTTTCATAAGACTAAACAGTTTATGAGCAAAATATTTATAAATGATAATAAAAAGCCCCTTATTAAATGGTATGTGCTATGGCGCCAACTTTTTTTCGGGGTTCCACGATGTTGGTATACTATGTCAAAGGGTTCCACAGGAAAAATGAATTGGGAACTCCTGGTACAGACTAACTCAATAATTTCCCAAATCAGCTAAATGTGTTGGTTTGTAGACTCAGTGAATAATTGTGGCACAAGCATCATAATTCAGAAGAATCACAACTAATGATGAAAGGAAGGAATAACAAATATATGGAAAGCAGATAAGCCTCATTTCTCCCTGAAGGCACACTAGGAAGGTGAATCAGTTATCTGACATGTTCTGCAGGCTTAAGACAGTCTGTTAATGTACAAATGAGTAACAGTCTCATGAAAGTCTTTGAAAGTCCATGGAGAGCAACAACTGGGCCCAGAAGGAAATGCAAATGTGGGTGCTATAAATCAATCTTCTGTTTTTTTGTTGATTGACATTCACAAGGTCCATACAGACTCACATATATATATATATACTGACAGATACCCTATTGACATACAAAATCCATATTGGTTTAATTGAGCCATGCTGCTGTTCGCCTTTCCTTTGCCACAAGAGGGTGGCTTTCTTGTAGTTTAGTGAGGAGTAGTCGGAACCTGTCTTGCAGTCTATTCCTGTTAGTGCAGTCAGATTCTTTAGTGTGCTTGTACATAGTGATATCACCTCTTCTCAACACTGCCCTCTGGCACTGAACAGAAGCTTTCAGGTATTAATCCCACTCTCTTTGAGATCCACAATGTACTGTGGATAAAGAAGATATTGATATGTACTGTGAAAACATTTACCTTGATTCCAAGGTTCACGCTTATAGGTGTCATATCAGATAGCCTATATTAAAATGTACTAACTTGGACTCAGGAAATGCTTAATTCTTAAAACGACACTTAAGACCATATATGTCTAGTTCCAGGAGCAGATATCCCCCACCTGAGCTGTCTCTCCTAAATCAGTCTGTTCTTTTTCTTTCCCGAAACCTATCTGTATCTGTACTCCCTTTACCCTTTCACTCCCTTCCTACTACTGTTCTCTGAGTATTTGCACGTAAGCACTTACTTTTTAATGTATAAAAACACAACTGACAAAATAAAGGTCAGAGGCTTATTTTTATAACCAACACGAGTCTGGTGTCTAATTCACGCTTCTCCAAGTGCCCTTGAAAACAATTTGAGTTCCCCTGAATATCACAAAGATCAAATTGGATCTATATCAGTACCCAACCAGGCCTCATTGTGCTACATGGCCACATGTGGGCCCAGTGCATTTCTGGACCACTTACCTGGTTACTGAATGTACCCCCATGGCGGAGGCCCTATGAGTGCTAGTACAATATTTGTGATCAGGGATGTCAAATGTAAATAATGTGGTGGATCAATATCTTTTCATTTTTCTTAAAAAAAACCACAAAAAACTGATTTAGCTGTATCGCAAAAGGGAGGTTATTATTGTGGGTGCTGAATGTAAAAAAGAAGAAGCAAAAGATACAGAGGAGTGAAAAAAGGGAATTAAAAAATGTAAAAAGAGATCCTCCTTGCCATGCTTTTGCTGGTTAAAACAGGTTAATGATGAGTTTGCATGAGAAATACTAAACCTTGGCAAGAGGTGTTTGCCTGTTGGGCATCCAAACAGTGGTGGAACACAAGGGCATCGTCTGACATAATATTCTTTAACCTTCTATAGCAGAGCTAGAATGTAACTGTTAAAGTGACACATTTAAAGAAACACTCCAAACACCTAAATCACTTCTGCTTGCTGAAGTGTATCAGGGATGTCCCTTTTGTATAATTTTATAACAGTACTGATTCCAAGAGAAATTGGCACCTTTATAAACATGTCATCAGCCAGAAGGGTTGCTTTCCTCACTCGCTTTCAGTACAGCAATTGATACGTATTTAGCCTGTGTCCCAATTAGTAATAGAATACAGAGATGGCCTTTGTGCAAAATATTTTCTAGTACAAGAGTGGCCAATAGTTAGTTCCTCAACTGTCCTGCAATTATATGGGAGATCTACCATTTGCCCATTTTTGCAAGGTTGAGTTTGTGAACTGTATCTGTGTGTTTGAATGTACGCATGTTATTGTATGGAGTATGTACGTGTAAATAAACAGTTTGTTTTGTGTATTGCTGGCATTTGAGCTTGTATGTATTTTTTCCATTTGAATGCATTAGGGTATTTGATTGTAGTATTGGAGCTTGAATGCAGAGGTGTGTTTGTTTGTAGTCTTGACATTTGAATTCAAGGGTGTATGTATGTGTGGTATTTGAATGTAGGGCCGTGTTCGTTTTTAGCAATGACGTTTAAATGCAGGCATGTGTTTGCGTGTAGTATTTGTGGGCTGGGTTGCATTTGAATTCAGGGCTGGGTTGCATTTGTATGTTGTGTTGGTGTTTGAATGCAGAAGCATATTTGTGTGCAGTGTTGGTGTGTGTTTATGTGCAGTGCAGACATTTGAATGCAGACATTTGTATTTTTGCAGTGTTGGTGTTTTGATTGAGGGTCGTATTAGTGTTCAGTGTTTGCGTTTGAATGCAAAGTTGTATTTGTGTGCAGTGTTGGCATTTAAATACAGGGATGTGTTTACAAGCAGTGTTGATGTTTAAATGCAGGGTTTTTTTTGTATGTAGTGTTGGTGTCTGAACGCAGGGATCTACACATTGCCGTACACACCATGATACACACAGATACACTCACTCATAGAAACACATACTGCCACAGAGACACATACACACAGACACATTTACATATTTTTAGCAACTCTTCTGTATTCTTCATTTTTGGGTACATGAGGGTGATTTACAGTGAGTGAACAAAGTATTTGATCCCATGCTGATTTTGAACGTTTGTCCACTGACAAAGAAATAATCAGTCTATCATTTTAATGGTAGGTGTATTTTAACATTGAAAGACAGAAAAACAAACAGAAAAATGCATGTCAAAAAGGTTATAAATTGGTTTGCATGTCAATGAGTGAAATAAGTATTTGATCCCCTATCAATCAGCAAAATTTCTGTCTCTCAGATGATTTTATACAGGAAACAAGCTGAGATTAGGAGCACTCTCTTAAAGGGAATGCTCCTAATCTCAGCTCATTACCTGTATATAAGACACCTGTCCACAGAAGCAATCAATCAATCAATCAATCAATCAGATTCCAAACTCTCCACCATGGCCAAGACCAAAGTGCTGTCCAAGGATGTCAGGGACAAGATTGTAGACATTCACGAGGCTGGAATGGGCTACAAGACCATCGCTAGGCAGCTTGGTGAGAAGGTGACAACAGCTGGTACGATTGTTCGCAAATGGAAAAAACACAAAATAACTGTCAGTCACCCTCGGTCTGGTGCTCCACACAAAGATCTCACCTTGTGGAGTTTCAATGATCATGAGAATGGTGAGGAATCAGCCCAGAACTACACGGGAGGACCTTGTTAATGATCTCAAGGCAGCTGGGACCATAGTCATCAAGAAAACAATTGGTAACACACTACGCTGTAAAGGACTGAAATCCTGCAGCCCCCGCAAGGTCCCCCTGCTCAAGAAAGCACATGTACAGGCCTGTCTAAAGTTTGCCAATGAGCATCTGAATGATTCAAAGGAGAACTGGGTGAAAGTGTTGTGGTCAGATGAGACCAAAATCGAGGGGATCAACTCAACTCACCGTGTTTGGAGGAGGAGGAATGCTGCCTATGACCCCATGAACACCATCCCCACCATCAAACATGGAGGTGGAAACATTATGCTTTGGGGGTGTTTTTCTGCTTAGGGGACAGGACAACTGCACCACATCAAAGGGAAGATGGACACTGCCATGTACTGTCAAATCTCAGCCAGGCCATTGAAAATGGGTCGTGGATGGGTATTCCAGCATGACAATGACCCAAAACACACAGCCAAGGTAACAAAGGAGTGGCTCAAGAAGAAGCACATTAAGGTCCTGGAGTTGCCAGACCATAATCCCATAGAAAATCTGTGGAGGGAACTGAAGGTTGAGTTGCCAAAGAAAAGTGGGACAAAATCCCTCCTGAGATGTGTGCAAATCTGGTGGCTAACTACAAGAAACGTCTGACCTCTGTGATTGCCATCAAGGGTTTTGCCACCAAGTAGGGGGTCAAATACGTATTTCACTCATTGACATGCAAATCAATCTATAAACATGCCTCTGGTTTTCTTGTGCAAATTTTGAATCTTAAGATTTAAGTCTTGTAATACTATTGGAATAGAGATAAGTAAGTGATAACGCAGAATTTGCAAGTTAATTAATTATCACCTGTCATGTATTTATTTAGTTTATGTAACGCCATGAGCAGTTATGGTGGTACTATATGTTCCAATCCTAAATATTTCCCATGTTTTTTAATGGATTAAACAAAGCTTGAGTTTGTAGCAAAGTATAAAATATTGTATCCCCAAATAATAATTGTGTGAAATGCAGTGACATAACTATTGCATACAATATATCCATGGCCTTTGACTGTCATTCAACATCACATATAATTATTTATTTAATTTTTTATAGAGATTGTTATATGGTTATACTGCCACTATTTCTTAGTGATATATCCACAGTGTCTAATGCAAATGGGAAGATTCAAATTTATTAGATGTATATTGCCACACTAGCTCTACTGCTAGGGTTAAATCCTACCCCTGTCAGTACTTTGTAATTAGAAATGTGCTATTAAACAGCTTTAATGTTTTAGACAAGTTGTCAATCATGCTGGGATTCTCTCCTCCAGTTGCTGTCATATCTGCCATTATTGTTACTGATATCTTGGATACCTCGGATAGTTGAGTCATGAATCAGACATTCAATAGCAATACACATTTTTTACTCCATGGGACAAGAAGGTTGAGTGGGTTTTACAAGAGGTAAGAAATGCAGAATATTGGCCAGAGGGTCAGTGTCTGTTAGTACACATGCCACTCAATTCATACACCTCCCTGTCTGAAGGCTAAATATATCAGTGCTGTGATCATTGCACACACGGATAGTTGACATAGTGACAGCAGTTGTTTTTTTTCACCAATACTAAACTTGCGAATCCTAGAAAAAGAGTTCAGATTTTGCAGACAATTTTATCTTTCATAATATTACATTTCAAATATCAAGTTAATCGATTATTTTATAGCTTGATATAATGTTGAATGTGATGACTAGTAGTTATACAAAGTAATCCAGTTTAGAGGATATTTAGCAGGTTAAGCAAACATTGTAACCACACAATCTACAACATGTGGGTCTTTGTCATAGGTTTCATAGAATATCTAGGTTAACCTATCTGATGACAGTTTATGCAAATGCAGGCTTAGGGCAGGAAACAGCTTTCAATTAACACAAAAGATTACAGATAAATGTTATTTTCATATTGTGATCTATCTCTCCCCTTAACCCTACAATGCAAAACATTGCAATTTTAGAGAAACTGCAAGGTTTACATTGCAGTACTAAGACTGCCACTAGAGGCACTTCCTGCAGTTTCACAAAGTTTGAATCCGTGAAAAGATGCTGGACATCCTCACGCTGTGGGTAAGGACATACAGCTTTAAACAAAACCCCACAAGAAATCATTGAGTCAATGGTCGGCAGAGGAGGAGCCCGGCCCAGTGATGAGGGACATTCATCCTTTCATGGATGGGAGGGGACAGTTGAAGTTCCAGAGATAGATTATTAAAGGGTTACTCCAACTATCATAACCGCTACAACCAGCTATAGTGGTTATATTGCGAAGAGTACCCTGGCCACATTCCTGTTTTGCAATGGTTTGCCCTTTTACCTGGGTTCCAGCCAGGTCTTTCCTCCTCTGGTGATCAGCATCTAGCTTCTACAGTGCTGCAGCATTAGGATGATGAGGCTTTCTCAATTTTTTGGCCGAGGGCGTCAGCTAACTTCTGTCAGCCAATGAATGCAATTCTGTGCATAGAAATTCCTGTTCGGGCCTGGCTGATAACGCCCTAGTGACACTGCAAAGGGAGGAGTTACACCTCTGGTGACAGCTGCGCTAAACTCAGTATGTGCAGCATTTCAAAGTGAAATGCTGCACATGCAGATTCCTGGCACATGAAAACTTTAAGTCACTGTAGTGGTCATGGTGTTTGGAGTTGCCCTTTCATTAACACTGAAACTGTGGTGGGATTTTAGTCTCACAATACAAAGTCAAACATTGAGTGACATATGCTTTATCAGAGTCAGAGTTCTGTAGCGGGATGAGCATGTTAGATGGCAGTGTGGCTCCCATCAACTTTAGGTAGCTGTGATAAGTACAATGTGGCATACTATGTGAAACCAGTCCTTCCAACAGCCCCAGTTGTGGGGTGACAGATTTATGCATCCTGTCTCGCCATCTTGACTTACTTCCCTGGTATTTCACTAGCTGTCCCCAGCAAGCATAGCGCAAGCTCATCATTAGACGCACTTGCATGTTCAGGACACTAGGCCCCTGCAAAGGAAACTGAAACAGTGCTCTCTGCTAAATTCTAAAAGAATTGCAAGTTGCCTGGCATGCATTTATGCCAGGCTGACCTTCTTGCAATTCTAGTGGATACACCCCTTTTTTCAGTGGAGCCAGTAACTCCCCTCTTTGTTGGGAGAATATGAACAACTTTATGCATGTCGCAATTCATGTTTAGTCTCGGAGTTCACAGTGTTTAATCACTCAATGCAGTTTTTGAAACCATGATCTTACTTTTAAAAATGATGTGCGTATATCTCTATCTGTCTATGTCATTCGAGATAACAGCTAGTCATATTCAGCATTCAAGTTTCTATTTGGCCTAGAGCTATACAGTATATATACATTGCAAACTGTAATCTCTTTAGCTTTTAGTGTGGTAAACATGCTCTCCAGGGCCTCTTTCACCACAGCACAATTATGTTCATTAAAGGTTTTTTTTTACGTCATGTTCTTTCTCAATAAATGCCCCCTTGATCTTTGAGAATAACTGAGATGAGATTAGGAGATCTTTGAAAACAAAGTGAGAAGCAGAGCCATATCAATGTCCTAATAGTGTAATGACTGTCCCACATGCCAGTCCAGCAATTCATGTGTTAAATAGAGCCCTAAGGCGTTATAATTGACTTCACAGAGAGTATTAGTTTATTGAAACCAAACCTGGAATGATGACTCTATCAATCTTCCAGAAAGGTAATTCTACCACAGACCTCACACAGAACAAAATGTTTGACTCCTGCTGTGTTGGAACAGCATGTGAAATACTAAAAAAAAGAAAACTGCAGTTGAATTTAGACAATTTATTGAACCCTATTTCAAATCTCTCATTCATACAGCATTTTTTATCTACCCGCAACACCCATTAATAATTTTTTTTGACAGTTCAATAGAAGGTATTGTAGTCTGCCAAGAACTGAGGTATCTGTACCAATTAGGTTTTCTTTCTAGAGAATGCATTTAAATCGTTTTTGTTACTAGTAAGGGTGCAGTTCTGGCTACTTCAATTTTTCTTTTACATGTTATGTTAAATGAAACAATCCCGAGGTCTACCAAATCAAAACCAACTCCTTCCTTCTTTGTAATAGACTCCCGTTGGCCTCGGCAGCCTGGCAAACATCAGAGAGGTTCTTATCAAGTTCATTGCTTTAATAGCTCGTCAAACTACTGTCAGTAGCAGCATGTTTGTGGTCTTGATGCATAATGAAATCCAAGCAATACTTCACAATAATGCTTTAGGTATAGTTTGTCTAAAAGCTGCATAACTGTAATGTATTTTATTATTTTACATACTAACTAGTGTGTTCGTTTATATGTATTATTATTATTATTTTATTATTTATATAGCGCCATCAAATTCCGTAGCGCTATACAATGGGTGAATTAACAGACATGTAATTGTAACCAGACAACTGGACGTATAGGAACAGAGAGGTGAAGGGTACTGGTCAATGAGCATTCATGACTTGAAAGAAGTTTTCTCAATAAATACCAATTTATTATTTTATTTTGCAGCGCTTATTTGCACGTATCGTGCATGCTGGGTAATATGCCATCGTCCGCCCAACACATTTGTACTTAAAGGTTTTTTCCAGTAATTTTATCATTCAAAGGCTCCATACAAAAATTTTTTATTTATTATTTTCTTAAAAAGAAAATGTCAGGTTTTATAATGTTTGTAATTATGGGAATTTCTTGTGTAGATTGAATAAATGTAACCCCATGGACGTCCTGCAATTCCTAACAGTATATCTTCATCAGGATCTATAACTATTACCCTTACTAGATTGCTTCAATTGTTCTAGGTCAGGAGAAGGCAATCTTCAGCAATTTAGATATTTTAGACTATATATCCCCTGATGCTTTGCGCTATAGAAGATGTAGTCCACAACTTCTGGAGTGCCAAAGGTTGCCTTAATTTCTTCTAGGTCAGTCTAGTCCAGGGATAGGCAACCTTCGGCACTCCAGATGTTGTGGACTACATCCCCCATAATGCTCTTACACCCATAATGCTGGCAAAGCATCATGGGAGGTGTAGTCCAAAACATCTGGAGTGCCGAAGGTTGCCTATGCCTGGTCTAGTCTGTTTTAAAAACATAATGCATAAAGTACCTGGTATCTCCATGATGTTGTTGTCCATGTTCAGAAGATGGAAAACCTTGTCTCAGATGTGGAACTCCATTAATGCATCTAAAAGGTTGTAATTATCCAAGCATGCATTTGCTTGTATGCCTTTAGAAGACTTAGGTAAAGACTCATTAGGAGATTGCCATGTCATTCCAGAAGAAGAATAGTTAGAGCAGGCATCTCAAACTCTGATCCCACAGATGTTTCGAAGCTATAACTACCATGATCTGTGAAGTTCCACTGCATTCATTTAATTCTGGGAGTTATACACAATCAACATCTTGGAGGTGGGAGACGGAATTTAAAATCGCTGGCTCAGAATGACCATCCGCTCTATTTTACAATTTTCCAACTTCACTTTCTTAATTTTAGCTTTGACCTTGCAGTCAGCAACATATTAATCATACCACTGGCTCACATGAGCTCCTGACATCCTGTTTCCTTCAATCTAACCCGTACCAGCACCATCTAACCAGGATCTTCACTTACAGTGATGCCCAGTTGTCTTCTAGAAGTTTTTCTTCCAGTCTTGAGGAAATACTTGCCAGAACAAAACCACCTATTTTAGGTGGAGACAAAGTGTTATACCTTTTGGTGCGGTGACAAGGACTTTATAAAAGTTTATTTTCCCTCCCTGAGGCTTACTTTGGGCCTGGAGGGGGAATCCGATTCCCTGGTGGTCTGGTTGGGAGATGCAGGATGTCGGCACTCTCAGTGGCTGCAGACAGCTCCTTTTGGCCAGCTCAAGAAAATGTATCAAAGCATTGACAAGGTAATCCGCAGTAACTTTCTGATATAGTACAGGCAAGGGAGAGCCTCCCTCTCTCTATTCAAGCACCAGCACTGCAGGTGCTGGTCATGGAAATCTCCCCTTGTTGGCCTCAGCCACTCAGCAGGAGTCAATGGGTTTTCCAGTGATGGGGATCTTTGATCTCCCCACCGGCCATGCTGCCCCTGTCCTGCCTGTTGGATAGTGGGGGGAGGAGGATAGTGGCTATGGCTGTAGGACAGGAGTCATAGTCTGATGGATATTGGCTATATAGGGTGGCATTGACCATATATATATATATTTCAAGACCGTGAGTGCAAGCCGTTTTATCACATGTATGTATGTATGTATATATATATATATATATAATGTATTTATTTACTATGAATCTCATTGGGTCTGCTGTTGTAGTAGCATTCAAGCAGGTCTAGGTTCTCTCTCCGTGTCCAGTAAGATAGCTCCGGGTTGCTGTGGAAGTAAAAGGATATGCCCATATCGGAGGTGCTGGAAACAGCTAAGCAAAGACTGACAGCACTGCCAACCAGACTGAGCAGATACACCAGAGAAACATAGGCTAAGAGAATCAATGCCCTCTTTACCAAAGAACCATCCAAGGTGTATGCACAGCTACAGGGTAACCACCACATCTCCTCACAATACTGATCATGAAGGACCCTAACAAGGAAACAGCATCATCCAACTACCGACCAATAACCTGCTTCCCCACAACATGGAAACTCCTGCCAGGCATCATAGCCTCCAAGATATGAGTCAATATATGAGCAATACTCAGGAGTGGATTGGAAACAATACCAGAGAATCAAAACACCAACTACTGGTAGACCCAGCAGTCACAATGGATTCTAAGACCAGACAGACCAAGCTGTGTACCACCTGGATTGACTACAAGAAAGCCTATGACACAATGCCACATACATGGATACTGGAATGCTTGGCTCTCTACAAGGTCAGCAAGACAATAAGAGCCTTCATCAAGAACTCGATGGGCAAGTGGAAAACAACTCTAGAATTCAATTCCAGGACAATAACTCAAGTGAACATTAAATGTGGCATATACCAAGCTGATGTGCTATACCCAATGCTGTTCTGCATAGGCCTGAACCCCCTTAGCCAGATCATCAAGAAGAGTGGATACGGATACAGGTTCAAGAGTAGAGCTACCATCAGCCACCTACTCTACATGGACGACATCAAGATGTATGCCAAGAATGAGCGAGACATTGACTCACTGGTCCACCTAACTATGATATACAGCAAGGACATCGGAATTTCATTCGGACTAGAGAAGTGCAGTCGGATGATAGCAAAAAGAGGGAAGATGATCAGGACAGAAGGAGTTGAAGTTCCAGAAGGCCAAAGAGAAGATGTAGAAAACAGCTACAAGTACCTGGGGGTACCACAAATGCATGGCAACCATGAGGAAGAGGCAAGGAGGATAGCAACATCCAAGTACCTCCCAAGAGTCAGACAGGTCCTGAAGTCCCAGCAATGGCAAGAACAAGATCCAAGCCATCAACACATATGCCCTACTGGTCATCTAGTACCCAGCTGGAATAATAACCTGGCCAAGAGAAGAACTGGTCACCATGGATGTCAAGACTAGGAAACTACTCAGTATGAATGGAGGATTCCACACGAAATCCAACATCGAGAGACTGTACGCCTGCTGGAAGGAAGAAGATCGTGGTCTGATGAGTGTCAAAGCCACAGTCCTGGATGAAACACAGAGCATCCACGTACATCACGAAGATGGCTCCCAAAGATGAACTGCTAAGGGAATGCCTGATACTTAAAAAAACAGAAAAATTACAAGATCATGGGTATATACCCGTACAGTCTACCCCGAAAAAAGAGGGATAGTGTCGGGTCCAACCCAAGGTCTTATGTACTGCAAAGAGACTGCAGGGGTCTCGAAGGTGCTTAACCCCAGTGTAAAACAAATACAACAAACAAAGAGAGAGATGCCACTAGTTCTCAGTGCATAAACATCCCTGAGAACAGCTGCATCACCTGGAAATATATATAGCTATGTAGTAGTGGTAATAAACTGGCTTAAAACATATATAATAAAGACTACTGGAGACCAAATGTAAGAAATAATAAATAAACAAAAAGTAATATGCAAGTGGAACTAATGCTAATATGCCAACCAGAGCAATAGGTCAAATAGGGATATCATATAAAATTAATTGATTAGTTGTATGCACCCAAGCCTAAATTGCAGCTTTATTGAGAGAAATGCTAAATAGGGATGGGTCAAACGCAATTATAATACCCTAATACAAGGCTGTCTCTGGGTAGTCTCTACCTATTCCCGTGTGTTATCAGTAGGGTAGGTACTGCACTTATATTTAAGATAGAAACCCCCTCTGTCTAGAGCAGGGTACAATGTGGGTTTAAGCACAGACCCAATCAATCAATAATTAGTCATCATAAAATAAAATGAATTCCAGACAGGAAAAGGTTAATAGTAGAACACAGAGAGAGATGGAATTTAGTATGTAGTTAGGAGGTCAGTATCTAGAAAACTGACAATGTTCAATTAAAAAGCCTCTCTCCCTGGTAAACTAACTAGATAGGCATAAAAGCAGAAATGAGATAAGTGAAAGATAAAGTGAAAATCAAAATCAGAAAAAATCAAAAGAATCCCATAAAGCTAGTGCAAATCATGGTGCTCTAAACACCAGTGCCCAGTGCTCATAGAGTATGAGAAAAACGCCCGACGTGCATTTCGGTGCCTTAGGAGATGCACCTTCATCAGGGGCCAACATGAAACTAATAAGATCTCACTTAAATACTATAAACGCCAAAGGGCATGAATACCTGTATCCAATGGGGTCTAGGGGAGTATCCCACATGTGTGTCCGATTTCGGTAAACTAATCCGTTTAGTTTATCTAATCCGTGGTGTACGTGGGGAGGGGCCAAAAGACGCAAATGAAATTCCGACGTGTAGACTCTATTACGAGGTGGATGGGTTTCCCCGGCTGCTCCATGCCAGTAGATTGTAAAGTGGGCGGAGCAAGCGGAATTTGAGAATGACGGGTTGTATGCAAATTCTACATGTCTACCAACCAATAGGTGTAATGTGGCCGGGTCCAAAAAACAGACCGAGCTGACAGTTTGGAATCACAAAATAAAATGACCCTGCAGGCAAATAAAGGATTTTCATATAGATGTCCTATGTTTCACCACATAAAAGCCAGGGGGAAGATTATATATACCACCAAAAGGTGGCTAAATGTGATCCATAAACGGATTCTACTGTGTGTATTCTTGGGGGAAACATATATAACACTTGACTACATTATATTCCTATTCTTTGTCTGTCTACTCTGCCTAATAATGGAATCTATATATACAGGCAGAATAGACTACAAAGAGCTCTGTCACAATGATCATAAATGATTATAGATATACATATGTATAGAGAAATATGCATATCTGAATCTATCAGTAGACCTCCAAGGTAGGTATTCATGTCCAAAATAAATTGAAAAATAAAATAAGTAATAATATAAATAAATAAGTAATACAAATTAATCACTAATAGACAATTATATTAGTATATATTATACAGGTGCTATAATACAAAATTTACAAGTGTACCAGGCATATATACCAATTTAAATATATATATAGAATAGAATATATACATATATATACATGGTGTCTCAGATGTATTTAGAGACTTTAAATTATTATTATTATAGACCAGACCAAAGTCACTCTATTATACACTAATCTGATATAAAGGGCGTGTATGAGAAGCCTTCATTGAAACCAAGGGGTGAGAGAGTTTTGAGCTTGTAAATCCAAAAGCTCTCTCTTTGTAAGAGTATTTTGTCTAAATCACCACCCCTTGGTCCAAATGTAACTTTTTCAATGACGCAAAATCTAATCCCTTCAGATGAACCCCCATGATGTAATTTTAAATGTTTAGAAACTGGGGTGTCTATCAGTCTTTTGGGATTCACTGAGTTAACGTGTTCCCCTATTCTCAACTTGAAATTGCGGGATGTTTTGCCCACGTAGAGTTTGCAACATGAACATGTAAGTAAATATACCAGGCCTTTGGATTTACAATTAAAAAAAAATGTAACCTTAAATTCCTGAGTATATGATGAGTCTGGAAAAGTTTTAGATGGTCGGCGTATAAATTTACACGCTTTGCACTTTCCACATTGATATGTACCTATGACTGAAGATTTCAACCATGTTGGTTTCTGAGGGGCATTCTTAAGGTGGCTAGGGACCAAAATGTCCTTGATATTATGTCCCCTTCTTGCTGTCACTGATGCCCTGGGTGTAATCACCCTATGTAAATGTGGGTCTTGGTGCAGAAGGGGACAGAATCTTTCCAAAATCTTCAAAATCTCATGCCAGCCGGCATCAACATTTCCTATACATCTAATGATCTCTTGTGATGATTTTAAATTGGTCTCTTCGACTAAAAGGTCTTTACGGTCTACAAGTAATGCACATTTATATGCATTTTTTAGGCATCTGTTTTGATAACCCTTTTGTTTAAACTGATACTGTAAAACCTTGGCCTTAAGTTTAAAATCTTCTAAAGTAGAGCAATTGTGTCGAAGATGCAAGTACTGTCCAATTGGTATTCCTTTTTTAAGGGGAGGGAGTGGTAACTTGTCCAATTCAATAGGTTGTTGGTTGCTGTTGGTTTGCGAAAGAGTGTAGATCTAAGTTCTCCTTCATCTGTCAATGTAATGGTGATGTCTAAAAAATTAATTTTCTTTCCCCCAATTTCGCTGGTCAGTCTCAGATTGATGTCATTGAGGCTTAGGAACTTAACAAATTCTAGAGATAGATCAGAGGTATCTGTCCAAATAATCAATACATCATTGATGTATCTTTTCCATAATTTAATGTGTCTTGTGTACTTCTTCATATTATCATTAAACACCATGGTTCTTTCCCACCAACCCAGGTGGGAACCCGTCCACCTCGTTATAGAGTCTACACGTCGGAATTTCATTTGCGTCTTTTGGCCCCTCCCCACGTACACCACGTAGACCGGGTCCTCTACACACTAAATGGATTAGTTTACCGAAATCGGACACACATGTGGGATACTCCCCTAGACCCCATTGGATACAGGTATTCATGCCCTTTGGCGTTTATAGTATTTAAGTGAGATCTTATTAGTTTCCTGTTGGCCCCTGACGAAGGTGCATCTCCTAATGCACCGAAACGCGCGTCGGGCGTTTTTCTCATACTCTATGAGCACTGGGCACTGGTGTTTAGAGCACCATGATTTGCACTAGCTTTATGGGATTCTTTTGATTTTTTTCTGATTTTGATTTTCACTTTATCTTTCACTTATCTCATTTCTGCTTTTATGCCTATCTAGTTAGTTTACCAGGGAGAGAGGCTTTTTAATTGAACATTGTCAGTTTTCTAGATACTGACCTCCTACATACGAAATTCCATCTCTCTCTGTGTTCTACTATGAACCTTTTCCTGTCTGGAATTCATTTTATTTTATGATGACTAATTATTGATTGATTGGGTCTGTGCTTAAACCCACATTGTACCCTGCTCTAGACAGAGGGGGTTTCTATCTTAAATATAAGTGCAGTACCTACCCTACTGATAACACACAGGAATAGGTAGAGGCTACCCAGAGACAGCCTTGTATTAGGGTATTATAATTGCATTTGACCCATCCCTATTTAGCATTTCTCTCAATAAAGCTGTAATTTAGGCTTGGGTGCATACAACTATCAATGCATTTTATATGATATCCCTATTAGACCTATTGCTCTGGTTGGCATATTAGCATTAGTTCCACTTGCATATTACTTTTTGTTTATTTATTATTTCTTACATTTGGTCTCCAGTAGTCTTTATTATATATGTTTTAAGCCAGTTTATTACCACTACTACATAGCTATATATATTTCCAGATGATGCAGCTGTTCTCAGGGATGTTTATGCACTGAGAACTAGTGGCAATGCCTGAAACTTGCAGAAAAAGAGGAGGTTCCTTGGCAAGACAAACCTCTCCATGGGGTGTACCACCGGCAGTTAGTGGATGTGGCTCACATGACAAAATACTACCAGTGGTTGGAAAAGGAAGGACTGAAGGACAGCACTGAGGCACTAATCCTAGTAGCACAGGAGCAGGCACTCAGCACCAGAACAATAGAAGCTGAAGTCTACCACACCAGGCAAGACCCAAGGTGCAGACTGTGCAAATAGGACTCTGAGACAGTACATCACCTAGTATCTGGATGCAAGATTTTAGCAGGACCAGCATATTCAGGGAGACACAACCAAGTTGCTGGGATTGTGTACTGAAACATCTGCACAGACTATGGATTGCACCTGCCTAAGTCCAGATGGGAGATACCACAAATGGTAGTTGAGAATGACTGGGCTAAGATCCTGTGGGACTTCAAGATCCAGACAGACAAGCAAGTGCTGGTCAACCAACCAGACATCAAGGTGGTAGACAAGGAATGAAAGACTGCAGCCGTGGTGGATGTGGCAATACCCAGTGACTATAACATCAGGAAGAAGGAACATGAGAAGGTGGACAAATACCAAGGACTAGAAAGGAGGTGGGAAGTGAAGGCAGTAGTAGTCCCAGTTGTGATAGGAGCACTCGGGGCTGTGACTCCCAAATTAGTGGAGTGGCTTCAACAGATTCCATCTGAGATCACTGTCCAGAAGTGTGCAGTTGTAGGAACAGCTAAGATACTGCTCAGAACCATCAAACTCCCAGGCCTTGGTAGAGGACCCAAGAATGAGGAGTAAACATACTACCCAGGAGGGGTGAGAAAAAAAATAAAGATATATATATATATATATATATATATATATAAATGTATTTATTTATTTATGTATTTACTTGTAAGTGTACTTTTTGTGAAGGTCCCCTATTGAGAAGATTCATAGTAGGACTTTTGGTAATAAGTTCAAACAAAACCATTCATGCTTTCCTCACCTGTAACTTGTTTTCTTCAATACTTTTTGACATTATTTTTTTTATATACTTTATATAGATACTGTAGCAACAACAATTCACTGATTTTAGCCCTGTTTGCAGTAGGCACAGCCTTATAGAACTTGAAGCCCATATGCACTTGAGTGAAGCAGATTGCTAGTTCTTATATTTTACTGAATACCAAAAAAAATACCTATTCTAAGCACATTAACTAAATCTGTGACTGTAGATTCATGCATTCAACATACTGTTTTAACTAGAGAGCTTGTTGTTTCACCAATTTCGCAGATTTCTTGGGCCATATTCGCAATGCATCAGCCATATGTTTATTTATCTCTGGTTTGTGACTTGCAGATATTTTCAGTTACCAACAACACGGAGTGTGCAAAGCTTCTGGAAGAAATCAGATGTGCGTACTGCTCACCATATGCTCAGCATCTTTTCAATTCACCTGAGAGAACTGAGACCTCCGAGAGGCAGTTAGAACTTCCCTCACTCTGCAAGGACTATTGCAAAGACTTCTACTACACGTGCCGTGGGCAGATACCAGGTATTGTAAATAGCCAACTAAATTTTAAGAGACATTTAGCAAGTCATGAATGATGTGATTATTTTTGGCTTGATTTTTGGAAATAAATAGTGCAATAATAGGTTTTAGAATTGCATTTTTTCCATAACATATGTTATGGTCTGTATTTAGGAAATGTAATGGTATATTTAAAATAAAAATAGTCTGTTGGGCAATCCTCCGGTCTTGTCAATCAAGGATATGTGTACATGGAAAGAAGTCCTGATTTACTAGCTTTAATCAACAGGGTTCCGTTGTACGATCTTTCCATCTATTAATGTTGTTTTGCAAAAACAGTGATGCTGTTTATTAGCAATGCTAACACAAGCTAAGCAGTTTATATTGACTTCTTTAAGAAAACGAACATCATTCCCAGAGCAAAATCTGGACCACACATGAAGAATCAGATATGGATTTAAATGGAACCTATTGGTAGACTAGGATTTAAGTGTCATAAATTGTCTATTATATTTATTTGTTCTTTGTTACATGAACAATATGTTTGTGATAGATTGAACTCAAAATGTAGGCAAATGTATTAAAGGGGTAAGAAAAAACATGTTCTAAAAGTAAATAAATTATCCCTACATCAGTTGGTAGTAGAATTCTTGGTCAGATGCTTTAGATAACTGAACACTAAATTGAAAGATTTACCACTCACTCTTCTTCTTAATCAGGTTAAAGTGTAGGTGATTGGATGTCACTGAGTAATAAACATATAAGTGATTTCCACGTGATTGCCAATTAATGTTGTGTATTGTTAAACAAACATGCCAAGCAGCTTAACCACTACTGGCTTATGGTTTGACATATTATCTAAAGTCTACCCTGCGCCAGTCTCAGCCTTAATGAGAGCCAGAATTTCTCTTCATTGAGATAAGACTGGCAGTGCAGGGTTTAGCTCATTGGCTGAGAGAGATCAACTGACATTCTCAGCCAATAAGCTAGCCTTGCACAGCAGTGTTTAGCTCAGGAGACCCAATGGGAGTTAAGTTATCAAACTGTATGCAAACGTTTGGTTAATTAAATTTGGGGGGTGCCAATGCACTCCTGGCCGCATTACCGCTACAGCATGCTGTAGAGATTATAGTACTTTGAGCATCCCTGTAAATTATGTCATCAGGGATGTATTTACAATCACGATGGCAGGCATGTTAGGTTGAGCAGCAGCTGGTCAGATAACAGTAGACTTGGTTCGAACACCAACATGGCTGTCAGATACAAAAAGTGCAATTTTCTCAAAAAAAAACAAACTATATACATCAGTTTAAGAAATCATTCAGTTTTATTAAATGTAGTAAACTTTTAAAAACAAGAAGTGAAAATTTGATGACAGTTATCCTTTAACTGACCACGGGAGCTATTGTCTCCTGATTATATTGTACTTCTGTTCTTTGAATGAGTTTGATAGTCAGTAACCTACTATCTGAAAATATGAGCAACTAACTCACTGCTGGGGATGGGGTGTCAGGGTGGACAGGCCGAGGGAGGGCTTAGGGCAGCGCACAGGGGGTTTCTGCCACCATTGGCCATCCATCATCAGCATGCTATGGATGCTAACATATGCACAGATTTGACATTAGCAACAATGAATTGTTAAGAATTTATAAAAAAAAATTACAAAATGTACGCCAAATAAAATAATTTGGAACCATTATTCTAATCCAGTTATTTTAGACTACATTTTAAATATGATGTCTACCTAGTGAATAAGCCAGCTGGTGACACTTCCAAATGTCAGTTTCAACTTTGCAAATAACGATATGTCAAAAAAAAAAAGCTTGTTTCATCAGGAAGGACGCAGTTCTTTTTGCTAAGAATATGTTTAACTTCCTGTAGGGCAGTTGAATGTTGTTATGTAATTAATTGGCTTATAGAAGAATGAAGCAACACACCACTGTAGTTTTTTAGAACCTTGAAGGGATTAAAGATCACTCCATGGTTTAGTGCAAAGGAGATCAAAGGCAAGATAATGACCCAAGCTTGCTTTAAGCATTGTGTAATCAGCCAGAGGATCTTTTTAACTTTCGGGTTGTGTCATTGTCCAAAGGTCTTTATGGCTTGTTACAGATATGCATGACAGAATCCTTGTAATTGAAAGGAGATCTTGTACTCACATGGGAAGAAGAAATTCAGGTTATAAAATGAGCTTCTTGATCGATATAATTTTGACTCTTAATTGTAGTATGTACACATGTTTCGTTTCCTAAAACCAACATGTGTAAATGAATTATTTGACTACATCACAATATGTCACTGATTATTATGGATAATTTGTGTAAATCCTAAAACAATATTTTATGAATGCCAAACAATGTATAGAATAGCAAGTGCTTGCAAAAACTTGTCAAATAAAAGTTGAGTTGCATAATGATCATGACCAGTAGGCATATTGATAGGCGTAACAGATATAACTTTAAATTAAAGTCAATTCGTAAAGTCCCCTTTTGCAAAAAATTCACATTGCGTGGATGGGTTCAGTCACATATGGCTGGGAGAATGCTCCTGAAACCAAAATGAGAACTCCCCTGATACCAGGTCACTAACCGGTATTGTCACATATTGGGGACTCCTGACCTATAATTTTTGGAAAAAAAAGCAGCTAGGGAATCACAAGCTACAATGTAAATTACATTAACTCCTCATAATGGTTAAAAGTATGAGGAACCATTTTACTGGTTAATAGGAAACATTTGCATACATAAACATATTAAACATATTAAACATTTGCATACATAAACATATTTGATGTCACAGTTTTATTGCTCTCTATATTAAAGGACCACTATAGTGCCAGGAAAACATACTTGCCGGGCTCTAGGGGGAGGAAGGGGTTAAACGTACCTCTTTCTCCAGTGCTGGGTGGGGAACTCTCCTCCTCCTCTTCTCCTCCTCCTCTCCTCCTCTTCGGCTGAATGCGCAGGAGCCACACGCACATTCAGCCAGTGACGCTGGCGTCTTCTCACTGTGATTTTCACAGTGAGAAGCGCGGAAGCACTCAAGCGGCTATCAATGAGACAGCCACTAAAGGCTGGATTAACCATAATATAAACATAGCATGTTTATAGAAAAAAGGGTTAACCCTAGCTGGACCAGGCACCCAGACCACCTCATTAAGCTGAAGTGGTCTGGGTGCCTATAGTTGTCCTTTAAGATACTGCTCGTGAGATGTGTTAATATGAGACTATTGGTAAATAAACCACAACTATTTTTTTCTTGCCCTGACACTTCAGGTTATACTGATTATTGGAGCTTTCTCAATTTGGCTTTTAAGCAGCATTATTTAATAACAACAGTAGGACAGCTTGAGTCAGTAAAAAATAGTTTCTTGGTTTTGTCTTTCAGTTGTACAAAAAACGCAAGCTGGCAATCGTTCAAAATAAGTGAGAGACTTATTAAAATAATAAAAATGAAAAAAGTATCATTAATTCCTTAATCTTCCGTCCAGAAATACTCGCAGTATCATTGACAAAGTGCTTTGTCACCTACAGAATCATTTCTGTTTTTTCTTTGGAAAAAGCTCAGAGGCTTCTTTTCCTACATATATGAAAAATCCCTTATGCCTTGTTTCCGATGGCATTGGATATCAATGATTGGTGGTTAATGTAAATGGAAGAACTGTGGTCATTAATTTAGCTTGAGGAATCACAAAATAGATATCATAAAGTACCGTAACTTTATTCCAACTGTTACCTTTAAATGGATTGGAATGAAAAAATCCAACACAAATATTTTACTTTTCAACAAAAATTTATAAAAAAAAACTGTTGAGTGATATTGCATTGGGTTTTTGCCCTATTTGTCAATTAACAACTAGCGTTATTACAAGTCAAGTTGATGCTGCTGGGCTGAATGATCCTGAAATTACTTCTTTTTCAATTGACTATCCTTCAACCAAAGATCTTCTCCTGAATTAAATAGAACAACCTTATTTACTAAAGTAAAAATTGTTAGAAATTCAAAATTTAAAATGTAAAGTCGAAGTATTTTTTGGCCTTAAATTTTAAATTCACTTTGAGTTCCCCGCAAGTCGAGCAGTCTGGTGCATTGGATTAACTAAAGAAGGATGTATGAAAATAGTGCCACGAAAAAAGTGTGGTTTGTTCTGGATAGCACTGCACCCCAACCTCTTTCTAAGGAAGGAATATCAGCCATCGGAATGACAGCTCTTTCCAAAAGACCTTGATAACATGTATTTTCAGTGAAATGTGGCAGATCTAAAGCTGCACTCTCTCCTACACATCTCTGACTGCGGTCTGAAATTTCAAGTCCTGGATAAGAAATGTTTATTTGATATTCTTTGGCTTGTTTTAATAGTGATTAATATTAAGAATAAAGCATGCATGTTTTAAACTACCCACAGATCACTGGAACTTTCTGAGTACAAATTGCTCCTCTGTTTGAGCAAAGCCAGCAGTTCATCTTTAAAATCCTTAAGATTGTTAACAATTTTTAACTAAATTTATGATATCCCCTAATTTGTAGAGAATAAGCTGAGTGGAAAAATAACGCTACCCTATTTGAAAAACAAAACTCACTCGAGTGTATTTACTAAACTCTAAATCGCAATGAAACGACATTCCAAAGGCAAAATTTGAATCATCCAGGAATTTCTCCAGTTCTAGTCACAGCCTGACCATTTTAGGATACATTTTGACTATTGGATTCACTACTTTTTTTTTTAAATACTGAACACTTTAATTATCATAAATCTAGAAGGGGTTAAGACGATACCAGTGAAGAAAGTCTGAGAGATGTGTGGATGAACACAGGAGCCAGAGCTGCAGGAACCTCACTCCCCAGATCAACATATGTGGTGACGAATGACAAATTTATTTTTCTACAAAGGCTGTGTATATGTAAAACTGCTGAAGTGCATCAAGATGTCAAGTGCTTTTTGTGACCACCCAAGTTGTTTTGAAAGATAACCAGATGAAAGCATAACTTTAGCACTGGACAGAGCCACACTGCTTTGCAGAAGAGGATAAATAAAAAAGGAACAAGCTTTGGAATAAGGGAAAGATTCAGATGCTAATAATTACCGTAAATGTTCTTTTTAATGATAAATGACAATGCCAGAGGCAGGTCCAGTTGAGATAAATACATATTTTACTATACAACAGGGCTCTTTTAAGAAGATAGGATTGGTGCTAAACTGTTTTTAGCTAAAGGAGAAAAAAATGTACAAAGACAAATGACTTTCAGGCATAGACTTGTATCACTTACAGCTTGACAATGTATTATGATTTTTTTTTTTTTTTTTATAAAGATCATTACTCAAAGACTCATGCAAAAGTCTGTTTTGTACATGGACAGACTGGGGCACTGATTCTGCAAGTCAGTAGTGGTTTGACTAGACTACATATTTATTTATCTATCAATGTAGATCTTGCCAGATATGGTAAATATCACAATAGCAGGAACTAGCACTGCACATGGAGACAGACAATCACCTGGAGGTGAGCCTGTAGGATTGTATGGGAACCAATGAATACACATATGCTGATTTGAAATCATGTGGGGAGGGGAAGGAAATAGGTAAATATGAGGACTAGAGACCATAACAGTCTGGCTCACTTAATATTTTCCAAGAATCAGGTCAGAGTAACTAGAAAACAAACAGGGTTGTATGAAGTCAAGGTCACACCAAAATCCCAACAACAGGTGTATAATACATCATTTGAGATCCAAGAAAAGGGAATCTTATAGGTGAAAATTGGTGCCAGATGTACAATATTTCATGTTCATATTGACTGTGCTATTATCAGAGATACCAAGAATCTGGATATTCCTTACAGCAAGGCCATACGTTATACATTAGCACATACTACTGAATGATAAAAGCATACAAAATGATTTTAGTTATCAAATTAAAGAACACTCCAAGCACCATAGCCATCACAGAGTTCGGGAGCTGCTACCTATACATACTATTTTCAACAGAGAGCTGGAAGAATTCAGCCTGAGCTAAGCCCACCAGTTCAGTGCTTAGCTCATTGACTAAAAGCAATCAGTTCCTCTTGGTCAATTAGTTAGGTCTACACTACAGAGCTTAGATTGGTAAAGCTAACAGAAGCTCTTACTTAGAAGCTCCCGGTTTTCTATCATAAGTAGCAGAGGCAGGGCCCTTGGTAAGAAATCAAACCATTCTATTGCATGCTGTAATGGTGATGGTGGTTGGTGTGTTCCTTTAAACAGAATAAATTATTGTTGTCTTTCCACTAATCAAAACTAATGCATAGGATTATAGGATAGTATAAGTGTGTAAGGTTTTGGTAGTAGTATGCCTGATGTTATTGATTCTACGGACATCAAATTTAGAACAACTCTGTATATATAGAATAAGATGAAGGAGTACAGTGAGTACATTTTACCTTAGATAGAAAAGATACAAAAGGAATAGAATACCAATCTCTGATGTTAAAATAGGAGCACAAGAGTCAAGAGTATTTTGGTAGGTTGATGTCAAGAAGTTAATTTTTCATGAGCTGAACTCAAAGATCTCAGACTTTTTCTATGTACACAAAAGGCCTATTTCTCTTAAATATTGTTCACAAATCTGTCTAAATCTGTGTTAGCGAGCACTTCTTTTTTGCAGAGATAATCCATCCACCTCACAGGTGTGGCATATCAAGATGCTGCTTAGACAGTATGATTATTGCACAGTTATTAATTACTGAAATACTATGATGGAATAAGTAATGTTTACATGATTTTCCCAACTGGCAATTTTTAGTATTTTCCCAGCCTTCCTTAAAATGCATAGACTCTACTTTTTTATATCTTTTATAAAACAGAGCAATATTTATTTTATTTGTGCTTTTAAGTTGTGTACACCAGATTATGAACTGGGTGATGATAAGTGAATATGCAAAACACAGTCCTGTAGGGGTGCACTAAACATAAAGGATTAATTAAGCATCAAAATTCATAAATCTATATTTTCCTTCAAGCGATGCATTTTCATTCAAAGGAACACTTTAGTGTTGGGAATACAAACATGTATTTCTAACATCATATTGTTTCACAACCCACCGCTGTGATAATTTAAAAGGAAGATTTACTTCCCTTATATCCCGCAGCTCGCCATTCATTTTGGGGAAGCTCAGCCTCCTTGTCTGAGATCTTTCAGTCAATCCAGTTCTTTGCAATAGGAAAGCATTGTAAGGCAAGTGCACATAGACAGCAAAACTATGGGCTACACTAATCAGATGATGTCTATGAGACTCGACTATTTCCAGAGTAGCAACCACTCGTAGTATTTAAACACTGCAATGTAAACATTGCCATTTGCGCAGAACGGCAATGTTTTCAGTTGCAGAGTTAAAACGACAGGGACACTCATTAAGATGAAGTGGTCTGGATGACAATAGTGTCCCTTTATTTAACTATAGAGAACAGAGCAAGTGCTTGGTGAGATATCAATTGAGATAAATGTTCGCTAAATTAAACTTTTGCAGTATCTGCTCAAAATTCAGGTTCAGCTTTTGGGTACAGAGTGCTTTGGTAATATTTCCTTGCATGGTGGCTGAAACTTACAATTTTTTTTATTTTTTTTCTCGCAGGTTTGTTACAAACAACTGCAGATGAGTTCTGCTTCTCTCACAGTATACGGGACAACGGGCTCTGCTTCCCAGACTTCCCAAGGAAGCAAATGAGAGGTCCAGCCTCAAATTATCTGGACCAGATGGAAGAGTATGACAAAGTGGAAGAGATCAGCAGGTTCATAAAGATTAATACTCTTTAATCTAAAAAAAAAACTTCAACATCTTTTTGTGGTTTCAACAGTAAATTAACTCAGTCTGCCCTTATGTTCAGCAGCTGTGCCATCCAGATGTTTTGCTCATCTGCTGTTTATGTGATTTCTTGGGAACAAATGCCTTTTTAATACTTTGGATGCTTGTCATGCTTTTCCCAGTTGTTAGTATATAGTTACTTCCGACTTGTAAGGCTCACCCACATTTTTGTTTATAGATTTTTATTTTTTTTTGCAAGTCATTTTTAGTTAATGTATCTATTTTTAAAGGAAAGAAATTAACTGCGACTGATTATTTACATTTTGAGTACAATTAAATATTTACAACTGGACAAGGGCATTAGAATATTAGATTATTAGTGTTCCTTAAGATGATTGGAAAACAGTTTGTACAATATTTAAGTATTGCCAGTATTTCCATCCTGCCTGCAATCCATATGAATCAATCCATCCATTCATTCATTTACCTGCCTATATAGCCGTGTCCAGGGTTTTAAACCAGTTATTATACTTCTACACAAAAACATTGATAGATGCATTCTGTAAGGTTATTTTGATTCCACATTAAGGGTCTCAACACCAAATAATAGATTAGACTTTATTACTTCACTATGCGAAATAGCCTGCCCTATTAAATCCAGAGACATTTAATATTCACTTACAGGCCTGATACCAAAAGCTCTTGTCCACTTACTAAAACACATCCTTATCCCTTCTCCATTGGAAGCAAACACTCTGCAAAACATCTAAATGCGGAGGCTTCACTTCTTTGTGTATCAATTTGAAGACACGCAGTCAGTCTTGACAGCCTATCAGAAACATACTGTAGCACTATTATTTATGGTATAAACACACCTGTTCCTTTGTAATGAAGGCATACAGCTTTCCTTCTCAAACTATTTTCAATTACAGTCCCCAAAATGTTGGATATTTATTCCAATAAACATGTTAACGATAGATAATACTGTGTTCTATGGTTATTTTTTTTTTATTGTTATTGCTGTCCCTATTTTCGATCCAAATCCCTCTGTCCTGCTTTTCTCTCCTAATGACCCTCTTTTCTAGGAGGTCCATTTTGTAGGTGTGTGTAAGTGTATAATAAAGCTTCACAGCAACAAAACTCCCAGTTATGTGTCTTTAAACTACAATAAATGTGTTTAGAAACCAGTCTGTGTAAATAAGATACATTGTTCTTGTTCTAAATGACATTTTAGTACCATAAACTGCAATTCGTAAGTCACCTAAAATGTCTCTGAACAGCCCCCACCCTGGCCACACCTCCATCCATACCCCTAAAATTATAGTGTCTCTTTTTGTCCATTTGAAATGTTTGGAGTTATGGGAATTAAATCAGTTCCAGATCTGTCACAGAAGATAGACTCCATTCTGTAGCGCACAACTATTTTAAAAGCCATTAATTTCTTCTCAGTATAAACTATATAATTTCAGTGTGTAATACAGTGTGTTCCTATTACACTCGTACTGTTACAGGGATATAATTTATTTTAAAGGTTTTGTCCACTGTAATATAATTAATATAACCAACCACATCCATGCACAACTTATTACCATTCTCACCTTAGCTACCTACTGAAATTAGATTGATGTCAATCCATTGCAAAGCATTGTAATTAAAAAAAAAAAAAAAAAAGCTTTATTTTATTGCCACTTCCTGTATCAAGCTTAAAGGACCACTATAGTGCCAGGAAAACATACTCGTTTTCCTGTCACTATAGTGCCCTGAGGGTGCCCCCACTCTCAGGGTCCCCCTCTCGCTGGGCTCTAGGGTGAGGAAGGGGTTAAACTTACCTCTTTCTCCAGCGCCGGGCGAGGAGCTCTCCTCCTCCTCTCCGCCTCCTCTCTTCCTCCTCGGCTGAATGCGCATGTGCGGCAGGAGCCACGCGCGCATTCAGCCAGTCTCATAGGAAAGCATTCTAATGCTTTCCTATGGACGCTGGCGTCTTCTCACTGTGAAAATCACAGTGAGAAGCGCGGAAGCCCACTAGCGGCTGTCAATGAGACAGCCACTAGAGGCTGCATTAACCCATAGGTAAACATAGCAGTTTCTCTGAAACTGCTATGTTTATAGAAAAAAGGATTAACCCTAGCTGGACCAGGCACCCAGACCACTTCATTAAGCTGAAGTGGTCTGGGTGCCTAGAGTGGTCCTTTAAGAAATTTGATATGTACTAGAGCTTTTTCCTTTTGTTTTTGTTTTTCACATTGTTTTTTTAGTTACATTTCCATTACACATGACACTACAGTTTAAAGTCCTATTTATTATCATTTTTTCTCCTTCTAATTTTACAACACCTGGCTGTCATGAGCCGTGAGGATATTCTAAATTCAACTGTGAACCATTTGATTTACTTTTGTCGTTCTCCATAAATTTCCATGTAAATCTAACTTACTGTAACATACAATACTTTGATTTGAGCAATGCCATGCTTGAAGGGGGAATTTAATAGTTTCTAAATATTGTGCTCACAGATTAAATTATTTTTTTACAATACTATTTGGCTACAAGAAATGTCTGGCTACTTGTTTTAAAAATTAACACAATGTAGAAAGTCTGTTAGAAATTCATTGAGGTTTTCAAATGACAATCCAGACAAGGTACATTTTGTCATAAAAGACATATAGCTCAAAATACAAATTTGTGGAAATCCATGCCATAGCTAAACTTTACATCATCTTGCAAATACTTACCAAACCCACAGCTGAAGTCACACAGCACTTACATATGGTACTCTGTAGTGTATTGGTTAGTTTTTGTTTATTTTTGCAAAGTTCGATGACATTTCTCTTTTTCTGTTTCTAGAAAACACAAACACAATTGCTACTGCATTCAAGAGGTTGTAAGAGGGTTGAGGCAACCCGTTGGAGCTGTGCACAGTGGAGATGGGTCGCAGCGACTTTTTATCCTTGAAAAGGAAGGCTATGTGAAGATTCTAAGTCCAGAAGGGGACTTGATAAAGGAGCCATTTCTTGATGTGCATAAACTGGTACAAAGTGGAATAAAGGTCAGACATTATGAAGGTTTTAAAGTCTCCTGACATTTTTTATGAAGGTGATCATAAGAACTAATGCACTTTGTCTTGTAATTTCCAGTATTACTTTTATTGTAATACTTTGGGTTATTACTAGAAACATGCTAAAGTAATTTTCACATGCAGTGTACTTGGATACCTCCTTTGTGTATCTTTTGATTTAGTAATCCAATTGCACATACAGTCATTTGTTTTAGTAAAGTCACTTACAAACATAAACCGTATTAATTGTCTCCCAAAATGTAAAGTGCACCTGTTATGACTTGATGTCACTTTAAAGAGAAAGGCATTTCATTTGAGCACTGTGCTATCCAGATTGCTTGTGTTACATATTGTGTGCCTCCTTAGGCATTACTGCTATGCCATCTGCATGCCAACACCAGAGCACTAAAGAGTGCAAGCTGGGAGGTCTGCAGCAGCTGAACATGCAGGCTCACTGCCTCCAAGTGACACGACAACATCCACACACATGCTAGAAATTATGGGATGAAATTGGCATCATTATGGAATGGGGCACCTGCATTCACAGCTTTTCATCGCCTTTTGGGAAGTCACTGGATCAGGATCCATCATTGGGTCCCCAATGTTCCAATGAGTGCCCAGTGTTTGGGACAGGTACATCATATGTATCTAGTCCATGGAAGCTGCTTTCCTGAATGCAATGGACACCCCTCTGACAGGGCTGGTGTAGGATTTTTGCCACCGTACGCAAAGCCTCATTTTGCTGCCCCCATTGGCTCCACCCTTGACTCTTCCCCCTCCTGTAGTGTGTGTGTGTGTGTATAGGATGAGGTGTACATGTACAGTGGTTGTAGTGTGTAATAAATCTAGAGTGTGTGTTTGTATGGTGAATGTAGATTGTATGTTTGTGTAATTGATGCAGTGTGGGTGTGTTGTGAATGCAGAATGTATGTTTGTGTAGTGGATGCAGAGTGTGTGTTTGTGTAGTGGATGCAGTGTGTAAAGTGGCAGTGTGCATAGTGCAAGGTAAGAGTGTGTTTAGTGTAAAGTGGCAGTGTGTACAGTGGGAGGTGGCAGTGTGTAAAGTGGCAGTGTACATAGTGCAAGGAGGTACCTGATTATGTGTCAGGATGAGATGAGAGGATGCAGTGAAACATAGCATGTGGTGAGAATGGGCCCGGCCAACACCATCTTGTCTTTCCAGCTGCTTCTCATTGCAACTCTTGCGAGAACAGCCTACGGTGCCAAATTAACCCGTGGTTGCACAGTGTGTGTAGATATATTATTAAATATAGAAAATGGCTTGAAGAACATTTTGAAAACTCATTGCAGTAGGAAAGATGAATAAGACATAAATCGGGATAGAGGTAGTGAATATGATTATAGAGGTGACTGCCTGTATTGATTCTGAATGGAGTTATAATGTGATCTGCATTTCTAGGGAATGTCAGAGAAAGGGACTTTATCAATAGTAGCATTTAGAAGAATTACGTTATCATCAGAAGTATTATTGTAGAAATTAAGGAAAAGGAGAGTGAGATTAAATATTATTGGAGGATTTATATGGCTCAGAAATGTTTTGGCACTAGACGTGGAGGTGGGAAAGTGATATTATCGTAGTGAGGTCCACCGGCACACGTGACTCAAGAGAGGTAGATTATGAAATATTACTATATGAACCTAGCTCAGATGTTTTGGGCATACAAATTTTTTTGTGTGATATTCCAGCTCAGAGTAGATATTATACCACTCTTATTCAGATAAGGCAGCATTGGAGGCTCACTCTCTCTCACTCTCTCCCCATATCACCTTTCTTGATGGCCACTCTGTACCTTCCTTAGCAGCTAGTATGCCCCCATCTGTAGCCATAATTTCTCCTCCAACATCATCATTCATACCCACTTACTCAGAAATCCTCTTGCTTCTTTTCTTTAACACTCACCATGCCGCCCATCTCTTAACACCCTCTATATCTCCAACCTCAGCACCCATCATGCCCTTCCTCCTTCCAAACCCACCATGCCTCTGCCGGTCCCAGTACCATTAGATTATTCAGTGGAGAGTGGACAACCTATCAAACTGCCTGGCTCCATGTAGCCATATGCACTGTCTTCCACCTGACCCAGTGCGGGCCGTGCTGTGCCCCCCAGGTCCCGTTTGGGCCGCATCCCTGCTATCAGGGCTCCTATCTTGCCTGATAAGCCTGCCTGGCACCTCCCTGGCCGTATTCAAATGTATATGGCAGTGACTCCATTCTGCTTCTCCCTGCCAGTACAGGTACATGTATGACTTGTGCACATGTGGCATTTGTGTGCCACACTTGTTTTCTCCACTGTATAATGACCAGAGAGCCCTGTACATAATAAAATGTAATGACACTTTGTTTTTACTACTTTACTTACTTTATTATTCAAAGGCCAGCATGAAAAAACACTAGACAACCAAAAATGACATTTTTTTAAAAAAAAAAGCTGCCCATTATTGTAATTTGTTACTGTCAGTGACCGTTGCATATCTAGGTAATGCACTCATAGTGATGCGTTGGGTGTATTAAATCTGTCAGCAGCCTTCAGCCTGAAGATCTATGGAACTTTGAAAGCTTGTTTAAGATCTAGTGCCAGGAAATTTGGTTTGGTTTCAGCTGTGGTCATTCATGCCTCGTGACCAGCTTTGAACTAGTTATGTTTGGATAACTCTTGTTGCCGCTGTGAATTCTGATCTAATGTGCTGCAAAGATCAATAGTCATGACATTATTTGTTATCTTTCTTGCAGCAATGTGTTGCAGCAGGCAAAATACCGTTACAGTAAGGAATGAAGATAAAATTATGTAGAAAAAATAGAATAAGAGATAAAGATAGATCAGACAGACATGATAGATAGATAGATAGATAGATATCTAGATAGATAGATAGATAGATAGATAGATAGATAGAATGATCTAGATCAGCGTAACCCAACTGGTGTTCCACGGAATACCAGTTGGGGTTCCACCAAAAGTTTAAAAAATAAAATGGCCACGGGCGGTGTGGGAGCAGTGAGCAGTAATCTCCCTGCTCAGCTCACTTGCGCACACAGCAGTGATGCTGGAGCCGGAATATAACGTCATTCCAGCTCCAGCATCACTAAGAGGCGCGCGAGGGAGCTGAGCAGGGAGATCACTGCTCCTTTGCTGTCCGCACGCCAGCCGCTCAGCAGCCCCACTGAACCCCAGGGATTGCACGCTCAGCATGCCAGACGTTCAGCAGCCCCAATGGACCCCAGGGACTCCATGCCAGCACTCCTAAAGATAGGAGGGCTGGGTGGAGTAAAATGTAAAAAAAAAAATGATGTTGATACACTATGTCAAAGGGTTCCACGGGAAAAATTAATTGGGAACCACTGATCTAGATAATAGAATGAGCTCCAATTTAGTTTTCCAAGTTACCTCTCAGTTCCTAATTCAGCCTGTGATGTCTGAATAAACCACCATTGCACTATTGGCCACTAAGAAACCACAAATTTTTTGCTAAGTGCAGATGCCTCCATTTTTTCTTATTATATATTGGCCTCAGCCAAGATTGGTGTATATATCTTTAGCTCCACAGAAAACTTTTTATTTTTTTTTATTTATTTTTTTAATTATAGTGTCAAGCAACACTACTTGTGTTAGATTTGCAGTTTTATTTGTATTTTTTTTTTTTTGACAGATAGTTTTTTTTTTGTCAGTACTGAAAAATGTTCACATATTAAACAATAAGTGTTTGGAAATAATGAAAGGGACAAGGACTCATCTGCCACATTACAGCTAGTTATTTACAGTAATGCAAATAGAGACATTGAATTTTATCAGTGTTACTGGCTAATATAGTAGAAACCGTTAAGAGCTTTTAAGTGTTACCATCCGAACAGTTTAGATTTTATGAGTGATTTAAACATACGTCCCAACACTTTTCTTGGAATAACATGTAATTACTTAAATAATTCTAATGCTGTAATGGTACAATAGCTGTTTGACATGACTGTATTTCACTGTGAGAAAATGTTTCAGCTGTTAAAATTACTATCATTATATAATGTTATTATATAAGTAGATAATATGCTGTAGCATTTTTATTGTGAAAGCTTCATTGGTGACATGAAGGGCATCAACAATACATTAACGAGAAGTATAAACTATTATTATGGGTGGACACGGCAAGCTTTCATTTATCTTTAATAACGATAATAAAGAAAATACATACCCTTATTAATAAGGGTATGTAAGGTAAAGTCTTATTTCATTTGTTTCTTTTTTTTATTTTAATTTATTGTATTGCAATATGTTAGAATGAAGAAATTCTCTTAAAGGGGAAGCTGATCTAGATCATTCTATCTATCTATCTAATCTATCTATCTATCTATAAAGTGGAAATCCTGTGAAAATTGCCAAATTCTGACTGCAATGGTATTTCTCATATTTACTAAAGCTAAATTTGACGCAATCTTCCAAATGCATTCAATGTACGAAGTACCTATATGGAATAGTCACAAACCACCAGTTTTAGAACAATTCAAAGCCAAATACACTTGCTTTTCTGCTACCGAATGATCATTTTAAAGTACAATTTGTTTGCTGGCAGTGCAAGCAGACAGGGGGCAAATAGTTAAAAACCCTCGTCAATGCAAAAGTTAATTATGTAGTGACTGGCCAATGCTTGCTAGTTTAAAATCACATCAAAAAAGTTAAATATAAATAACTAAATGCCTATGGGGGTCAATAAGACCCCATATAACTATAAGGACACCATGTGCCAGTTGGAGGCATATCTATTAGATAATTTAAGCTAGCAACTGGGCAGCCATTTCTGTTGAGGATCAGTCTTGTGAAATAACTATGTCCCACCTGTGTCCCCCACACATGGGCATCGGATGGAGTACATGACAGTAAATTAAGAAAGTGAGACTTCTCTTGAAAGTTGGCTGTTAAAGCACTCTGATTGGTTGATTTGCTAGTGAACCAATCAGAGCACTCTTATTCAAATTGTATAGAGGAGAAAACATTCCCATGTGATGTAATAGCTGACATAGTGTGGGAAAGCTTCTATAAGGGCTTTCTGCACTAATTTAATTTTAATGTGTTGTGGCTGGGGAATTGGGGATCCCTAGCCAATTGGGGAGGAGGGAGGGACATGACACAATTTGGGTGGTAGAAATGGCATGTCCTCCCACTCATTGTTTAATTGTTTAGAGACCCCACCCGCAGACCATGGGTGGTGGGTTGGGTGAACACCAAGTTATACTCCTTTAATTTTATTGTTGGAGCCCCGACCCACAACCAATGGGTAATGCGATATGTTGCCCCCAGTAGATATGCCCCCACTTGCGTTGGCCAGCTGTCACATAATTAGCCCTTGTACCACTGAGGATTATTTAACTATATAACAAACAAAAAAAGTATAGTTAAAAACGTACAAAAATTGGAAGATAGTGAGTACAATCCACCGCACTCTACCCTAAAGTAATAGTGCCGGGTGTACCCCCTAACCTTCTGTACCGCAAGGAGACTCCAGGGGTCTCCAGGGGCTTAACCCCAGCGTCAGTAATTCACAAAACAACAAGAATGCCACTGGTCTCAGTGCAGATGAAGCCCTGAGACCAGGTACATTCACTGGATATATATATAGCAATGTAGAATCTGTATATCAATGAACTGGCTAATTAATCAAAAAATAATCAGAGATAAATTATGAGACCATAAAATAAGTAAAAAATAAAAAATATAATAAATAAAGTTTATACAAGTGTAGCGAATGCAACTATGCATCCAAGATATAAACCAGGAAAGGGTAACTAACATATGTATTGGGATATGATATCACATAAAAATATATATATCTTTATTGAAAAACTGGCTAAAAAACAAAAAATCTGTCCTAATGTGTTACCCCTAACTCTGGTATATCCAGGGCACTCCTCTTGGTAACCCTATACTTGCTAAGGCTAAATAAGACTAAATCTCAGAGTCTATATTCACAGGTGAAAGAAGATAATTGTAAATCCAAAGTATCTCTGTAGTAGTTATAGTATAATTACAGTGAGTGATTCAGTATATCTGTAATTAGAAATCATTATAGCAAAAATGACCTCAATAGGTCTAAGAAGGGTTCCAGAGGAGAAATACTGTCAGACAGCAAATATAGAGAGTAGACAGTGTTATGTCAAAGGTCAGTTTCAAATAAACTGAGAGTAGAATTTTATAAAGCCTCTCTACCTGGTAATCTAGCTAGACAGGCATAGAAGCAGAAAGATTAAATAGTGAGTAACAGAATCATATTCAACGTAGAAAAAGTGCTTAAATAAGCTAATGCCCAGTGCCCATAATCAAAAAAGAAATATACAAAGGAAAAAACGCCCAACGCGCGTTTCGGTGCTTTGACTAATGCACTTTCGTTAGGGGCCCCTATGTTAGTTACCCTTTCCTGGTTTATATCCTGGATGCATAGTTGCATTCGCTACACTTGTATAAACTTTATTTATTTTATTTTTTTATTTTTCACTTATTTTATGGTCTCATAATTTATCTTTGATTATTTTTTTATTTATTAGCCAGTTCATTGATATACGGATTCTACATTGCTATATATATATCCAGTGAATGTACCTGGTCTCAGGGCTTCATCTGCACTGAGACCAGTGGCATTCTTCTTGTTGTTTTGTGAATTAGTTAAAAAACGTATACATGTAAGGGCGCCAGTATCACAAGTGTGATTTTATATTTGCCATTCAGATGGTAGAATATGTCATGGGATAGATACATGAGAAAAAGAATACATAGTGAAAGTATTTAATGATAACGCAAAAAAGGATTAAAAAAAAACAGAGATACACTCACAAATTGAGTGGCACAAAGAGAAATATATCTGTTTGTGCAAATAAGCTTTTCAGCCACAAATGGGCTAAGTCCCCATAAGGTTGATGTCATCCAATGGTACCTCAGGATGTCAATCTATCACTGTTCTCACCAGTCCAGAGAAACTAAATATACTGGAAACAGGATAATGTCATTTTAAAGTTGTGCAAGTAACAATTGTTGGCTGTAGTTCTTTGGGGTACTGTTTCCAGTATATTTTGTTTCTGAGGACTGAATGGTAAATATAAAATCACACTTGTGATAGTGGCGCCCTCACATGTATACATTTTGTAACTATACTATTTTTGTTTGTTACATTGTTGGGATTTGGGAGTGATCCCTTTCTTGAGTGGTTGCACTCTCTCCCCATTTACCATACTTTTTCTATTATTTAACTATATGCCTGCTGTCTGCTAATACAGCAAGCGGTCTAATATTTTTAATTTTTTTTAATCCAAGTCAGGTATGAAGCATTCAGTACAGATTTTAACCATTTGGTGGTGTTGGTCTGGCTGAAATACAGATTAAATTAAGGGCTGTTTGAGGCCTGAATTGTAAAAGCCGGACATTATTGAGTAACACAATGTCTGGATTTTGCAGTTTCAATGAATCCATTTTGTGAATAACCATGCGAAAATCACCTATATCTTCTTTTAACCTTTTCTTATGCGAATCTTCATTTTATTTTACATTTTTATTAAAGATTTAGCAAATTACTTCACAATCCAGTTCAGTCCAGGCACACATTGCTGATGAGGAGAAGAAATAGTATTTTTTTTTTTAATTCTCTTTTTTTCTGTATGTTTTCTCTGTCTGAAAGGAACAAAGGACAGAGCTTCTAACATTTATTGACGGAGAGCTATGATGGAGGTTCTCAGTTGTAGGATAAAGAGGTGTGGATTTTCTGCATTTAATTTTATATTTCAGAACTTACACCTGCATATATTTTTAAATGTACAGGATATCTATGAATATAATAATACATTTTTGGGATATTGTCAGTTCTCCATTAAGGTTATATTGAATGGCCTCTAAATTCTGTAAGAAATATCTAGAGCTATGTGTTTTGACCCATGTTTTAAAAATGAAAGTTTTAGCATTTACAAGTAAAAAAACTAAACATATGTCACATTAAAAGATTATAGCTAAATTCAGGCACTACTCTAGTTCTACACGTTATCTATGCTTTAAATTGTGTTCAAACTTTAAATTAATTTTAAGATGTCATTGATAATGCTGTCATGTTACCTATAATTTATTCACCAAAGTTAAAGAGTTACTATTTCATTTGCACTTGTGTGTTGCACTTAAATTGTTCTTTATTTTGGTAGCATTACTTTATGTTTTTATTTTACTTTGTTGCCTTTTATTTTCACCAAACTAACTTAAAGTAGTGAAATATCTACTTATATAACTGTACTTATTTAAATTGCTAGTGTAAAAACGAAGTTAGGTTAATCTGCAGATGCTATGAATATTTTCCTTTAAATGTGGGTTTCACTGTTTCCTATGGCATGCTATGTAAATACGCTGTAAAAGTTAAACAACAATTGTCTGTGTGTTCTTAAGTAAAAATGATTTTGACCCGTTCTTATACAATATAGAAATAAATAACTTATACAGTACGGCAAATGTTTGTGGGGATATAGCTGCTGCTAGTCTGTAAAGAGGAGCTTTAGCTCAAACCCCAAAATACCCCAAAATTTGCCACAATGTGGAGAGGCTAAATTTAAAAAAGTATGGTAAAAAACGCATAAAATCTTCCCCAGAAAAGAGTAGTTCAGGGCAAGAACCAAATTCAATGTTTAATGTACACCCTAGGGGAACCACTCTAGAACAATTGGGTGACATACTCATTTTGAACTGGAGATACAGGGTAAAATGTGCTTGGTGTAGGCATTTCAGGAATATTTCCTCAAAATAAGCCTCTGGAAATTACTTAAAAGAACACTCCAATGCCCAAATTTAAATTCTTTTTTTAATAATGTAAAAAATAAAATGTAGTGCATTTTTTTCATTTAAAATATATTTATAAACGTCTTGCAAAAGCTGCAGATATCTTGTCTGCAGCCCTTGCAAGCTCCATCCTTCTTCCCAAGCACAGACATTCTGTGGCTGTTCCGTTACAGACATCCCAGTGAAATGCAACCTCAATGAGAAGTCCTTGCAAGGCAATTTGCCAACAATTAAATATGTAAAAAATGTGCATCTTGCATTATACTGTATATGTGTCATTCTGAATTCCCGCATTCTCTATAAACTGTAGATATAATTTCTACCAAAAATAGGACCAGGTCTTATGTAATTTTTTGCCCACGAAAAATGCAGTAGGACTTATTTTCGGGGGATGTCTTTGGGGGAAAACAGTAGCAAGCATGTGCAAGAAAACAGGTCTATGTTTGGGGGAATCACACGAACATAGATTAGCTTACTAGGGACTGGAATCCCGCGAATCTATGTTCGGGAAAACTTCTCCGAACATAGATTAGCTTACTAGCACATGGAATCCCACGAATCTATGTTTGGGGAAAATTCCCCAAATCTAGATTAGCGAATTAGCAAACTAGTGACAATCTAGGATTTATTTTCAGGGTAGGGCTTATATTACAAGCATCCCCCGAAAATAAGCTAGGGGAAAAACGGTAGAATTAAACATTTTAGAGAAGAACTTCAACTTCCACCAAGCTTAACATTAGGAAAATAATGAGGGATTTTTCTTTGACCTGTTGTGAAGTGCTAGTGGAGTAGTGCCGCCAAATGTATGTCTGGAATGAGTCACTGGTCTGTTATAGGCCAGGTGTATGTTCCCAGGCCAAGAATCCAGTCTATTGCAGTGCTGTATAAAACTGTCATAAAAGCTCGGAAAATTGGTGCCTCTTAAGAAGAGCATCTGTTGGAACTTGAAGATGGAAATCCTCAGCTTTTTATGAAGCCATATATAGGATGACATGTTTTTATTTATAGTATTAACATCCTTTGTGTGTGAGTAGGATCAGTAACACCTGACGTGGGTCCAGTAAATAAGGATGTAACATCATGTTGATTAGATGGCAATGTCCCAGGTAAAAGAAAAAAAAGTTGCAACCTTTCCTATGCCCTGCTTAGGAGTAGGTTGTTGTTGTTGACATGTAAATTAGCTATATTTTAAGACAACCCATTCTAGATATTTTTCTTTGTGATTTGCAGTCAGTCTAGTAAAAAAAGGATATGTCACCTAAACAGTTGTGACTTTCACATTAGTAAGCATAAAACAAAACTAAAGGCAAGGCGCACACAGATAGGTGTTATAGTTACCACAAAGGGTTTGCCATCAAAATTAGGCAGTTTTACAGAAATACATAAACAGACATTCCCTAGTGCAACATGTACAGTAAAGATAAATATGAAAGTTTCACAATTGAACCACTCACACTATCTTTAAACTGTATAAGCACAGCACAGCAATTCACAGCTAGGACAACTCTAACAGGATTCAGGAATTCACAGGTTCCTTGTTCCACACAATTCCACTGTCTAGCCTTTTAAACTGTTCTGATTGCAAATTCCGTGTCCTCTGTCAATTTCCCTTGATTATCAGTGTTGTAGGTAACACTACCCATGGTGTCTTACAGCTGCACTGATAACTTCTGGGTGCCACTATATCCCACTATTTTAGTTTTTCATGTTTTACATTAATGAACATGGCTTTCAGTTTTTTTGTAGTTGAATTTAAAGCCATCCTGATATGGAATTTTTCTAACAAAGGCCTTGATTTCATGTTTTTGGATTAGGTTTCAAAATATAAAAATAAAAAAAATTATAAACATTTAACATGATTATTTGAAAAATATTAAAAAAAATTCTAAAATATATCGTGTCTCAAAATATTAAAATACTTTTCAAAATATTAAATCATTATAAAAGTTTATCGAACAATATTAAATCATTTGAATGCTTATACAAAAATATTAAGTTGAGGACAAAGTGAGTAATTTCAGGAGTGTTGGAGCCCTTGTGTTTGAAAACACGCTTCACCACCTACTGGCCCCAATTCACTTCTTATTAATATATTGTCAGAAGGTGTCCTTAGTCACAAGTCACTAGTATAACAGGGCAATGGGCAGACAAAAGGATATCAACTGCTGTAGTGCATTTAGACCAATGCGGAAGAGAATTTCTACAAAACAAAAAGGCAAAAACATTATCTATCCATGTCTGTCTGTTTATCTATCCACAGTTGTAATAAAAAAATATTCAGCCCCCATTGAAATAAATTAGGTTTATTGTCAAAATTTACAGACTTTCAGTTCTTTGCAATGAGCAAATTAAACAAAATCAATTGAAATAGCTCAACACAACTAATACTTCAAGTGGTTTCCCCAAATTCAACTGAAAATGCAACTGTCAATGACTTCTCCAGTTTTAAACCCATTCATGGCAAGCATCTTTAGTACTTAGTAGAGCTCCCTTTTGCTTTTATGACCTGCTTCAAATGGCATGTACAGCCAGACGCCAGCTTCTGGCATAGTTTATGAGGAATCGTAGCCCATTGCTCATGAGCAATGGCCTCCAGTTCTTGAGTTTGCATGCTGCAACCGCCTTCTTTAAATCCCTCCAGAGATTTTCTATAGGGTTCAAGTCAGGTGACTGTGATGGCCACTTTAAAAATTTCCAGGACTTCTTTTGCAATCAAGCCTTGGTAGAATATGAGGTATGCTTGAGATATTGTCTTGTTGGAAGATCCAATGATGCCCATGCTTCCTCACTGATGGCATGATGTTTTCTCCTAGGATTTCCCAATACTTTCATGAATTCATCTTGCCTTCCACACGCTGCAGGTTTCCAGTGCCAGAGACTGCAAAGCAGACCCAGAGTACCACTGAGCCACCACCATACTTAACTGTAGGCAGTGTTCTTTTCAGCGTTTGCTTATTTTTTTTTTCCTAAAGACATACCGCTGATCCATCAGGCCAAAAGCTAAATTTTTGTATCATCACTCCATCGAACAGAATCTCAAAACATCTGTGGTCTATTTATATGATCTTGAGTAAATTGGAGCCAACTTTTCTTGTGCTTTTGGGTCAGTAGTGGTGTAAATCATGGAGTTCTGGCATTTAAACCTTCTGAGTTTAGTACGCACCTTACTGTGCTCACTGAAAACTCTGCCTGTTGCCCTCAAGTCTTGCTGCAGGTCTTTTGCAGTCACTCAATGGTTTTTCACAGCCTGATTTCTCAGAAATCTGATTGTAGTCATTGATAGCTTTCTTTTTCTGCTCCGTTCTTCAACTTTGAACTTGAGAACTATGTTTCCAACTGTGTCTTTAGGAATATTCAGTGCCTTCTCTATCTTTTTACTACATAAATCCTGTTCCTTGTTTGTGTAAGGCCATGATCTCTTCTCTTAACTTGTGGACCATTCTTTTGACTTAGCCATATTTCTAACATGCAGTCAAATGTGAAACCTAACAAATCCACTAGACAGTTCAGGTATTTCAAGTGTTCCAGCTCAAGCACACCTGGTGCCCTTTATTAGTTTATTAGGTGCATCAGGTGTGCTTGAGACAACATTTGTTTTGCATAATTGTGCTGTTGTGAGGGATTCTCTTTAGTGGGTTGAATAATTTTAGACTGGATAAGTCATTATAAATTGCATTTTCATTTGATTTTGGTGAAACAACTTAAAGTATTCATTGTGTTGAGCTATTTAAATTTATTTAGTATGATTTGTTCATTGCAAACAGCTGAAGGTCTGACAATAAACCTGATTTTCAATGGGGGTTGAATAATTTTGATTACAACTGTATGTATCTAATCATCCTTATATACTACAATTTGTGTATAGAGCGAGAGAGAGAGAGAGATACTACAATTTGTGTATAGAGCGAGAGAGAGAGAGAGATACTACAATTTGTGTATAAAGCGAGAGAGAGAGAGAGAGAGAGATACTACAATTTGAAGTAAATAAAAAAGTGAATTTCAAAATTCAAGCTATAGAGGAGTTGACAATTTTTCAGTTATTTTGGATTAAATTCTGAAATTCTGTTTTTAGTTCATTGCTTAGAGAATAATGCCCGTAAAGTACTGCAGTTGACTTCAAATTTTTGCGAGCTTTTTATTACAAAAAAAAATAATAAATACATAAAAACCACTACAGCAATATAGAACTTCACAAATAACCACACTTTTAACCATACTTTTTTGTCTGTGACATACAACAAAATCCCACTGGATGGCAGATGTCACAAACCACATTCCTATGAAAAAAAATCCCCTGTTCACACTATGTAAATGTGAAGATTGTAACTGGCTATCATTCTCCAAGGTTATCTGTGAAAATCCTAATGTCTATGACAGGGATAGAGGCACACATGCTTTGAAAGGCTAACATTTTTGCGGGGGAACATTTTTTTCCCCTTAGTAGCTAAAGATGCTATTTGTCCAACCTTAAGAAATCTAGATGAACAAAACATGAATTTCAGGATCTGGGAAAAGAAGATAATACTTCATTGGTTTACATACACATGTGTACATTTCAATGCTCTCTGTTTCCTTGAGAGGGATCCCAAGGAGCCAATTAACCTAACATAGTCCCAAACAATTCTCTGTTTGGAAAGAATAATTTTCAGTGTGGGTGTTCCTTGTTCCTTGAAATTGTATGCCTCTTACCCTGTTATTACAGAAATGTGCTTAGTGCACTTCTGAATGCCAGTGTCTCTCATACACTGTATAGATTATAGCCGTATCCCACACACAGTGCAAGATAATCCCTGTTTTGATTTTGTTAGCTTTACAAATCCTTTTTGAACGTTTAGTAATTTAAAAAATGTCGAAATCCCATCTGTATCGAGAAGGACATCATGTAAACATAAATCGCTTAATTTAAATGTTTTAATTAGTGATTTATTTGGTAAGAACAGTAGTGTGGCATGTTTAAAAAAAAAACAACTTTTTTTTCCCTGTATTTTTTTTCCCTCCCCTTTCAGATCGATGTTGCATTTGTTTTCTGTAATGCCGTACTGAAAATTGGTTTTCTCCTCTGAGGCTTGTCCGTTTAGACACAGTAAATACAAGAGCTCACTAATTGCATTTGCAAAAGCTTTGGTTATCATCGCAGTGATTTGTTTTTCTTGGCAGTTTGTTACGTTTCGAGGGTTTGCAAACTTTGAAGACTGCAATAATATGTAAATGATATGTTTAGTAAAATCATTGCAAATTGGCACGTCTTTTTTCAGCATTAACTGCTTGGTAATTTCTGAACCCACTAAGTTGGTACAATGCCAAACAAGTATAATACTTATACAAAGCGGGAGTGCTCTATGTTGTGCATGTTAAGGTAAACTGCATATAATAGCAAAAGTATTAAGTTCAGTATTTCATGCTTGGGTGTTGCATAATCATAAACTGAATAGACTAGTATCAAATATAAACCTTAACAGTTGTTACATTAAATTATAATTTAAAACAGAATCCTGGCTTTTTAAAAAAAATTCTATGTAACATTGTCTAAAAGCACACGGGACATAAGATATTTAAAAGAAACACTATAACGCTGGGAATGCAACGCTGTATTCCTAACCCTGTAGTGCCCCTAATCCCAGTTAGATATAGGTTCACCCCACCCACTTTATTTAACCTTTTCCAGCCTCTGCGCTGCTCATCTCTCCACCTCACAAAAGTCATGGTGAAGGCATGGCTTACCCTGGTGTGAACCAATCCAATGACCAAATGCGCATGCACGACGGGTGCTGTTTTTAAATTCAAGCTTCACCGTAGGAAAGCCTATCAGGAAGTCAGCCACTAGATGTTGATTTAACCCTGCAATGTAAACATTAGGCCTTCCATAAAACAGCATTGCTACATGAGGACACTCCGCATCAGGATTTTACTGACGGTAGGTGTCCTCATGCAAAGATACTTAAAAGTCACCAAGCAAGCAGGAAGTGGAACTGTTATGATTAACATTGCAAGACTAGGGGTGACTGGGACATTGCATCCAGACCACTTCAATGAGCTGAAGTGGTCTGGTGCCTATAGTGTCCCTTGAAGGATCTTAAATGTCTTACCGGTGGGAGGTTCCTGATTCATTATTTAGATTTGCTTCACATGTGTTATATGAAATTGATATTTATAATAAATATATTAATACAACCAAAATAACAAATAGATGAGATGCTGTCTATCAGACAATCAACTAAGCCCATCTCTCATTTACTGAAGTTAACATTGTTAACAAGTGTTGTACCCTGAACATTGTTGAAATTAAGCCTTTAAATTATCTAAAAGCAAAATGAAGGCCGTTATAAGCAGGACTTGTCACTAAAACAGGTATTTTCAGGAATTAACCAGGCAAGTGCAAATCTAGGCTAATAGGCCTGACCTAAAAAGATAAGTTGAGTCTTTTTTTTTTTTTTTTAATCTTTGTATTTGTCACCTAAAATTTACATTCACTTGCCAATGTGTATTTATCACCCAATTTTACTAAGGTTGAAAACAGCCATCTTGCTTTTACTATTGACTACATTTTAGGTAATTTATGTACTATCATCACATAACTACAGGCCCCAAACCACAATGAATCTCTTTTTGGGTAGGGCAATTGCCACAGCATTTTTTTAACTTTTAAATTGCCATCAACTTCAGACATATTGTCATTCTCTGTCTTGCAAACCAGTAGACAGCTTCTCCCCACAGTCAACCCGTCTTCAGTCAAGAACAGGCTGTAACTCCTCAAGCCCATTAGGGCGGACATTCCAAATCTGTATGCTAGCGAGGCAAAACCGCTAGCTGTGACAAAATGAGAAGAACAGAAAATAAATGACAGACAGGCAACATAACAATAAACAATAGCAACACAGTAACATGGGCAGGTGGACCAGGCAAACACTGTCAGGCTCCCTCAGCAGTGTCCTGGCATAATCCGTGAGCTAACTTCCCAGGATCCCTAGGTAACTGTCTAGGTTAGGTTCCATACATAGTAACATTTTGGTTACCACCCAGGCAGCAGTCATGTCCTCCCACCCCCCTTTCCAGGAATTGGGGGGTAGGTCTGTTTAGCAATAAATCAATTATTACTTACTTTGTTATAATAGTACTGCCTAATATTGTAAACTTTTGAATATATACCATGTCATAAGTAAGAAGTCTCTTCAAAAGTTTTATTCTGGTGATTTTGCACATAAACCTTTCAGATTAACACAAATGTGAGCCTTTCAAAATATAAACCAAGCAAGGTAACCGATTTATTAAAGGTAATGTAATCACACTTAAATTGTTAAGGTTTATTTTTTTTTAGCCTTTTTTAGCCATTTGTGATAAAGAAAGATCCGTAAGAGTATTCTGCCAAGTGAGGAAGTTATAATGTAAAATGTAGTACAATAATGAAATAGTTAATTCAGAACATGTGTTGTTTTATAAGGAGATCGGGATCCACAAAATACAGATAAATACAGATAAAACCTTAATATTATTAAAAAGGGATTAAGAGACCACTAGCAGTGTTAGTTATGGATCACATCCAGGAATTAGTGTTGCAAAGGTTTGTTGTTGATTATTATTAAAAATGTTTACTTCCACTCTCTGTTCAAATGGTTTAGACCTATACAAGTTCATGATCATCTCTATGGATGTTATTTATTTATCTCAGAATGTGTGTCCTGTTATCAAAAGTATGCAATTATATTTAAAGGAAAACTATAGTGTTAGGAACACAAAGTTGTATTTCTAACACTATGGTGCCCCAGATTCCGCCCTCCCTCCCCTATTGTCCCCTATTGTCCCACTTTAATCACTTCCCTGATTCCTTTGCTGAAGTCCCTTGCCGCTGGACCACTAATGACAAGTGCCGTGCATGTATTAGGCCTTCCCCATAGGAAAGCATTTACGTAATGCTTTCCCATGGGATATTCTCTGATGGTAGACGTCCTCATGCAGAGCTTGAGGACATGCAGTGTTGTTTCAGTGAAACTCCATGATACTCCAGGAGACAGCCACGAAAGGTAATCTTAGTACTGCAATGTAAATATTGCAGTTTCTTAAAAACTGCAATGTTTTACATGTCAAGACTAAGGGGGACAGGGACATTGCACCCAGACCACTTAAATGAGATGAAGTTGGCTGGGTGTCTAACGTGTCCCTTTAATTTCAGAACCAAAACCAGATAATTATTTTTATTAATATATTATTTATTTAGCGCCAGCAAATTCCATAGCGCTGTAGAATGGTATTCAGGTATTTTTAAAAAGCAGAACAAATGCACATTTAGAGATTATGTAAATCCAACCAAATGTGATTTGAAACAATTCAGTACTGACAAAAAAATAAGCTGAACAATGTTCAATTTATACACATAAGAAACTGGACATTTATGAAACCAGAACTTGTGTCAACATTAACCTACAATTTTTCATTTCAGGGACACATTTAGAGTTTTCATTTAATGATTTTTAATTAGAAATTGAAATAAGTACTTAATACCGTATTGCTGTAATGCAGTTAAAGGTAACTTAATGTGCAAGCATGGATGGTTGGACAGCAACAATGCTTTAAAAGGAAGCACCATAATCACTGCAGCTCTTTGTACTCATTGTACATTGTCCTTGCACTGCCCACTCCAAGTTGTAAAACCGTTTTAGATAGCTGGAAGCTCTCTGTCTAAGCTAAGGGCTTAGCTCATTGCCTAAGAACAATCAGCTAACGCTCTCAGCCAATGAATTAGCCCTCCCCTGCTTGACTTAGCTCAAGAGAGCCAATATAAGCTCCTGCTTCATAGGATTCCTTCATAGAAAGAAGTAATTACATTTTTTTTTTTTTTTTTTTTAATTTTGCTGTGCATGGGTTAACAAAACATCTTACAATGCCACAACAGCATAAGTAAGCACAGTTATATAACAGTAATTCACAGCTAATTCATATGGCATTGAATTATCGGCACATTTTTAAGGTGTAGGTAGTATAAACAAGCATAGTTAGCTATGCCAGTGGATTATCAACATTACACATGAAAATGTCTAATGCATGGCCATGAAGTATACACCTATGTAGGGTCTACATAGGTGTTTACTTCATGGCCAATATTGTAAAGCGCTACGGAATCTGTTGGCGCTATATAAATGTCAATCATAATAATAATAACAGGCTATACTAGCTGACCTTAGGCTTATTGTATGCAATTATATGATTAAAGAATGGCAAGGATAGGCGAGTTATGTTAGAACAAGCATGTATTGATAGCCTAAAAATGCCATGCTAAACTAAGCCACTTACTTTAAACTGCAGCGTGTTGTAGGCATGTCTACATAGGGTTTACATAGGTGTATACTTCATGGTCAAGTAGGCTGATTATATATCTGGCTCGTTAGTGAGACAATTAGGCTAAGTCAGACATCTAGGTTCATGTGAGTACATTCCATCATGGCATGCTCATCGTGTGAGTTATGTATAAAACATCATAGGCTAACAAATACATAAAATAACATATAATAAAACATAACAGTCTACGCTGAGGACTAGTTTCACTATGGTTGTGTGAGACAGCCTGGCTAAAAGAAAATACCAGCATGGTAACATAGCGGAGAGAGTGCTGGAGGCGTGAGTTAGCGTCTCTTTTATCTGATGCCCTCTGTTGGGAAACTGCTGGAGCCTGCCATGGGGCCATGGAAAGCCGCTGTTGCACAGGTTGTCCCTCCATCCCCAGGCTGGTGAATAGGCCTGCATCTCTTGGCCACAAACTTGGGGACTTCTAGAGTCCGAGTTTCCTCCGCTTGCGGTGTGTGGGTCTTCACCCTTATGGCCTTCAGCACGGGTGGGCTGAGGAGAGTGGGAATGGTTGGGTGTACTAATGCTGCGCCCGAGGGTATCTCCCTCACTCCCTGGTACCTGCGACCCTGCTCAACCATTGTCGGTAAATATTGCATCTCGGTCCGGGTTGCTCGCTGCCGCTTCTAGATCCTGTTCCAGAAGCAATTGAATATGTAATACAGACTCTTCATGGTCACGCTTTGGAGCCTTTGGTTAGGAAGCAGGCTCTGCTCGTGTGTTGTCCACCGCCATCTTAAGTGCATCATGTGCAAGGCTGCTCTGCTGTTGTGTTTCATCAGGCTTAGGGCTCGATCCAGGCTGGCTGCTCCAGATGCCCATTTAAGACCAGGATGTCCCCCACCGGTCCAAGGAGAGAGGGGTAGGAGGTGAGAACGCTGAGGGATCCATACTTGGGTTTGCCACAAGGAGAGCAGTCGTCTCTCCCCGGCTCGAAAGCCGGTAGGCCTCAGTTGAATGGTACACGTTCCTGGTTAGAAATAGGCTAGAGTCCAGTATCAAAAGATTCACCCGGTTGTCCCCGAATTGTCTGCAACTCTCCAGCTTGCATATGTGCTGATTTTCTGGGGTTTTACTCCCTGAATGTGCGAGTTTGATCAGGAGCTGATTCTCGGCACGTCTGTTCAGCCTGAAAGCTAGGCTCCCCTCCCCCCCCAAAGAAATTACTATTTTAAATGAGATCTTTAAACTCTTGATTTGTTTTTTGTTGTTACTTTTTTTTTTACAGATTTAGATTCTATTCCCAAAGTATGATGCTCTAATTAAGAACAAATATTAAAATAGCAGGGCGACCAATCATCCTGATTTCGGCTAAACAGACCCTATTTTAGCGATCTGTAACAATATCCCAGGTTTGTTTTCTGGTGATCCCAAAAAACGTAGAGGAAGTGCATTGTTGGGTGCGCTAACACTACACTAAGGGCACTAGAACCAGAACGAGTGCTCCCTGCATTGTCTGCCATCAGAGGGCTGACCTTTGTGATTAACAGTAATTGGGATGGATCTGCCCCATTCTTAGTACCAGTGACACAATTCACATTGCTGGCCTGCCACCTGCATAAACAAACGGATTTAGTTCCTACATGGCAGATAATTGAACAGTTAGACTGTAGTGGCATGATCAATACACCAAAATCACCCTGTTACGGTAAACTTGTTTTGGTGCTTATAGTGTCCCTTTAAATAATGTAACTTTCTCATCAGTGTATTATTAATACACATCTTTTATTGCCCCTTAAATATTTGGTTGTAAATTTGCAAAGCCCTTGTAAAGCACATGATCAAATGCCCCATTTTTCTAAAAGAATTACAAATATTTCCACATCCCTTCTCAATACAGAGTTTGCTCAATGATCACAGTGACCATTGGTCTTTAGCAGAACTGTGTTCGCTGTGAGTAGGGAGAAGGAATAAGGGCAAGCTTAGACTTCCATAGAGAGTTACATACAATACACCTTGTAGCATGTTTACAGCTTTTAGCCTCCAGACATATGAGTCAATTGCCTGCACGTTACACATTTCCATCTTTTAAGAGCTGACATTGTATACACCTCCGCTATCCAGGAGGGCAATGAATACCTGCAAAACCTGGAATTTCTCACAGCTGCACTAAGGTATCCATTGGAAAGTAAGGACAAGAAGTGACATCAACTTTCACGCTGTACAATGGGTTTTATATGTCCTGTATATATATATACAGTATCACAAAAGTGAGTACACCTTTCACATTTTTGTAAATATTTTATTATATGTTTTCATGTGACAACACTGAATAAATTACACTCTGCTACAATGTCAAATAGTAAGTGTACAGCCTGTATACAAGTGTAAATTTGCTGTCTCCTCAAAATAACTCATCACACAGCCATTAATGTCTAAACCCTCATGGGCATAGAGTTTACCAGAGCTTCACAGATTGCCACTGGAGTCCTCTTCCACTCCTCCATGATGACATCACGGAGCTGGTGGATATTAGAGACCTTGCACTTCACACTTTCACTTTGAGGATGCCCCACAGATGCTCAATAGGGTTTAGGTCTGGAGACATGCTTGGCCAGTCTCCAGACCTGAGACCTTGTAACACTAACCTTTACCTACAGGTTCTTTAGAAAGGCAGTGGTCATCCAGGAGGTGTGTTTGTGGTCTTTATCATGTTAGAATACTGCCTTGCAGCCCAATCTCCGAAGGGAGGGAATCATGCTCTGCTTCAGTATGTCACAGTACATGTTGGCATTCATGGTTCCCTCAATGAACTGGAGCTCCCCAGTGCCGGCAGCACTCATGCAGGTCCAGACCATGACACTCCCACCACCATGCTAGACTGTAGGCAAGACACACTTGTCTTTGTACTCCTCACCTGGTTGCCACCACACACGCTAGACACCATCTGAACCAAATAAGTTTACCTTGGTCTCATCGGACCACAGGACATGGTACCAGTAATCCATGTCCTTAGTCTGCTTGTCTTCAGCAAACTGTTGGTGAAACTGAAATGGTCCCTCTAACAAATGTTACTTGAGTATTATTGCACGTTAGTGTCACATTGTTCTTTTTTTATTTTACTGTTTTTAAGTTTTATGTCATCCTAGATGGCTGCCTATTGTACTGTTACAGTTTTTTGGTAAATTAGGTTCTCGTTAGCCTTTTAGTTTTCCTGAATTTCACAATAGGCTCTATTTGATTGGGTGATTTTCAGTGAATTAATAACTGAATTGGCTAAAAAAAAAATTGTCCTAGTCCAACTCTTGTGTAAAATGTTCGTACCTTGCTCTGAAAGTGTCATGTCCCACACTGCTGTCTTGAAGAGGATTACAATTATAGCAAGTCAAGCCCACATCAATTTGGCTGTGCACAATCTTTGTCATACATTAGCATTCACATTTTCCAGCACAGCTGAAATCAAGCCTATATAAATCTAGAATCACTAAGGACAGATTGCCTTTTTGAGTTTCTGGCAATCCCTATTTAGAGTTACAATGATTTTGGTAATAGTTTGCCATGTCTTTTCTGATTTCTAGTGTCCAGACCAAGTGAATTTATTTGGTTATTATTTTGACCTTTGTTTTGTTTTTTTCTATGTTACTTTGTCTCATTGGAGATATTTCTTTAGCCTAGTAAGGTCTAGGATATGTGTCTCTAAAGTTTTACTATTCTGTCCTTCTTTGTGAAAGTCGCGTCGGCGCCATATTCACTTTTTCAAGTCTTGTCCAGCAGGAGAGCAGAGCTGAGTCATGATCACTGGCTGAGATTGTCAGTTGATCTCCAACTGCCAGAGAACGTAGTTAGGCGTCAGTGGTGCTGTATTATACAGAGACATCCAGCTTCTTCTGCTCCAGAAGACCAGATGCAGTGTAGTGGCCCAGCGAGACACTTGTCAAATCATAGTAACTCAGAGTGCCATAGGGCACTCCAGGCACCATAATCACTACAGCAGACTGTTGTGGTTAAGGTGCTTGAAATGTTTCTTTAATGACATCCATAAGGCCATATGTGTGCTTTTGCATAATTTCTAACCTAAGAGTTTACCAATACCAGAGCACTTATAGACTGCATTTTCTACATTACTGGCAAACTGCTTTAGGACTAATTTAGTTCAATTTGGGCGTGATAGGTTTGCTGGAATGTAATTCCTCTGAAAAATTGAGCCTTAAATTGTTTAAGAAAATTATTAGAACCTGAACCATTTGTTGAAATCCCTAACTAATTAATGACCATGATGACATTTTTACTATGCAGCTCAAATAATTTATACCATTGCTAGAGGAGACAGGTTTAAGAAACACATAATAATTGTTCCAATTACCAATGATTTGTTGTTAACACATATTAGTAACAAAGAATGAACCTTAATTTGGCATTGTAAGAGGTACTCTGAATTAGGTTAATATCTATAGGGCCATTTTTTATTAGCAACAGCCCAATTAATCAGTAAAACTGCATGTAAATGGTGTGTTTAAAGCACTGATATGTCTTGAATTATATCTGAAACTATAAAAATAGTTTAATTTCATGTTGGCTTAGCATATGTCACACTCCTGTCTTAGTTCTTTAAATATGCCTGGGCACTTAACCAATGGTCATATTATAAAAATAAGATATAATGGAACACTCTGTGGTTTTAGTGTAATAGTGTAATGAATGGTGGAAGCCTCCTTCATACTTATATTAACTTTAAATGTGTTTTCCCATCAGTTTTTGACAAAGTCTAGCTTCAGGCTTCAGAGGTCATAAACAGGCCATGGCTTGTAGATACTCTTACTTGAGCACAGGTGGCTTATTAAAAAATATTTAAAGTGACTAACACAACAGTGTTTTTAGTGCTATCCAGAATCCTTGGTCTTTTTCTAGGTGTTTTAGAACCAAACATACCTACGTAGATATTGTAAAATTGGTATACAAATTTCAACTTCTATTTTCATTCATAGGCATTTGCCTACTATAGCGTAATCCACTGTGTATTCACATGGAAAATAACTGCATAATATACTTTATAAGCTTTCATATATACTGTCTGTAGCACCCATTTATTTTAGGTGGGAGTTACCTTACCCCTTGTGGGGGGTGTAAAATCGTTAGGCTTTAAATAAGCTTTGTTTACTGTGATCATATTCAACTCTACATTATACTAATTTCTTGTATTGTTTTATACATATTTGTAATGTTTGTCTCTACCACAACTTCCTTTTACTATTTTCTTCAACTAGATAATACTTGAACTTGTTCTTAAATGAAAATAAACCGATATTGGTCACGTAATTCCTCCTGCGACAATTAAATGGTCCCAATAAGACCATCTGATTAAATAGCTGAGTTTAACGCGACTATTGGAGCTGAAGCACCTCTAGTGACAGGAAGACAACCACTAGAGAGGCATGTTAATTCTGCAATGTAAATATTGCCTTTCCAGCAGAACAGCAATGTTTTCAGTTGAGGGGTTAACAGAAAGGGACATGGCACCTACACCACTTCATTAAAATTAAGTGAATGCCTATAGTGTCCCTTTAACATTTTATTACTGTAAGTTATTAAACTAATTACCTTGTGACCGGTTTATTAAGAAGATTTTACAAAATATATGAGGTAATTCACTGACAACAGAAAATAAGATTTTATCTACAAAAAGGGTTCTTTAAAATCTAAACAATATCAGCATGGAATTATCTGCCTACAGGTTGTTGTTTTTTTTTAATCAAATTCAGAAGATGTTTTTAAACAGTATTTAAGTTCCTTCTGTTCTATTATAACTTTAAATTAATGAGCCATCCCTTTAAAAATAAAATAAATAAATAAATAAACATTAAAAGTCACCTTTAAAGTAGTTCAGAGCTGAGATTGACTCCTTGCTAGAGTCTTCAAGATTGATTACTTTTACTCAATAAAACACTTCTCATAGGAAAGCATTGCATACCCCACTATTGCTATGATCTGCCATCCTAATGCTTGTCTACAAGAAACACCGAATCTAAAGGTTCATACAGAGACGCAGTGGATGCACAGCCAGCATGCGACCTCAGCCTTCTTTGCATGCTGGTGTCAAGCCCCTTGTGGCTGTCTGAATAACGACTACTAGAAGTGGGGGATTGCAAAACGTAAAGAGTGATGTTTATCAGAAATTGGTTCTGTTTTATTTGCAAGGCTGTAGTAAATCAATTAAGATGTAGTGATGTTTTTGCTTTGAGTATTCCTTTAATTTGGACATTAAAGGGACACTATCGTCACCAGAACCACTACAGCTTAATGTAGTGGCTCTGGTGTCTAAAGCATGTCCCTGCAGTGTTATCACTGTAAACACTTCCTTTTCAGAGAAAAAGCAGTGTTACATTGGTGCCTAGTGACACCTCTAGGTGTAGTCACTTAGACGGACACTAGAGTTGCTTCCTACCTCGGTGCGGCACAGCGTGCTACACTGATGTTCAGCATCTCCACACTCTGCATGGAGGCGCTGAAAGTTCCCTATAGAGATGCATTGATTCAATGAATCTCTATGAGGAGATGCTGATTGGCATAACCTGGTGTTTTACCGCACTTGCGCAATATCCACCCAATGTTTCCCTATGGGAAAGCATTGAATTGGCTGAGATCATCAAGATTGACTCAGTCATGGAGGCAGGGCCAGCCATGGCGAGACAGGCACAGCATGGTAAGTTTTCACGAAGAGGTGGTCTCAGTACCTAAAAAACTATTTGTGCACTATAGTGTCAGGAATATATGTTTGTATTCCTGACACTATAGTGTTCCTTTAAATATGTAGCCATTTCAGATTCATGTTTGGCACAAACTCATTAATTATCTACAAAATATTGTGAAGAAATTGAAATCAGGTTGTATGGTGCTTTTAAAACACACCACTAAAGTGGATTTATAACTCATGTTACCCCATTTATATTAACTCAGTAATTTATTGATATTGCAATACGATGGTTTATATTAACTGTGAAAATACAAGTAGGATTTTTACATCTTTATGTAAAATCAGTTGGTCGACTTGATGTGAAGTTTGTGATATCTGTAAAACACAGCTGTGCCAATTCATTTTGTTATTTTCTTTCTAATTAAGTGCTAGGTATTGGGCTAAAAAAACATGCTTTCCACACATCATTATTAAAGTGTAGACATCTGTTTTGGCACATTCCCTGGTCTGTTCCATTTTGATCTCTGACCTAGAAAGAGCAAAGGTTACTGACCTCCGGAAGGTGCAGCAATATGGGCTATCCTGCCCATCAGCCCTGTTACTCTTTACACACAGGCCCAAATTGTGTACTGTGTGTGTGTAGGCTGAATATGCTATTCACACCAGCTCGTTTTAACCCTACTTAGGTCAAATAATTATAAAGCTCCAGTCCCACTCATTTGCCAGTCTGTTTGGAAATGACCATTAGCTTGATTTAAATGTCTTTACAAGCAAGGCAGTGTCTTGTAGTCTAATGCATTAAAGTTTCCTTTCCAACTTTTCAGTGCCTGTAAATCCTTCTCATATGGATACATTCTTTACCCACTCAGCAGTGAAAATATATATTCACATTTAGACCACTTTATCCAAAATAATTCTCTAACTTGGCTATTTAAACAGAATGGTTTTTCCTCTCAATTTTGCCAATCTCTATTTTGAACAAGACTTATTTTCTACCATCTACCCATAGGGAAATCATAACATTGTCAATAGGATTGCAGAACACAGGGAGATTATATAGTACTCAGATTAGTAATTAAGGTAATAAGTACATCCATATTAATCTCCGTCTACAAAGCTATTAATTAATAGATTGTAGTGTTCACAAATGTAGCCATGTCTCTAATTGTGACACCAAACATGGCCAATATATAGCACAACGAAATGTTGATCAAAAGCAGTTGCTTTTAATAGATGGATCTCAGTTCATTAGCTAAAATATCTAAGAATCTGATGTTCCATGCTCTTCATATTTTGAATCCTTGTGGCAACAGGTGAATCGTTAGTTAAATGAAGGTGTGGATCAATATTGAAGAGTTCTGCAGTTTATTTGTTTTATGATGTGATGCACTATGTTAAATTACTTGTGTATAACTTAAAGACGATCTGGTTGTGTCTGGCTGACAGATTTCACCAGGCACAAGCTATGTATAGGCATGCTGATACTTAGACTAAACTTTGGACACGCTTGTTAAAATAAATCCTATGAAAATTATTACACTGCCATTTGCAGCAAAGCTGGCAGAATTCACAGTTACCACTCTCCTGTCAGGTGGATTTGTGTTATGCCGACATAAACGACATACACAGTAATAGCTCAGAATATATTCATAACGTATTGTAATCATTTTATTATTTGGTCTGTGCCATCAGCTGAAATTGGAGGACATTAAAAATGTTTAATAAAAAGAAATCCTGAGCCAACGATCTAAGCGGGGAACAATCGTTAGGTACATTCCATTATTTTCTTCGATGGCAGCATACATGACATCTGGATTCTGGTTTAATTCTTTTACTATTTAATGAGGAAGAATTACATTGTATGCAAACACATGCAATGTGTTAAGGGATGGTGATACTAAAATCACAATCAGCTATGGCTACAAATATTCTTGGCTGACCCTGCGTGTTGGGCAAACTCAATTTTTACTTATTAGAGTTCAAAGTACTCCTCTGATACTATTTAGGACATGACATCACTTTTATTGGAGTTTGTATTTATTGCATTTATTATTGAACATATTTAGAGAAGAAATTTGCGTGGGGTCTAGATGGTGAGAAAAGTGTTTTATTCAAATTTGTCTTTACGTTTTTCTATTATGGAAGACCTGTTACTTGATGACTTACTCACAATACATTTTTTATTCTTGACCATATCCTTTTCTATCTCTACTACAAAAAAATAAAAATAATAATAAAATACGGTGATAATAACATTGATGTAATTAGATCTACATAGGTCAACCTTTTGAGCGCTCTGAGAATATATTTCTATTCCCCCTGTGGTGATCAAAGTGTTAAGATATTGTTTCCTAGTGAGTCTTTCCAAAGTGAAATGACTACGTTTTACAAAGTGAACACACACAACGAAAATAGAGCGTAGGGTAAATGAAAAGGAAACATATGGCTAATATTATTGACATGATGAGTGAAGGTTTTTTTTCCACTAACTTGCTATAAAAACATAAGATCAGAGTTTACAGTTGGCATTCCCACTAATGTGTATAATTTGCAAGTGAAATTTATACATGTTGAACAACATTAGCAAAGAACTGTCATATAAATCTAGCACTTGGTGGACACAACCTGTGTGGTACACAACTTTTCCTAATATGCACATACATGTTTGACATCTTGTGTTATAAGGCACTCACATTGTTATTACTAAAACATTCATATTAAAAGCGTTGTCAGTTATGTTCAAATTATTCTTTCTCTCTGTTTCTTGGTATCAAAATATTATGTCAAAAATATGTACAGCTTCTGCGTCCTGAGTGATGATGAGTTGGTCTGTTTCCACAAATGTACCATATGTTAAACATCATATTTAAACCAATGTCTAGGAACCCTCTAAGTTAGCTGACCCGAAGAACCTTAAAATTATTTCCATCACACTGATGACAAGAAGCCACCTGTTTCAGTGTTTTAATGTGAAACTTTTCTTTAACTAGACTAAGCCAAAGCTTATAGATTTGCATGTGTGGTTCCCCAATGTTCAGATAGTGTTTTCTACTGTGACTGTGATTAAATGAACCCTGTATGTAAAATTTGCCCAGATCAACGTAGATATTGAAATAGGCAGGTCTACAGCATTAGCAGCTGAGGTTGGTCACATGTAGGACATTTACCCATGCAATAAGGGCAAATTTTCCTGCAAGTATTTTATTTCCGAAGAAGTAGTGTCAAACTTTTTCTTTCTTTTTTTTATTGAAAAGATTTCCAAGGAATATTCTCAGTTACATGAAACCAAATTTACCACTGCTCAGCATTAGCATTTTGCTGGGTAATAGTAAGGGTGATTTGGTGAGTCAATGAATGAAGGAAGTTACTGTCCAAGGAGACATGGAGTGAAAAAAAAAAAGTAATGGGAGAAACGTGATTTTAACTTCAGCATAGTTGCAGAGTGTAAGAGGCAATACACACACTCACGATGGAAATACTCCTACCTGGGTGCTTCAAACCAGGAAGGCCAACTCCCAATAAATCCAACCTGGCCAAATGCATATCTGTTAACCCCCCATAATTAGATCTTATTAATAGGCAGTCTTTTATTTGGAGATCAAAGGAAAATACAGCGTTTCGGCACTATCCTGTGCCTTTGTCAGAAAAAGGCGTAGGCTGGCCAGAGTGATGGGCCACACAGAGTGCAGCTGAAGAGCTCTTTATGTTCCTACTAATGCCCTGTCCTACCCTGCATCCTGAAAGCTGCCTGCCTGAGGGAACAGCTGGGTTGATTTGAGAATGCCGAACAGGGACTGTCCTAACAAAATTGCTACTGTTGGCAACTATGGGCACCTATGTATTGCTTCTATCCTTCACTGAGTGGTAGCTGCTGCTCAGAAACAACATGCAATCTGTGCACCATGATAGTTCTAACACAGAGGTAGGCAACCTTCAGAACTCCAGATGTTGTGGACTACATCTCCCATAATGCTCCTGCAGCCAATATGTAGTCCACAACGTCTGGATTGCTGAAGGTTGCCTGCCCCCAGTCTAACAAGTAGCCTTGACACCTAAACCACCAGGACTCTGCTAGATCCATGTATGCACGACACTCACACTATGATAAAATAACATATGGTTCAATGATATTGAAAGCATCAGCAGTTGATAATACACATATATCTCGCTTAAACTTCTGCTTGTCACAAATATTGTATTGCCATGCATGTCCTGTTATCTTCTGACTTCTGTCCTGTATATATGTATGTACACAAGTTTATACTTAAAACCTGCCTGTGAGTGATTATTAAATCATCCCTCCCAAGTGGTCCCTATTTTGGGTCCAAATCCCTTTGTCCCTCTTTTCTGTGCTATTGTCCCTCTTTTCTAGGAGCTTCATATTGATGGTATGTCTGCGTCCACCACAATCATATGTCTTTAAACTATAATAAATGTGTTTACAGATCCAATTGTGCCCACCTCTGGCCATCTCCCACTCACAACCCTAAAATTGAAGTGTCTCTATTTGTCCATTAAAAATGTTGTGAGGTATGTTACATACTTATTCATTGTTTTAAGTGTCCTGTTAATGGTTTCACATGTCTGTTCATTTGTTACAAAAGTAAATGGTGACATGATTTTCACACATTTGACCTAATTGTTATAGCTATGTATATTAAGTTGCTCTAAATCTCATTCACATGGCTATGTACACCATGTCCATTTTCATATGAACAAATTTGAACAAGCAAATTATATGTCACTAGGCACCTAGTTATTTCACCGAGGTTAGGTATAGCACTTAATTAAAACAGTGAAGACAGCTAAATTATTGGCTAGCCCTGTCATTCAGCAAGAGACTGTAACTTGTTGAGCTCTTTTGTCTAACAGGTGGCATTGATAGGTGTAAGCTTGGCTGCTCCTCTTACTTGTTGGATGCAGACAATGACACCCAGTTATGTAGCAGAAGGGTCTCTAAGTGGTTTCAGCAGTACATCTAGAGGAATTGCAAATGTTATAAACGTCTAGGAATAGATGGTGAAAGTCACACAGGGCATTATCAGGGAGGTCCTGCAATAAAATAACATGAAGAAGCTAATAAAAGAGGCATTTAATATTAGATCATAAAAGACAATGGATTGATGGATGGATATTTGGAAAGATAGATAAATAGAAAGATAGATAGATTACAGAGGATTAACATCTCGTAGAGTTCTTAGCAGGTTACTGTTTCTTGTCTCCCTTCTCCTTCCACAGGTGTAATAGGTGGGTCCAAGCAAAGTAATAGATGCCCTTTGTCTAATCTCAGCAGGACCATAGACGATTGTCTAAGTCACCTTATGGTCAATTGTGTGTCTGTCTATCTCTCTCTCTCTCTCTCTCTCTCTCTCTCTATGTATATATATATATATATATATATATATATATATTAAACAATTGTCGGCACTCTAACTTAAAAGTTGATAATTGTGTTAATCTTCACAAGTTTGTGATTTTCGGAGGCCAGAGAGTGCGTCAATTTCTTGTCTGCAGGAAACTGAAATCTGCAACAATATCTCCCCACTAGTACACACTGCTCTCCTCTTCTGATTCCTATAAGAAGTTCTATTCCTGCTTCTTTTTTGTTCTGGTGACCTACAATTCTCCGACACTCCCAGACTTAACAACTGCAAAGAAAGTGGTGTAGGTATCGATGTAGGTATCCTTCTCCCTCCCAATGAACCTGTGACGAAAGCAACTTCGCCACTGGTTTTTGGAGGGGCCTGTTTGCCAGCCTCCTACCCTGGGACTATGGGCCCTGTCATAACCCATCTTCAAAAGTACTGTTTCTGCCCCCTGGACTTTTAACAGATTCAGCCATCTTAAATTGTCCAGCAGTGTTTTGTCATCGCGTGTATGGAACTGTTTTGGGCATGGGACCATGTGCATGGTGGAGCAAAAATAAGACTTCCAGTAAATTCCTGAACCCCTGAACCGATCTGGGTGATTTTTGGATATGTTGTTCACCCAGATCGGGGCTATCAGGGGATGTGACTATACCAGAGGCAGAGTGGAGGGATTGTGTACACTGTATGGGAGTGACTGAATATAAAACTATTTTTTTTATTGGCTTGTTGTTCCTGTGTTCCTGTGCCCCAAAAGGTCTACCTGGGTGGTAACCTTGAGGGGAAAACTGTATAAAAGACCAAGCTGTTCAATAAACCCTCAGACCTGAGCGGCTGTTCCTGTTTGACCCTCAACACGTAGTCATGTCTCGTGATTGGAGGGGAACTGCTATAATCACACTGGGAATGGCTATACTTTGTATACTCCCCTGGGTGCTAATCACTTAGCTCTTTTAAGAGCTGTTCCTGTTACACTCTCCTGCAGGAGAGGTCTCCCACACACGGTCCTGGATGTCAGAGGCTGATCCAGGGTGGAAGGAAGACAGCGAGATTCCAGTTAAGCTACGACGGTTGTGGAGTCTGCAGTGGTTGTGGTGTCCGGTGCAGTACTTATAGTCCTCAGCGTCAGCTAAGAAGCATCCGTTAACGGCGGTACCCAGTCGGGGTGCAAGGTGATCCGTTACAGTACCTTTCAAAGAATCTTCCGTGCCACAGCCTTATCCTTTCCTTCCTTTGAAGTTCACACTGTCCTTTGAGAGTTTCCATAATGCATTGCCCCCCTCCCTTCCTCAATAAGTCCTGGCTACAGGGCCGGACTGGCCCATCGGGATACCGGGAATTTTCCCAGTGGGCCGCGGCACCTGGGGCCAACAGGAAGCCCTAATGTTTTATTTAAATAATTTTTCCCTCGGACTGTGACAGCTTCTGTCAGTCCGAGGGAATTCAGGAGGCAGGTGCTGGGGGCTGGTGCCGGCCGCAGGGAGTACTAAGTCTCCCTTCCCAGCACCTTCCTTAGTACTTACTGGCCCAGCATGCTAGCTCCGCCCCCACATTTTAGCTCCGTCCCTGCATTGTAGCTCCACCCCCACGCGGAAGCCCCGCCTCCTGCACGCAAGCAGTGGACCTTGCTGCAGGAACAGGCTTAAGAGTGTGGCCTCCCAGAGAATACTCCAGTGCCAGGTAGGATTAAATACTGTAAGTGTGTGTAGTGAGTGTTGGTAGTAAGTGTGTGTGTAGTGAGTGTGTGTCAGTAAGCTGGTGTGAGGGGGTATTGATGGAGTGAGGGAGGGGGGTATTGATGGAGTGAAGGGGGGTATTATGGTGTGATGGGGGTGTTGATGGAGTGAAGGGGGTATTAATGGTGTGAGGGGGGTATTGATGGAGTGATGGGGGTATTAATGGTGTGAGGGAGGTATTGATGGAGGAAGGGGGTATTAATGGTGTGAGGGGTATTGATGGAGGGTATTAATGGTGTGAGGGGTATAGGAGTGAAGGAGGTATTACTGGTGTGAGGAGGTATTGATGGAGTGAAGGGGGGGTATTGATGAAGGGGGTATTGATGGAGTGGCTGTATTGATGGTGTGAGGAGGGTATTGCTGGAGTGAAGGGGGTATTAATGGTGTGAGGGGGTATTGATGGAGTAAAGGAGGGGTATCAATGGTGTTAGGGGGGTATTAATGGAGTGAAAGGGGGTATTACTGGTGTGAGGGGGTGTTGATGGAGTGGCTGTATTGATGGTGTGAGGGAGGGGAGTATTAATGGAGTGAGAGAGGCGGGTATTGATGGAGTGGGGCTATTGATGGAGTGAGGGGGGATATTGGTGGAGTGAGGGGGGGTGATAATGTTGGGAGGTAGGGTGGGGTGCTGGTAAGGAATTAAATACCTTTTTATAGCTCCCTGGTGGTCCAGTGGCCATAATATCCGGTCTGCAGCTCCACAGACCTGCAGACCATGTATCTTGCGAGATCCAGTCAGAGCGTTGCCGTGGTAACACGCTCTGATTGGCCAGGTCTCGCGAAACACATGGTCTTCAGCTCTGCACATTGCGGAGCTACAGACCTGTGTCTGCGATTGGCGCTCTCTGGCCGGGCAGACTGGAGTGGCCTCACAACCAGCGGCATACAGAGAAAGCCGCCGGGGCCACTGCTGGTGTCGGGTCCTCTGTCACTGACCGAGGACCTGACACAGTCTGCCCTAAGGTAATTTAGGTGGCTGCGATGCCCCAGGCAGTGGCCCCCGGCGGCTTGCCCTTAGATTACCTAATTAGAGAGCCGCCTCTGACCACAGTCTAGCACCCGGTATTAAAACAGTGATTATATTAAAGCAGGAGTGCAAGGCAAGATTGAACTGTATATGTATATGTATGTGTGTAATATATATATGTGTAATATATATATATATATATATATATATATTTATATACACACACACACACATACAGTGGCGTACACACAACCCATAGGTCCCCAGTTCGAAACGGATCCATGGGGCCCCCTCTAACTCCCTCCCCCGACAGACACACACACACACATAGAGACACACACACAGACAGACAGACCGATACATAAGACACATACATACACACACGACACATACATACAAACAGACAGGCACACATACATACAAACAGACAGACAGTCACACATATATACAGACAAGACACACAAACATACATACAAACAAACAGACAGGCACACACATACACAAGATACATACATAAAAACAGACACACACACACATGACAAACATACATACAAACAGACACACACACATACAGACAGACACACACACATACATACAGACACACACAAGACAAACATACATACAAACAGACACACACACATACACATGACAAACATACATACACACAGACACACACACATACATACAGACACACACACACATACATACATACATACAGACACACACAAGACACACATACATACAAACATACATACAAACAGACAGGCACACATACAGACAGACAGACACATACAGACAGACACACAAGACATACATACAAAGACACATACATACAAACAGACAGGCACACATATATAAATACAGACACATACATACATACATACATACAAACAAACAACACACACATAATATTTAAGTCATCCTCCTGTTTCCTACCTTTTTAAGTGCAGGAGGGTGACTTTCCCTGGGATCCAGTGGTGGCTCAGGTTGATAGGAGTCAGCGTTCCTACTCTGACTCCCTCTGTTTCCTCCCGCGCTGGCTCTCAGTGATAGCTGGAATGAGTGACAGGGAGTCACTTCCTCCCAGCGTGTGATGATCTCAAAACGATTCAGCGTTGACCGGGCCCCCTGAAAATCCATACCCATCGGGTGGCCCTGACAGCATGGGCCACCCGATGGGCACCTTAAAATGCGGCCGCGGCGGTTTGTCGTGCCGGCTGGGGCCACAAATGATGATGTGGGCACCTGATTGCAGGTGTCTGCAGGGCGGCTGGGCCCCCTGGAGTGACTGGCCCGGTCACAGCTGCGACCCCTGTGACTGCTATATGTACGCCAGTGTACACATACACATTACGTGGCACAAGAACTTATGGGCTGGCATACATTTTTTTTCCAGGGCTGCTTTGAATTCCCAGTCCGGCCCTGCATGGCTACCCCACTTCCTCTGCTCTAGCCCTCCATCTCTCATACTTGGGGACTCATATTCCAATCAACAACCCTAAAAGCTCAACTGCTCTTTGTAACCTCCTCTTTCGGCTTAATGCAAGGGTCTAACTTAGAAACTCATACAGTGGGAAACACTCTTAACCTAACGTGTCCTAACTCTGCAACCTCCCTCTACAACTCAATCCTCTCCTCTGAACTAGATATCCTGTATTTAAACATTGTAAGCCACTCCGGTTACAACCTTGGCACACTAAGCTGACCCGTTACTTCCAAAAATGCTCCAGAACTGCTGAATGCTGCTGGAGAAAGTATCATTCTGCATCTGACTTACTCCACTATAAATTTATGCTATGCTCCTATAGTTTTGTTCTTTGTTCCGCAAAAGAAAACTTCTTCAATACCCACATTACCACGCTCTCCAGAGAAAAGAAATATGGAGCTCATAGAAAAGAGGGACAGAGGGATTTGGGTTCATAATAAGGATTGTCCCTCGTAAATAGGGACACTTTGGATATATGCAGTAACATGTGCCATATATAATGGCCCTGCTCTTACAATCACATGCTTATGCGACACAAGTAATGGAATCTCTAGCTAAAAAAATGTGTTCTGCAAACCTTAGCATAAGCATTTTAAACTGAAATAAAGCAGCAGGACATATGACTCTATATAATATAATGCCACAGCAGGAGGATTTTCAAAGTTTCAAGCTTTCACTGTTTCTCTGCTAAGGGGGTAAATAAATACACCTGCAGTCCATAATTTTTGTATATACTGTAGCCAGAGGGTATTAACACTTAATTATCATAGCGAGTAAGTGTGCAGCCACGTGGTTAGAATGCCAGAAAAGGAATCCCCAGTTTCTATTGGTTGAGTCTGTGGACTCAGTGTTAATAGCCAGGTAATTCCTCTCACCTCTAGCAATTCACTATTCAGCCTTTTAAAAAGACATAAAATACTTCTTTTTAAATTAAAAAATGACTCTTTTTTTTTTTATATACGAAGAGTGAGGGGAAAGTATTTACTGCTGGGTTTCACTTCTCAATAAATCACTTTTACTTTGCCTTCTCTGTCTCAATACAGTATATATTTTGTCTATATGATTATACACATGCCGATGGAGTCCATCACCACCTCCCAAGATTTACAACTTTTTATTTTTACAGGTTTTTTTCTTTCTTTTCAGCACGAAAATGCTGAGCCGTCTAGTACTCAAAGAGTTAACTAATTTCCGCACACTGCTACTGCTGATAATACATTGTGCGGCAAAACTTCATCAAAAAAACATCCATGCACCAAATGCTCCATGATATTTGTAACACTTATTCCTTAGTTGTCTTTATTCTCTAGTTTCGAAGCCTGTGTGCAATAAAAATTATTTGGCCACCAGAAATAAAAAGGTGTGACTCAGCCATGATTTAATTGACAAAATTATTGCTGCAGTATGTAATGCCTCTCTGAAGATTACCCTATTTTCGTAGCTGGTTTTCATTAGTTGTAGGAGCCTGCATGTGACTTTGGCGATTGTGTGTTGACGCATAGGGAGGAGGGATCCAGTATTGGAATAGGTTGTATATGTAAATCACGTGCCACTAAGAGAATAACCAGAGGATCTGCTGGGCAACTGGGGTCATCTTGGCTGTTGTTATCATGTAACCCCTTCTACCCTGAATTTATTTTCACTTAGTTGAGGATGATGGGAGTTGTAGACCCGCAACTGCCAAAAGGGTCACTGTTATTTAGTTTCTTAGCTATCAACTCTTCTGTATGATTGATTGATTGATTAATTTAGTTATTTAGAGTGTGTTATAACAAGAAAAACGGATTGAAATGTCTCTTATTTTTGAAGATGACCTAAGATATTTTAAAATCATGGCCACGTACATCAAATCTTACTAATAGCATTAAAAAAAGGAAGCCTTAATTTAGGTTTTAATATCCATGTTGGAAATATAGCTAAATTAAATTGAATGCAACACAATTCTTGGTTTATTTATTTTTGGGTGCCAACAGTCCAAATTTTGCCTGGACAATCCTGCATTTTGGGCTTCTCTCTTAGGAAGAATAGGTTCCAGGGAACTGTCCTGCATTCAGTCTGCCTGGCAGATTTTCAGGATGCAGGAGGTGAAATGGTACTAGTACTATGCACAGAGCATCTCAGCAATGCTCCATATATGGCCTGCTTTGACGTGAGGGGCTGTCATTCAGCCTGACCACCCGCTTTAGGGAGACTGTGCCTCTGTGCAGCCAACTTCCTTATGGTGGACTTGCAATGTTGGCAGGTGTAGGTTAGTGAATAAACCCTGTGTACTATTTTAGATGTAAAGTGCTAAATTGCCAGGGTACCTGCTCGTGACCTTGGTTTTAACCTTGACTTGCCTACTGGCTATTCTGACCTCCATAATCCCGTCTCTGGCTTGTCTTACTGTATTGTTGGCTTTCTATACTTAATCTCAGCTTGTTTTTTGTTTATTCTTGCTCTTATCATTCAGCAGGCAAATAGTTAAATATCTCTCAGCAGTACTAGAGTTAATTGTATGGCAGCTGGCCAACACTTGCTAGTTTAAATTAAAAATGTATAAATAAACCTTATGTTGGTCAATAAGACCTCCATATTACTACAATGGATATTTAAATGTGTTTTTGAGTTTTGCTTTGCCTTTAGTTTTAATGAGTTGAAAACATTTTTTAAAATTAATTTTGCTTTGGGTTAGACATACAAAAAAGAAAGGTATTTTGAGCAAGAAGACATGGAGTAATACAGCATATGTGTAGTACACATTAAATGATACCATGCCATACACTTAGGACAAGACTAAAGCCCTCCCATTCTAAGCCTGCCTTCAGTTACTTGCTGTTTCACATCCCAAATATATAGTAGTGAATCTCTATGGAAAATGTTGGCACAATATAAACAACAATGATAATAATACTTATTCTCTTACAGCTTCCATTACTATAGACCATTGCAGATCAATGCTTTTGTTATTTGAGTGCCAGAGGCTCCCCCACTTTGAACTTGATTTGCCAGTTTTATTGATGTACAAAATGGCTCAACTTCATAGACATCTTGCTAATGGAACCCTTTTCAATCCAGAAGGTGTTCATTTAACAAACAGGAAACAGCACTAAATATTATCCAAGACTGAGGAATGGAAATCTCCATGGATGAAGCTGTTCACTACAAATATTATTTGTACTTGTAGAGACTTTTTTTTTTAATTTTTGAAAGACGTTATGAGAATGACATCATGGGTTCGGCTCCCTTTTATTAGATTTTTCTTTAAAACTCTAGACTGAAGCTGTTAATACAAGTGTTCCAAAATATGCAAACCATGCCCATGTCCTACCAATGTTTTAAACTCATTTTTATTCATAAAACTTTCTGTATTGCCTTGCATGTTCTTCATCAGCTTATTACACAAAATGTAAGGTTAAAAGATGACACTTTTATTTTAAGCTAGTAAAAAGAGGGAAATGACCACACTTTATTTTATTCCTCTCGATTTTATGTTTGCTTGGGTTGGCTGAGAGATTTATTGCGTGTATATGGTTTGGGTTAAGATCTTACAGTAGACAAAAAATTATATATTCACATTATTTACCACCCAATGGATTCTCTTTCGTGCTTGAGAGACCTGCTTTCCTTGGGACCTTTTTGCATCTTTAGGGACTAATGAAAGTATTTAGAAAATTGGGCAGACTAGATGGGCCGAACGGTTCTTATCTGCCGCCACATTCTATGTTTCTATGTTAATAGTTCAATAATCATCAACCACAGGCACTCAAAAAATTAATGAATGTGTGTAACCTAGATTTAGTTTTTAAATCTGTAAGACTATGGAATTGCTTTGTATTTGTTTGTTATATAAATTGTCTTGTTGTCTCTAAATAACTAACTGTATATTTAGTCGGAAATTGCATCAACAGTGTGATACGTACATTAGTAAATATGCTAAAAGACTATGTGGCTGTTTTGGAGGATTACACAAGAAGAAAGTATTATGACATAAAATATACATTTTTATTTTGAGATACAGAGCGATTTTGTTATTTCTGTTTAGCTGTGTTATCAAGTTTAACATATCAGAATGCTTACCGTATTTAGTTCTGGCACATTTGAGTGTGTGTAGTATGTTGCAAGGTGACTAGCCATTGTTTTTACTTGACACTAAGGTGACATGACCTCTCATTTCATACAGGAAAGGAGAGAGAAAATCGTTGTGCGGGATTGTGAGGAATTCCGCCCTGCAGATAGGTGCATTTTTTTCTGAAGTGCCCTGCGTTAACAGAGAGGTCAGGTTACCTTGCTTAATTTGTTTTGATTCTGTTAGGCAGCAAATTATCATATCATGACTCCGTAGCCACAGGCACATTTAGCAATTTTAATCACACTTTCTGGCTTTTGATTTTTTAATCAAATGGTTTGTTTTCTTATACCATTGAACATTATTGTGTTGTTAAACAAAGCTGTAACATATTTAAAGGGACACTCCAGGCACCTAGACCACTTCCGCCCAACTCCCACCATCCTTAACCCTGCAAGTTTAATTATTTTATAAACTGCATTAATTACCATGCAGGGTTAAGTCCTCCTCTAGTGGCTGTCTATCTAACAGCCACTAGAGGGACTTCCGTGTTCTTAGAACATGAAAAGTGTTTTAAATAACGCTGGACGTCCTCACGCTATGCACAAGGACCTCCAACATCGCCAAAATCCCCATAGGAAAGCATTGATTAATGCTTTCCTATGGGGAGGTCTAATACGCGCGGCCATTGCCGCGCTTGCGCATTAGGTCTCCCCCGCCAGCTCATGTGGCCGGAGCCTGACCCAGCGCAGAAGGATGGCGTTGGATTTAGATAAGTCACTGAAGGAGTTTTTATATGTGGTTACAGTAGCTTTTGTTAGCACTGTATGGAACAATAACAATAATAATATAGATATATTTCACATCTATATTGGCCCTATATCATACCTACAAACATTGGGACCATGTCACTGGTGACCTCCATAATGGTGTGTCTGCACAGATAGGGTGTGTTTTTGCCCACTGATATTGGGGTGTTGCAGTCCGTCTGGCCAGCCCCTTACTAAAAGGACCAAGCAGGGAGCACTGCTGAAGAGCTGTCGACATGGTTCTAGTACCCACAGCAGTATACAGTTCCTTTGTTTTCCCAGATGCAGGACACCAGGGAACTAAAGCAAAAAGAGGAATGAGGCAGGTCAGCAAAAATGTTTTAATTTTTTTTACCGCTATTGGTCATTTCTAACTTGATCTGTGTACAGATTGAATACAATTGACATTTAGTTGCTGTCCCTTAGTTATCATTCAATTTTTTATGGGGTTTTTTTTTTTTTTTGGCTTGATGACTGGTCTTTCAAATACAGAATCAAATGAACATGTTCGGCCATCACGCGAGTCGTTTGCTTGATTACACATCAGTATGGCACTTCATATGTACAGAATTCTGCTGAATTGTGATTTGACCAAAACCAAACACACAACTCTATTATGGAATTAAATTTTTATTTCACTACAAGTAATTCACTACTAGTCAGAATATACTGAACAAACTACAGAAAGGCTAATGGAAAAATTCACACACATAAGACATGATTTTAAAAAATTAAATAATTCGCTATGCACAACCATATATTATACATACATTATTATACAGGCTGTGGTTATCCATTTGGTACTTAAAGATTTAAAATGAAAATAGAACTATTAGCTCTACAATAGCTCACTTTAAATAATATATGCAATACAACTGCAGGCACAGCTTAATTATGATACAAATTTTATTTGCTTTTAATTATTATTTTTTTTAATAAACTGTTCCATAGTTATGGGCATTTCTAGGTCATTGTAATGATTACCAAGTATTTCAGATTCATTAGCCAATTAGATTAGTCAATAAACAGACACACCCCAACCATATATTCATCATAAGAAAGCATCTGTATACATTTCTATTAAACCCATCAATATTTTTTCTTTCAGGATATTTAAGTTACACGATTAATCCATGGGCTACACAATGCAGATGATGTATATAAAAATTTATTGGTGCATGCAGGGTACAACAAAAAATGTGCAACATTTTGGCCTACATTGTCTTTGTTTAATTTTTGTTGTATCCTGTGTGCACCAATATTTTTCTCTATATACCCCCGCATTGTATAGACTATACAATTATAGTTTATACATTGTGGATTATAATTATATTTTACTGAGAAGGACTGCAGATTCCGTTTTCACAGTGTTCCTACCCTGGCACTGTTTGTTTGGAACGAGTGATCATTTTGAGTGCCACACCATACTATCTAATAGATAAGTAATTTACATAACAAACAGGCACTCCAAGAATAGTGCTTGTTCATTTATGTATTCTTCTTTCTTTTTTGTATTCTTTATTTTCAGGGTTTGTCAATAACAAAGTAGAAAAGTACAGTATAGTAGGGTACAGTACAGGCTCTCAGTGCACAGCACACCTGTACATTTACAATCAAATCGTGAGTAAAAAGAAAGGAAAACAACTATTTTGTGTATTGACAAGTGATGAATAGGGGAAGGTTAGACATTGCATAAAGAACAAGGACTTCAATTACACAGTGAGGGGAAAAAGTATTTGATCCCCTGCTGATTTTGAACGTTTCCCACTGACAAAGAAATGATCAGTCTATAATTTTAATGGTAGGTGTATTTAAACAGTGAGAGACAGAATAACCACACACAAAAAAATCCAGAAAAAGGCATGCCAAAAAAGTTATCAATTGATTTGCATGTTGATGAGTGAAATAAGTATTTGACTCCTTTGACTTAGTACTTGGTGGCAAAACCCTTGTTAGCAATCACAGTGGTCAGACGTTTCTTGTAGTTGGCCACCAGGTTTGCACACATCTTGGATTTTGTCCCACTCCTCTTTGCAGATTCTCTCCAAGTCATTAAGGTTTCAAGGCTAACTATTGGCAACTCAAAGATTTTCTATGGGATTATGGTCTGGAGACTGTCTATGCCACTCCAAGACCTTAATGTGCCTGTTCTTGAGCCACTCCTTTGTTGCCTTGGCTGTGTGTTTTGGATCATTGTAATGCTGGAATACCCATGCACGACCCATTTTCAATGCCCTGGCTGAGGAAAGGAGGTACTCACCCAAGATTTGGTGGTACATGGCCCCGTCTATCGTCCCTTTGATGCAGTGCAGTTGTACGGTCTCCTTAGCAGAAAAACACCCCCAAAGCATAATGTTTCCACCTCCATGTCCATGATGGGGATGGTGTTCTTGGGGTCATAGGCAGCATTCCTCCTCCAAACACGGCGAGTTGAGTTGATGCCAAAAAGCTCGATTTTGGTCTCATCTAACCACAATTCTTTCACTCAGTTCTCCTCTGAATCATTCAGATGTTCATTGGCAAACTTCAGCCAAGCCTGAACATGTGCTTTCTTGAGCAGGGGGACCTTGCGTGTGCTGCAGGCAGGGCAGGTGCAAATATTTCTGCCACCCTAGACAAAGATCCACTTTGCTGCCCTCTCATGTCACTCTCTCACTGACAGACACACACAGGCAGACACACACACTCACTGACAGACATACACTCACTCACTGACAGGCACACACTCTCTCACTGACACACATACACACTGACACACATACACCTAGTCACTGACAGACAGTCAGACACACAGACACTCATTGACAGACAGAGACACACAACCACAGACAGACACTGACTGACATACATACATACAATCACTCACTGACAGACAGAGACACACACAGACAGACACTCACTCACTGACAGACACACACAGACACTCACTGACAGACATACACTCACTCACTGACAGACACACAGGCAGACACTCACTGACAGACACTCACACACTCACTGACAGACAGACACACACAGGCCGACACTCACTGACATAATACATACCCTTTCTCACTGACAGACACACACACAGGCAGACATTCAATGACAGACACACACACACTAACAGTCAAACACTCACACACTCACTGACAGACACACACACACAGGCAGACACTCAATGACATACATACACTCACTCACTGACAGACACACACACATATACAAACACACTCTGACAGTCAAACACTCACACACTCACCAACACACAGACTCAGACACCCAGCCTCCTTACCTCCTCCAGTGCGCGGTTTAGTATGCCAGGGCTGGAATGACGTCATATTCTGGCTCCTGGCATCACAGAAGGCGCACGAGGGAGGAGTGGAAAGCTGCAAGAAGAGCCTCCCTTGCCCCCGCCTGCCTCCTCTCTTCCGGCATTCATTGGCAGAGCAGGCACCTGCTATCAGGGTCAGCAGGTGCCTGCTCTGCCATACTGATTAAGGGACAGCGATCTCCTGGGACCCCTGTAACAAGGCTCCTCCTGGCACCCCCATTTTCGGGCGCCTGGAGGATCTGCCCGGCGCTGGGCGGGGTGACGTCTCTAGAGCTGCTCGCCCAGTGCTGTGGCTCAGCACAGGGGGAGCCCACCAGGAAATATCCCGGTGGGCACCCCCAGCAGGCTGGCGCCCAAGGCGAATGCCTAGTTCGCCTAACGGTAGTGCCGGCCCTGGATGCAGGATTTCAGACCTTCATGGCGTAGTGTGTTACCAATTGTTTTCTTGGTGACTATGGTCCCAGCTGCCTTGAAACCATTAACAAGATCCTACCTTGTAGTTCTGGGCTGATTCCTCACCATTCCCGTGATCATTAAAACTCCACGAGATGAGATCTTGCATGGAGCACCAGATCGAGGGAGACTGACAGTTTGTGTTTCTTCCATTTGCGAATAATTGCACCAACTGCAACTTTTGTCACCATCTCACTAAGCTGCTTGGTGATGATCTTGTAGCCCATCACAGCCTTGCGCAGGTCTACAATCGTGTCCCTGACATCCTTGGACAGCTCTTTGGTCTTGGCCATGGTGGAGAGTTTGGAATCTGATTGATTGATTGCTTCTGTGGACAGGTGTCTTTTATACAGGTAACAAGGTGAGATTATCTTTAATAGAGTGCTCCTAATCTCAGCTCGTTACCTGTATAAAAGACACCTGGGAGACAGAAATCTTGCTGACTGATAGGGGATCAAATACTTATTTCACTCATTGACATGCAAATCAATTTATAACTTTTTTAGCGTGCATTTTTCTGGATTTATTTTTTGTTATTCTGTCTCTCACTGTTAAATTACACCTACCATTAAAATTATAGACTGATCATTTCTTTGTCAGTGGACAAATGTTCAAAATCAGCAGGGGGTCAAATATTTTTTTTCCTCACTGTACCAATAACATAGCACTCATTAAGCAATGGATTGTGCAGTCAAACACTGATGATTTGATAGAGGCAACACACAAGATCTTAAAACCTGGGGTGTAACTGTGAATGTATTCTTTTTGTACTTATTACATGGCTTTTTACTATTTGATCAAATGTACAGTAAACTGTATTTGTATTCCTTGCTAAATTTTACTATATACTATTCTAACAACATTCATATTTGGGGTTTCGTCACTTTATAGTGAGATGTGAAAAAAACTAAACATAAAATATTAAAAAATGATCTAAAGTCAAACATCAGCTCACCTCACTTCCTTATTCACTAAACAGATAATTATGGGAAATTCTCAGCAGAACTAAAGAAATTCTCTAACTCTTAAAATGTGTAATTCCTTGTAATTTCTCCCAAATTCATGAATTAGAGCATACAACCTTTGTGTCTAAACCATCAAAAATAAGTCCCTGCCACAAAGGTCAGAATTCTGTTAATGTAACTGGACAGCCATTAGCACCAAGCAATGATGGAACAATTAGCCAGCAAGGCTCAGAGCTGCCAAGACAAATGGAGGGCATGAGAAAAATAAACAAAAGAAAAAAGACCCAGACGAGTATTTTTATAAGAACAGATTATCGCCCAAAAGCAATATTACCAGCTGCATGTCTACCAGACTTTATCCTGCAGAGCAGAAGATTAGATTTTCATTTTTAACTGGAAATATAACTTCGACCTAAAAGAAAGTGTGTCTATTAAATATCTTGAGAAAAAACTACAGGTATTTAACCTTGATTAGCTTCTTTTGAAACACTGCAAAAATATGCTATATCATATTGATATAATTTAGAGCATGGGTGCACAATGGGAGGATGCTAAATGTTCTAGAACCACAACTCCCATAATGCTTATCAGCATTTAGAATTGCAAAGTATCATGGGGGTTGCTGTTCTGAAACATTTGTTTCACCCCGATGTAGAGAAATGCTTGTATACTTCCCAGTCATCACAGAGAGCTTAGGTTTGCAAGATATGATCAACTTAACCCAACCTTCGTTGAAATGACAACTGTCACCCAAAATAAAGTTTAGCTCTGTACACTGCTTGCCCAAGCTATCATGAAAAATTCAGACTTTTGTTTCTTTTTGTGTTAATCACATCTATGTGAAATATAATGAAAAATACCTTCCCACCTTATCCTGTACCTCTTGCCATCCATGACCACTGCATCTCTACTGTATTTTTGTGCTTCACGTTCAGTATAAGGGCAGAAAATTGTAGTTAATTGACAGTGTAAAATGTAGAGCAAAACAGTTGATTTGAAATATTTGATTTGATTTGATGATATTGGAGGATTACATCCCTGCCCCGATTATATTATTTATTTGTTTCTTGTGGCAGAAGGATCGGTCTTTCCTCTGATCATGTATGGTAGGTAGAGGAGGTATACATTATGAGTGAGTATGATGACTACTGTGGGCATTCATTCATGTGTGTAGTCCAGGGAATTGGGATTCCTGGCCTACTTTAAATGCTGCCGATCATTGTACCCAATTTCACGAACATCGCTGACCCGTACCTTCTCCTCCACTTCGATACTGTGGCTGGAGACTAAGTCCCGTTCGTCATTTTTTCAGTGTGAAATTGACCGACCGTACAGCCCAAATCTATGGAACTGTTTTGGGCATGAAAATGTGCTTGTGGTCGGTCATAAAGGACTTCCAACTAACTTTTTAACCCCTTGAAGGAATCACCTGAATTTTGGATATGTGTGTAATTAAAGTGTGCTGAATAATAATATGAATATTGAATGTATAGTTTTAAAGTTATAGTACATGTGTAAAAACTGTATTTCTCTGCCTGTGATAATTACATTAACCCATTGTGTTCAGTAATTATATCACAGGCAGAGGGGAGGATTTTGTGTGTAATTGCTGGGAGTGTTTGAGTGTATTGTACGTATCGATTGGTTGTTCTGCAAAACCCTGTGGGTGGGACTTTGTCTGTAAAATGTGTATATAAGGCCAATAAAGACACAGCTCAGTCTGTTCCTGCTTGACCCTCAAAACGGAGCCTTGTCTCGTTCTTGGGGGGATTTATTGTATGCTGTTCCAGTTCAACTGCTAGGAGTGTAAACCCATTCGTATGGTTTTTCCTATTCAGCTGTTTACGGCATTCTTATGGTTTCATGTTCGTCGGATTGGTGTCTTTGGTAGCTGCCTGTATATCTGGAAGGGAATATCCTCTAAACGGCGTTTAACACCTTTTATGCCTGGGGGTGCCGTTACACTATTATATGACCAACTCACACCTAGCTTGACGATTATTTTATAACATGCCTTAATCAGGCTAACGATGCCTGTTTTCATGTAGTCTTATTGATGTTTCCTCTGTGCACACTATCCTCTCAGGAGTAAGTTTTGTGCTAGTACCTAGTGGAATTGAAGTTAGACGACTATACTTATATTCTAATCTCCATCGTACACATACAATAGATAAGCATGTTCCACGCATACCCATACAAACACACACTCCAGCATGTTTTCTGCTGCTGTAATTTTCTTCCCCTGTAATTTACTTTCCTACTCCTATAATTTACCTTCCTGCCCCGGTGATATACTGGAAAGTTAAGCCTGTACTTGAAATGTCAAAATGCAATGTTTTTAACACTGATCTGTACTAGCCTGTTTGCGTAGCTAGCAGTGCATAAATGCATAATCGGTGCCACCCATAGACTAGACTAGCCTAAACAATGACCAAGCTCTGTTACAACATATTCGTACTCTTAGATGTAGAACCAAAGCTGAATATAATATAAAATTGTGCATGTTAATCTCATGTCCCGCATGTTTCGCGTGGAAATTGCCTGAGGACTGCCTTCGGGGCACCTCATGCCTGCTTGTGATACCTTTGTGCACTAAAAAAATAAAAAAATAAATAAAAAGAAGTCCTCAAGTTGTATAAACCCCCTTCTCACAAAATGAAATTGTCCCTATTTGTCCTTTTGAAATGTGATACTGAAATTCCTACATTCAGTTTCAGAAGTCTGGTAGAAGTTAGTTTACAAACAATAACCAACATGCTATGCTTGACAGTTATTTCACACAACAGGATTCAACTTGGTGCATGATGACCTTTAATGCACAGACCCCCTATATATTTACACGGTTGACATGAAAATAAAATGACCTTTTCATCATTATTTTTAGAAGTTCTTAATTGTTGTAGTATAAGAAATATGCATTTTTTAACCTGACCTTAATTTCATAGCTAGCTGCAAAACTCCGCAGGGGCAGCAACATGATAGTAACCTCATTTTTCATAAAATTTATTGCTGCTTCTTAGGTGGTCTTGAAGCCTTGCAGGGAAGGGAGTACTTAGCCTGTTAAATTGTTTAATGTTTTTACTTAATGAAGGTCAGAGTAAGTTCCAGCTCAGATTTATTGCAACAAATATAAGATGTCAGTAGCAAATCATTGGGCAAAACATGTTGCAAGTCAAAGTTTGGGGATTTATGCTTCATTCTAATGATGTGAGGATGCGGCCTAAGCTGCATGACCATTACATTAGTCACAGTTAGTCAAAACAAATTTTTATACAAATAAAGGTTTAAACTTAAAAAAATATTTTTATTTTAAAAATGATGTTACGTTTTTATAATGTCCAGGGTTTATTTTAGATTCTAATGAAGCTTTCTTAGTAATATTTCAGCTGGTGATGATAATGGGAAGCAAAGTTTATTATGACACTTAAATACCAACTTGATTGAGTTATAGGTCTAAAACTAAAATGAGAGGATAGTGTTTAAATAGGAGCTGTAACTTCTCTGGACTTTACACCATTGAATACAACATTGTAAATCATCTGTACAGTAAGCTGTTAGGCTTTTTTAATGAGATGCTCCATTTTGTTTTAAACTTATATCACCGATTTAGTAAATGATTGTGCAAATGATTATAATTCTACACAGTCTACACTAACTCCATTCTACCATATATATATTTGGAGAACATTTCAAATCAATGGAAATCATTACATCTTTCTTAGAATCACATATTGGTTACATAATTAAAGGCCACTTTGGAAATACTCTGCTAGAGAGAACCTTCAATTTTGTGGTCCTGCTGTGCGAGGCCAAGCTACTCGGCCTGATGGTTAAAAAGCCAACCGCACGCAATAATTAATTATCTCTCATAACTTTAAAACCTGTAACTTAAAATTCGGCTTGGAATCTTGTATCTGGCTTATACTGAGTAGGTTTGGCAATCATGAAATGTGATGGTTTGGGTATGGTTTTGGACCTCATCAAGTATGGAGTCAAAAAGGATCATAGAATAGAGAATTAATTAGGAATGAGTGGAGGATGATTTACAACAGGTGGTCTAAAGTAAGGTCAAGGCCATTACATATGAAGGGTGGAAAAGTCATGAACCAGGTCTATCAATGTTTTATGAAGGAGATGGATCTTAATTCAATTTTTTTAACAATGTTTCAGTTTCTTGTCATTTTGTGCAGTGTCTGCCCTGTATGTGAATAGACTGAACTGGATTTTGATGTCAATTGCCAAATCTCTAATAAACATTTAAAAGAAAACATAATCATGTGAAAAAAGTATAACCCAACATTCTACATTTTAATCAATAGTGTGATTTCCAAAGACGTGACAGTTCTCCTTTAAGGAAGCAAGTTTAAATTTGCTATTTCAAAGGTTACATTTGAGGCCCCAATTATGTTACAGAAGTATATTTCATAATATATTAAATCAGAAGCATTCAAGCCTGTCTGTTCCAGGGATTTATATTACTCTCTGAGACACCAACCCCAAATATTTGTTCAAGGCAGAAATGTAACTCAATCGGAGAGTCACATTACAAATAAATGATGTATTGTGTGCTATAAACAAAAGGACCTGCCTAAAATATCTTAGCATGTAACCATCCATTGCATCTTGCCATGAGTTCTTCATAACGCATTTTAAAACTACATTTTAGAGATGCTGACTTCCCCCATAAATAACCCCTACTAAAAAAAGAACCCTTACTTTACCAGAGACATGTTGCTTCATTAAAGGGTTAAGTCTATCTCTGAACTCAAGAACTACTGCTAATAGGGAAACAGACACATCACGATACTTAAACCATGCAGTCACCTTAATTTAGAACAGGTATAGGCAACCTTTGCCACTCCAAATGTTGTGGAATACATCTCCCATGATGCTTTACAAGCATATTGGTATACTAGCATTATGGGATATGTAGTCTACAACATCTGGAGTGCTGAGGGTTGCCCACCCATGATCTAGGATAAGAATGACCTGTTTGGCTTAAGAATAGTCCCACTTCTATGAAATACCAACTGTCTAGAGATATTGCGGATGTTAAGTTAATTTTTGTTTACAAATTCCAAACATTTTGTTTAATATTAGACATCTCACTAACCTGCCGACAGCAGTCAATACAGACATTACTGACAACTAAGTTTGTATATGCTGAAAATTAAACATTTTGACCTACTGATTTAATTAATAACACCTTGAAGAAACTTGAAGAAAGACCGCCACTTTCCGAGAAGTTCTTCATGCATGACCAAAGTAAATGCTATTTCGCAGTGGAGGTGAGTAATAAGCACACTTTACTGCAGTTCCATGTTGCTTTGACTTCGCTGTCCCATGATACCTTTGGCATGCACGTGCACACTCGGGCATCTAGTAGAGATATTCCGAGCACACGTGTTCTCACCAAATTCTTCAGCAGTGTTGCACTGAAAGAGTTAACTAACTTACATGCTTTGCCTAGCAAACTATGTAAAATAAAATAAAACAAAACTTTAAAAATAAATAAATACTAACGTTTAGCACAGCCAGATAACTTTAAGTTAGTTGTTAGGTTGTGGTAAGATTTAGGAAGTGACAGTTCCTCTTAATGTCATTATTTATTTAGTAGCTGTTGATCTACATGTTCTAATATCCTTCGTTGACTCTAGAAGCCAAATAATCCCACTATGTCCTACCTTTTTCTAGTTAGACCTCAATATGATTCATTCCCTTATTATTCAAGAATGGGCTGAGGGTGATAGGAATTGAAGGCCGATGACAGCTGGAAGGTTTTAGCTTTGCCAACCCTAACCTAAATTCACTAGAAACAAGAGTGGAATCTCAAGATTTCCTGGCATTTCCAAACCACTTGTCCTGTTGTCAGGGTGAGACCAAATTTTCAACTGCCTCTAGGAATCTTTAAAGTTAGTTTCATAAAATTTTAACTCAAATAGTCATAGTTTTTTTTAAACAAAACATAAATAACTGCAATCCTTTTGTAAGCATCTGTGAAGACGTACAATAAATGTTTCAGTCATACAATCTCTGGATTCGTCAGATGTTAGCTGGAACGTGCCATACTAATCTGCAATATAATACATTGCCAAATGCTTATCAACCCATGAGTTACTCCAATACTTATTCCATTCATTTTCCCTTTGGAATAGCACAGGATAAAATGTCATGCATTGTAGAAATTCTTCTTAAAAAATGCTTGTGTTGGAAATCTTTCAATGTGAGTGATCACTAGGGGAGCAACATGAGTAAGGACACAATTGTGATGTCACAAACAACAAATTTAACAAAATTATTGCCTGACAAAAATTGATTATTCTTATAATTGATCCTGGTCTGGACTGGGAAAAAATAGACCCTGACATTTAAATTCACTGCAACAAACTGATACAAGAATCAGAATCGACAAATAAATGCACCATTTTGTTTGTTTTGTGTTTCACACATACAACAGAAAATAATGTTGATCTGTTATTTTCTGTCAATGTATGTTTTTTTTATATACCATTTACTCACTGTGCTAAGTTATATTTGTTTTGCTTTCTTTCTATTCACTATCCTCTTTGTACACTTTTACCATACTGTACTGAGGTGCTGTAATTTTCCCTCCCATTCTTCCACTACAGCACAGACTGATTCACTGATATTGAATGATGGTTGTCTGGATAAGCTATTGTGGGCAACTGAGCATGTGTAAAATGTGGGAAGTTTTTGAACTCTGGCCAATCAGAAAACACCTCAGGCATGCTAATTATGCCCATAGAGGTGATTTCTTACGAGCCCCATTTAACCCATAGCAGGGTATCATAATTTGATGCCAAGTGTATGATAGTCCAAAAATGTTCAAATCACCATTGCTTAAATGGTAGTGTAGTTTAACGAATTTGTAATGCAAAGGTTGCAAGTTCAATTCCTATATGGGTTTTTTCTGCTCTTTCTGTACACGTCAGATTCAAGAATTGTGATTTTAGTCTCTTCATTGTGGATTTTTTTCTCCATCTTTATGTTTCCACAAGTGTCACCTGAGGGGAATTGTTAGTGTAGGACTCACCTAAGAGGTTTTGTCTTGACGTGGCAGGTGAGCTTACACTTAAATTGCCATTATTATAGTTATATAGCGCCAACAAATTCTGTTGTGGTTTAGAATAATTGCATAGTGGTTTAGAATAATTTGGGATAGTGCACAGGTAACACAACATTTTTACTCTGTTCTGAGGGAGTCCGGTCACCAAAACATGTAGTCCAGCACTGTAGTGCTGAGTTCAAAGGACAAAGCTTGTAATAATGGATGACTGAGAGCTAACATGGAGGCATGGATTTCTAAATGTATTTTTATTTTTCACACCTAATAGATACATATATGTTCTACAATAGTATCTTCCATGGATAATCTCACATACGCACAATAAGTGTGAATTGATTGTGCATCATGCTAGATGTTGCTTGCTCCCATCGGCCATTATGACTAAAAGATGATGGAAAATGGTAGAATATACCGTGTCTTTTGTCAAAGATTGGCAATTAGACAAAGTAATCTGTATTTTGTCTCTTGTATATTTTTGATTGGGTTTGAATTTCAAAGAAAGTCAAACACAGTCAAAAAAGATTCTATCTCAAAAATGACAGAGCCCTTTTAAGGACAGAGATTTGTATTTTTTTTTTTTTTAGAAAGATAGCCTTAGATTGATATTTCCTTATTTTTAAAATGACAAATAGACATCATAAAATAAAACTGTATCTCGCTAGTTGCATTTCCTTATATAAAATTAAACCTAAAACACCAGAGAATGAGAATATTGTTCATTCCTTTGACACATATTTTCTCTGAATACTACTATCCAGAGGCTTTCTAATATAAGGTTCATAAACCATGTGCTGAAAGTTCACAGAAAACACCATCAATCAATGCGAATATTAGAGCAGATCTCACAGTATAATTTTAGGAGCCGTGCGATTGCATGTTATAATTGATACACAATTACCCATGTCCTCTTATTTTAAAACTATTTAAAGGGCAACATCTGGCTGTGCACCTAAAGGTATGCAGTTTGATTTACAACTACAAGTCGGGTAATAATAGTGTGTTATTTATCCAGCATCATAATTGACACATTGTTATTGTCTCAAAGTAAAGGTGTCATGCATTGTTAAGATAGAACATCAACTGGGTAGAATACTATTTTTTTTTAATGTGACCACAGCGGGTAATTTACATTATGGAAAGTAAACGGTTGCCAAAGGCTTTTTCTGTTTCTAGTTTCATAAGGAAAATATCTCTGCTAGAACGGAGTTTGCCATATGCAGAGCTGTGAATTGCATGTCGGCTCAGAGATAGCCGTTTATTACTAACAGTGAGCAATGGAGAACAGACCACCGAGGTTGTGACAAGTGATGTAGTTGCCCTCAGGGTAAAACAAAGCTTTACATATTACACAAGCAATTTAAATGTTTTCTAAACATATTTCCAAGACAGTGGGAGTTGGCAGCCAGTGCTGAGTTTTTTACGTTTTGCATAGCTGGATTAAACGTTACTGCTCATTATTAACCTTTTTTTTATTATTATTTGTCTACATTGAACTACATGCAACCTAGTAACCCAGCTAAGAATTCTTCACAGCACTTGCACTTGTCTTCATGGCTACCAAAAGATTACACACACAAATCACTTCACAAAAGTAGTATAAGTGCCCAGTGCATAGATAACCACACAAGACAATTGTCTTGTCCAAACTCTTATATAGTCTCACAAAGTGAAATGTTTTATAATCCTTTTTGTGTGGTGGTTAGAAAAGAAAGAAAGGAGTTTGGGCACAGATTATCCAGCAGAAAGAAAAAGACTTTTTTTTTTTGGGTTCCAAGTGAAACACAATAAGGCACATAATTAACTTCACAATTCTTTGTGTTTTTCGTTTGACTGCAGGGAGGAGATGAAAGAGGACTTCTAGGCCTTGCATTCCATCCCAATTATAAGAAAAATGGAAAGCTCTATGTGTCGTACACCACCAACCAAGAACGCTGGGCGAGCGGACCTCATGACCACATTCTTAGAGTTGTAGAATACACAGTATCTAGGTACCGCTGATCATCTTAACAGCTGCAAGTTACAGTCCATTCTATACACAACAAAGATGTGTTTGCAGATGTGTGATCCAAAAAATATTTGTTCAGTTAAAGAATATTTCATTAGGTTGTTTTTTTTGTTTGTTTGTTTTTCTTTATCCACATGCATACAGACACAACATAGCCACAGCCCTTCATTTACCATAGTCATGGTCAAATAATGATGCTTGGGTTTGTTCGCTAAACAGTGAGTTCATAAGTGACATTCAGCATTTAGGTTAAAATCAAATTAGAAAAACAAACATACATCTAATATGACATCCCAGATGGGATCAAATTAAAGATGTATTAAATTACAAATGTTGCCTCTTAGAGAAACTGCACACTGGGTAGGGGAGTAGAAGAGTGACACAAACTCTCTTCTGGTTTTGCAAGAGCCCTCGGTTATTTTTTAACCCCTTACTAGCAATTAGGGAAAAGGAAGCTATTTTCATTGAGCTCTCTTAAAGACCTTATGGACAACCCCATTATTTTTTATTATTATTATTTTTTTACCATTATGTGTGCAGGAAGCTTATGTCAATTATTTTTTTCATTGATTGTTCAAAATGTGTTTAGGTATTCCATAACAACAGAGCAATTACTAAGCTACTTAGTCCACATTCTGATGTAGATTTGATTGATTTTGGGATAACTCAAAGTTTATTCGAGTTTGGTTCAATTAGTTGTTCTTTTTCTATTTAGTAGATTTAGTAGTTGCAATTATGTAATTATTTCAGCCAAATTGATTAAACTGGATTGGCCAAACTTTTATTTTAGATAAATGTCTTTTTGTACATGACCTTCCAAGGATTTAAATATTTCTCCAAGCACTGGTTCATTATAATGTTCCAGGCATGTATTACTCACTGACTTGGGAAAGAGATGTAGTTCCATGCTTTGGATGTTTAATTTGGATGTTATGGGTCAAAAAGCATTACATTTTAAGTTTGTTAAGGAGTAAGAAGAATGATCCTTTTCTGCCGTCTGTCCTTTTTTATGAATCCTCTGCAAAGTAGACGTGAAAAGGTCTGCTTAATAATTTGCAGTGTGTGACTGCCAACCACCATGGCTACATTTTACAATTTAAATACATTTTCAGAAAATTACTCTAATACCTTCTGTCACTACAGCACCACGGCTCAGAGAGCTCTCTCAAATGTTGCCTACTGACTCATAAAAAGGAATGTAAAACACATTTGACAACATTGGCACCCAAATAGTGTTGTGGCTATTGCGTCATTTTCTATTGATCTTATTTGAGTAATTTTTTATTGATCTTATTTGAATTAATTAATGATTAATAATAATAATTTAACTATATATAGTTTGTAATACTGACAGCTATTTTCCGGGTTAAGAAAGGAACTCCATCATATTATTTTTTATTCAACCAATCCAACAAGGTAACCTGGATATTTTTTTGCGATAAAAGTGTCTTTGATAAAGTTACTGTTATGTCAAAACCTTGCTAGGACCACTTGGTGGGTATTTGGTTGAATAAACAACTTCACTGATATAAAAGAGTGCAGAGTTCATTGCTTCATATGTGTATTGTGGTTCCCAAGAGCAAGAACTATCTTCCTTCAGCTGTTAGTGAGTGCTTTGTTTGTTTGTTTTTTTACATATTGTTTTTTAAATCAGTATTGCATTTAAGTGATTTGTTAATTTAAGATTTTAATAATACATAATAAGAAAGTGTAGAAGAACTAAATACATTTTAAATCGTTCAAGGCTACTTAATTGAAAACACTAATCATCACCGAAAAATATTTGGATTTGGGTTTCAGAACATTGTAACGTTGTGCTATTCCCACCACTTTGTCAAAGTACCTGGTAGGAGATTGTCCTAAATTGCTTTATATACATTGATTATAGGCATTACATAGTCCCAGTGAGGTTATTCATTAATTTAGCCAATGATATGCTGTTTGCAAAACATAAACGATGGGTGGAGATGTGAAGTGCTTAACTTCACCCAAAGTAACATAAATGTGGTTAATAAAGCACAGTATGATTTAATAACATGTAATTGAACAACCAATTTTTAATAATTCATGTTAAGACATAAATATTATAGAATAGTATGGACAGAGAAAAATATTTAATAATAGGTGTTTACCTTGGTTTATTTATTTCAAACAGGAAAAATCCCAGTCAGGTGGATATTAGGACAGAGAGAATATTTCTTGAAGTGGCTGAATTACACAGGAAGCACTTGGGAGGGCAGCTTGAATTTGGAGGAGATGGCTTCCTGTATATTTTCCTTGGTGATGGAATGATAACTATCGACGATATGGAGGAGATGGATGGTCTGAGGTAAAAAAAATTATAGTAACAATAACTTCTACCTAGCAGAGGATTTATTTTGTACATTTATTGTCCATTGCATTGTTTCCAAACTTGGGCCATCTTGAGAAACAATAATAGGGGGTTATGTTAGATTTTAATAGTTATCAAATGTTTTGAGAGTCAGTTAGAAGGGCCAAATGATTATTTGTGTCACTTTCCAGTAAGTATTTGCTGGGACATTTGGCTAATAAACGTGTAAATAGTGGGTCAATGGAGGCTGCTATTTCAGCTTCCATCAGCCTAATGTTTGACATGTTTAGTTTCTATCTTCTTGGTGGGAAGAATTGAAAATTGGATATTTGAATATCGTCAGTATTATTCATTGTCATTGTTGTTTTTCAGCGATTTTACAGGTTCTATACTCCGGTTGGATGTAGACATTGATGTGTGCAGTGCTCCTTATTCCATTCCTAGAAGCAATCCTCACTTTAACAGCACAAACCAACCACCTGAAATATTTGCGCATGGACTACATAACCCAGGCAGGTAAGCCATGCACCCTGTTACTGAACGTCTCATATTGTATTTATAGAGGACCTAGGTAGTGGCAATTTCAAACATATTTTTCATACATATGACTACTTCTCCTACTTTTGTCTTGTCTTCCAATGATACTTGTTTAAAACAAGTGTTTTGCAAGTTTTGATCTCCAACTTAGTTACTTCTTTGTTATCCCCATGAAGGAGCCAATTCCTTTATGAATGCCTCTCCCATTCATGGGTTGCTGGCAAGACAAACATTTTCATATGTTTTAAAATAATTTGAAAAAACACTCCAATGACCATAAACACTAAAGTGTGCTGTCATTTTTGCCCTACAGTGTTTTAATTTTTCCTTGATAGACCAAGGTATTATTTGTTACACAATTAAAAACAGTGACTGACACAAACATTTAGGCAAAAAATGGTTAGTTAAATTAAAATTAAAGTTTGTTGTTTAATGGATAAACCACATTTGATTTTAACTAAAATATAAAAATTATAAATGTATTATAATATACACTTAATTATAAACTCGTTTTCTGGTCACTATGTAGTCCTTAGGTCCCCCCACCCTCATGGCCTCCCTCCCGCTGAGCTGAAGGGGTTAAAACCAGCCACTTACCTTTCTCCAGCGCCGGACTCCCTCAGCGCTGGTGACCTGAGCTGACATCAACGTCGAATGTGCAGGCACGCATTTATTTGAACCGCCCATAGGAAAGCATTACTCAATGCTTTCCTACAGACATCAGCATCTTCTCACTGTGATTTTCACAGTGAGAATTGCGGAAGCAGCCTCTAGTGGCTGTTAGTGAGACAGCCACTAGAGGCTGGATTAACCCTTCAGTGTAAACATAGCAGTTTCTCTGAAACTGCTATGTTTTCAGCTGCAGGGTTAAAACTAGAGGTACTTGGCACCCAGACCACTTCATTGAGCTGAAGTGGTCTGGGTGCCTATAGTGGTCCTTTAACACCTAACAGCTAGAATCTTCTTTTACCTGTATCATGGCCACCAAAAATGAGTAGGTATCATTTATTTCAAAGCTGTCAAATTGTGTACCAAGAATCTATTTCCAATGCCATTATCTCTTCACCATCAGCTGCCTATACCCTGGAATGGATCTTTGGATTTTGTGGATCTATGGATTCCACATTCAGACTTTAGTATCTGCATATCACAGCAGATATCAAGCAATCCACAATTAAGAGATGTTTTTACGCACAGTGGTGTTGGCATTCATTGTAGTCTTATCTACTAGTTTGTGTTAACAGCAGTAGAACTCAGTTTGGTGTTCTGCAGCTCTTTCAATCCTCTAGGATTTCATGTGTTGTGCATTCAGGAATGACATTTTGCATACCACCATTGAAAATAGTGGTAATTCTAATATTTGTGGCCTACCAGTCAGCTTTAACAAGTCTAACGATTCTTGGATAATATTTGCACGTTTTAAACATTATGTTACAACCACAAGTTTCTCCGTCACTTTGCATGGAAGAGCAGTTTACCTAAAATAACAGCCACCAAGATTACAAGTTATACTTATTTCAACAAATATGCTATTTTTTTATCCTAACAATTCTAAAGATTCTTATAAAGGAATGTTCGGCCAATTAATGCATCAGCAGTATTGGGTATTTTGCTTATCTGATTTAATAAAGATGACTTTTGGCATACATGTTAACTTTGAAGTAAACATAAGTGGGGGAAAAACAGCAATATATTTTTCTTCTTGCATACATATAATAGTTTTTTTTTTTTTAACAATTCTTGTTGCCAAATTTATTGTAACTATTATTACAGAAGGTTGCTACTGGGCAATAGGCACTTGGACAGAAAATGGAGAATGCCTCAGTAGATGTGGATGACTGTTGTGAGCTGGCATTATTACTAAGTTGACCTAGCAGTGAGTTGGTAGGCGGTGTCAGGCAGTGAGGATAAAGTGTTGGGTAAAAGAGAAGAATACTTAGTCCAGACCTTCAAATGTTGTCAAAATGCTACATCATCTAGTGACCCTTTACCGACCAGTTTCTGAGTAAAAGATTATATTTCAATGAGTGACATCACAGTCCACTGTGCAGTGTGTAATAGCACAGAGCAAAGTAAAGATCAACTCACTTAGATGTTCAATTATGTGGTATTATTTCATTACATATGTATGAAGTAAAACTCCATTATCAGTTCATTAAATCAGTTGTGTATTTTTACGAATTTTGTTCATGACGAAAACAGATTAATAGAGTAGGCTGAAAGATGGGATGCAGATCACCAAGAGATATTTTGCTGATTGGTAGACATATTACCATTTCTCTGTGTATATTTTATGATAACGTAGTCAGGAAGTAATCATTCATCTGGAACATTTCTTGTACAAATACGAATGATCCTAGCCAGGATTGCAGAGAATAGGTGAAAAGAAGTAAAATAAATATGGACATAGGAACATTTGGTAGATTGATGTATAAGAGTAGGTAGAACAGGACAGAGCATTGGCTATATTGACCTTGTAGAATAGCAGAGACAGGCAAACCAGATCCTCTAACTCTAAGGCAAAACTGCTTCTTTCTTAAACTCTGCTGAGTTATGAATTATGAAATACTCAATAACTATGGAAATTCCAACCCAAATAAGACTAGTTTGTCTCTGTATTTCTTGTCCGTTTCACTTTCCTTGATACAAGGCGGAGGAAGTGATGGCTGCATCTCTGGAGAATTTTGCAGGATCCCTCATAGATCTCAATGCTGTACTCTCCTGCATGCACGAGAGTACAGGCGTGACGTCAGCGCTGAGAAGGACCACTCCAGACCAAGATGGTGACTGGCATTCATGTGGATGTTACTTCAATATTTATCAGCAACCTGTGGTGTTCCCTGATGGCAGCATCTGTCAATGGAATAATGCACCCTGCCACACAGTTGGCCTCTGAGTTTCCCAGATCAGAATCTGATTGCTCATCTGTGGGTTGTGCTGCAATAACAAATCAGTCTATTGAGGTACCACCTCGCAACTTGCAGGACTTAAAGGATCTGTTGGTAATGTCTAATTTCCAGATACCGCAGGACACATTCAGTCCATGCATCAGGGCTGTTTTGGCAGGAGGTGTGGGACCTACATGGTATTGGGCAGGTGGTTTTAATGTTGTGGCTTATTAGTGTATGTAGCATTGCTAGAGTTGGTTGTTAAAGTCCGAAACAGAAACACAAGATCTATGCTCGCTAAGCAAAATGAGATCTTAACATTATCCGTTGATAGTTTTTAAATTGTGTGCTTGTTAATTAACATTGATTGAGAATGACAAACTGTCTACTAGGCAGTGGCAGTTCCTTAAAACAATCTCTCAAAAGGAATTTTTAAAACAAATATGTTCCTCTAATTACAAATTGAGTGCTGCACATTATTCATCCGTTAAACAAAGTTTTTAGATGAAAAAAAAATGACAAATGTGGACTTATTGAGGATTATGTAACAGACATCTAGTATTGTTACTGACGTTGGTCGTTTGGTATGTATGTCTCAACTAGTAAAACCTCATTATGCACTTAAAGGCATAATATAGTAAATTTTGAAGAATAAATAAAATTTACTATAAAGTCATCAGCATAAAAATGAATCTGAAATTGATATCTTAAAGATTTTTTTTACTAAATAATCCTGTCTCGGTGTTAAGTACAAGTTTAAAAAGAAATCCTGTTTGAAGTTAAAAAAAAAAATACATCAGAATATTTTAAGTCTTTTAGTAGAGGCATTGCAAATAGTCTCTTATTGGCAGTATAGCAAGGGGTGGTGGTGGCTGACAGACTTGAGGAGACCCCACATAGCTTATAGATCCCTTCAGCAGTGTATAAGTGTGATTGTGCATGGGAGTGGATAGGAGAAGACTTTAGGGCTACACTTTAGTAATGAATATAGCTGCCACATGTACATACAGATCAATATATTTGCTGGAAAATACAAATTCAATGATATTTACTAAAATGACAAACATGCTGACTTTCCAGTGTAATTCACCACTTTCAACAAATATTTTTTTTCTCATCAGTTTGCAATATATGGTAAAAGTGACACATTCAGCAGGAAACAGTTAAACATCTTGTTTGCAGCCCTTGTTTGCCAAAAACGTCATCTCATTTTTCTACGTTCCACAGGGGTGGAAGAAAGAGTTAACCAGGAAGGGGTCTGTTTAATAGCCCTTACTCTTCATTTCATTTCACTACCTAGCTAGTGAGATGGGTTATAATAGATGGAAAGAGAGAGGAGATTATCAAGTATCAAGAGTGTCCAATCCACTCATGCCTACTATGTAAGATCAAGTTCACTGGTCGAAAAGATTAAATACCCAGTTCACTGGTCGAAAAGATTAAATAACCCAGCTGTCTCCACCCCAGCAGTGGGACTTACCCAGAAAAACACTTCTTCGGAAGCCAACAATTCACAGTGTACTGAATGTTCTTCAAGCTGGCAGAGGCATATAAATGCTTTTGTGGCTTGACGAGCACTTCTTGCAGCATCAGAAAAATGAATTGTTGGGCATTGTTAAATCAACTCCATAAGGTCAAGTAATTCACCTATATTAAGATGTTTGTGAGCATACCAAGAAAGATGAGAGGCATATCCACTTTCTCAGGTTGGATCATAAAGTACTTTGGTACCCAGTCTCCTCATTTATTTGTGGAACATAAAGCAGTTTTTTGTGATGCAAACATATTTTTTTCAAGCCACACATCTTGGTCATCTACAAAATTATTGTTTTAGTTTTATAGTCCATCATTCATTGTAGCCCATCCTTTAAACATTTGATTTTTTTTTATGTTTTCGTTTACAGTGTGTTTTCATTTTTGCAGTTTTGGTAAATGTGTTAACTTTCCCTCTTGAACAAGATGATAACAAAACAGTAACCACATTACTGTTATATTATACTAGCTAACATCTGTTTTATTGCTGTGATTGTTTTTAACCCTGACTAGCTAAGTTATGTACATGGCTCCTTTAAACTGTAGTCGGATGATGACTCTTTATACATCTGTTTAAAGACTGTTGACCTATTTTCTTTCTTTTTTTTTCCTTTCTTTTTATTGTGCAGATGTGCAGTTGATCGGTATTCCAAAGATACCACCATGAATTTGACAATTCTTTGCTCAGATTCAAGCACAAAGAACAGATCATCTTCTAGAATCTTACAGATCATTAAAGGGAAGGACTATGGTAGGTTATGATGTTTTCTAAATCTTTTTTATTACCTAAAATATGAACAGCGCATTATTGACCACCTCTCGAGCCTAACGGGTTAATAATTATTCTTTACTGTTTGCACTATATGACTTGCTATTTATAGTTTATTAATATGTCTATCCAAAGTTAATGATGCATGTAACAGGAGATAGAAAAGACTTCCTCTTATTTCAGGAAATAGCTCATTGTAAGATTTGTCATTATACTAATTCAAGTCTATTTATTAAGCTCCTTGCTGCCTAAACGACTTCTACATTGAAATCCCCAGTCCAACTTACACAGTGCAAAAAAATATTTTCTTTAGAAAATTAGTTCTGTTCTCTTTTTCTCATCCTAATAACATATGTCATGATGAAATGCACCATTAGTTTTTACTACTAGCAATTAATTATGATTGATTAAACAAGTTTCTGGTTGTTTTTTTAAAGGCTACGTTTAAAAATGTTAAAACGGGCTAAATAATGATGTTATCATTATATTATTAGTCTTTTGTGGCCTTTTGTGTCCTCTTTCCTTTACGACATCTCTGAGACTAGACAAGAGGAGCTCCTTCCCTGCCCCCACTATTGGAAAGTCTTATTCCTAGATATTTGAAGGTACTACTGCTCATACTCTGTGCCTATCATTAGAAAATACTATTACATCACTGTTAAAGGATCTCATGCTCTCTACAAGCCTATACTATTTAATGGGGAACTGTCACTTCCCAGGATTCTTAAAGGAATGCTACTATAGTGTTAGGAATATAAACATATTCATAACAATATAGGCTTTGTCTATCTCTTCTTCTTCTTCTTCTTCTTCTTCTACTTTATTATTATTATTATTATTATTATTAAGATTATTGCCCCTCCCACCTCCCACCCCCCTGCCTTAAAAATAGACTTTTTTACACCTTATGTCTTTCTGCATGCTGGTCTTGTTGTGGCCAGCCCCACCTCCTTGACTGAGATCATCAGTATTGATGATCTCAGACAATCCAGTGCTTTCCCCTAGAAAATCATTGGGAGGCTAGTGTGCATGTGCAGCAAAATATTGTGCTGCACCAATTAGAATGAATGTATCTCTATGAGGAGCGTTCAGTTTCTCCATGTAGTAGGAAGCACCTCTAGTAATATTATCCCTGCCTTTTCTATGACATTAAGCTGTAGTGGTTTTGGTAACTTTAGTTTTCCCTTTAATATTTTGTTTACTCATCATCTACATTTAAGGACTATGTTTTAATTAGGTGTGAGAAATGTAATTACGTATAGAAATTTACTTATGCAAGTGGGTTCCTCTATTTTTACTCCCTGCCAGTCATTGTTATAAGCTCTATTAAATCCAAAGAGGGGAACGCACACGTCTTCTACATGAAACACAAACTAAGGTGGAACTAGGCAGGGGAGGTGTACCCTCAAATTAATAATTCAATAGAAAAAATGCCCGTGTACGCTAAGTTGTTCCAAGTAAGCAGATTTTATTTGCGGTTACAGCAATGTTTTGGTTCCAAAAATGAATGATTTTTTTGTTCTTTTTAAGATTGATTATTAAACTATTCATTCTTTAACACTTTTCTATTTTAAGATTTGTTCTCTTTTTTATTTTTGGCCATATTGGAAAGCAGCCTCATTTTCGTTTCCGGAAGTGATGTACTGTGTAAACAGTATATAAAGAAAATGAGTCAGCTTCACTAATTCAGGAACTCTTTTTTTCACAAAATAACTATATCCTATATGCTATCCTTTTATAGGAATTTTATTTTAGCTTGTTTATTTTTTCCCCGGTTACCATAGCAACATATAACGGGACGCGAGTGATGTCATTACGCATGGCGTCAATTGCGTTTCCGGATCTGCACCAGCTACACCCAATTGTGCAGTGAGTTTAATCATATATCTAATTTGTATGCACTATAAATATTTGTGTGGCACTTTCTCTATCTTTATGCTTGAAAGAGGCTAATGTTTAGAGCCACAACATTGCTCGAACAGCAGATAAAGTCTGCTCACTCGGAACAACTTTTTATCTATTGTTCTAAGCTCTGTCCTTTGCACCTGGCAGACAGCACAGATAAAACATATAGAGAAGAGTACTAATGAAACAGTATTTCTATTTCTTCTTTACATTCACAATGTGAGCCATGACTGTGACTGGACTGAACTCACTTGTGATGTAATTTTCTAGATCTTTTATGCACGTTAAAGAAGCATCACGTGGAAAAAGATTAACAAGTTATACATAATTTAGAATGTTTTATTAGGCGGTGTAATTTCCAGAGATGTGACAGTTCCCCTTTAAAGTCTGTCCCCATATTTTAGCAATTTTGACAGACTACCTAACTGTTCCCGCCATCCAGAACCCTTTATGCCTGAGAAGTTGAGAATTCTCCAGAACCCTATCTGCCCAGACCATTTGAAGTCCCAATTACCTGAGAGTTAAGAATTCTATTGCATCCTAGCTGCCCCACCACTTATTACCTGGGATGTTGAGGGTTTGTCTGCTTCCTCCCCAATCATACTATTTGTAGCTCCTGTTACCTGACAGATGAGTTTTCTCCAGCTACCTGCCTATCTACCCACACTTTGTTAGGTTGCTGATTAGACAGTTCAATGTTGACCTATCCCCTATCTACCCTACTATTCAAAGCTCGTATTACCTAGCAGTTGGTGCACTGCAATATTAAAAAAAACAACTAATAATGATCATCAGGAGCAGAAGGTCAGCCTTTTCTTAAAATACAAAACAAACGGGAATATAGTGTAATTTGATAGTATGACCTATGAAATATTTCAGGGCTAGAGGGCAAAGGTAGCATAGTTATGGGAGAAAATGAAAATTTTGCCCCGGGCCCTTAGGTGTGAAAGCCTCCCACTGTGGTATACAAATTAGATGACCTTTAGGTCTGAGCCACCCAAGCATAGTAGAAACTGTATTGTGGCTCCGAAATTGGTCAAAATGTAAGTGCATAAAACTGTGAAACCGTATCTATATAAAAGTGTGACTTATAATAATTAATTATGGTATATATTTCAATGTAATCAAGGGCATTACTTCTAAGATGTAAATTGCTGAGTTTAAAAAAAAACATGGAAGATTTAGAACATTTAGAGATGGGAAATGGTTACATAGGTATGGAAAAATTTCCAGCTCAGCTACTTTGGTCTAGCTTTTTTGAAATGACGACAATTTGTTGTATTAAAAGGAAATTCCTCTGCCATAAAAATGAGTAAAGATATTTTGTTACCTGCATGACAGTTAATACCGATTTTAAAACAGAGTATTCCTTAATTAGAATTAGAAAAAAAAACATTTTTTTAAAACAGTGCAAATAAGAATATAAAAACAAAAATTGGTGATTTATGCTCATGACTTTCACATTAAAACCAGTCAAAGTTCAACACTGCAATAAAGAGGAGAAAAGTATCACTTTACTACTGGTAAAGTGATGAGTTACCTTGGGGCATACTTTACTGAAAATGAATCCGACTTTGTGTTGAAAACACAAGTAGACATCCATTCAGCACATAATTGTGAAGACACTTATGCTATATTAAATCATAAGTGGGAGGTTGCTTTCAAACCCAGAGGCAAGATGTAAAACAATAACCTTCACTTTGATGTTGCTAAGTCGAATGGCGCTCTATGTTATGTTCTTGTGAATAACAGAATATAAATAAGAATACGGTAAATAAAAAAAATCAATGTGGCTGCTGCTTGTAGGATAGGGAACCCACTACCTATCAAAGCTGGTGGAAAAAAACAGGCTTACCAATTAATATCTATAATAACCAGTTTGTGCCTAATGCATCACAGTTTACCAGTATAAATAAACCAATTAGACCTCTGTAAGGTTGAAAACACTATTTGCCATTATTTCTTCACAATCCTCTGCTTTTTTAATCTTTCTACTTCCTCCAAATCATTCTGATTAGAGGAACATGTTTCCTTCACTTACTTGACTATGGTCATGTCCATCATTTCTCTTTTGTGGAGCATGCCTTCTTGACGACTGCATGTCCTTCTTCATCGATGGACTTTTAGGTTTTGAAGCAATATTGTCAGTATCTAAAATTGAAAATCTATTTTGAGTATCCACTTCAAATGGTTGGGAGTCTCTCAAAACCACCTTACCTTTTTGTATATTTGTGGGGGTTTTTTATCTCTTCTTACTGTTTTCTAATCATTTTCCCTTATTTGTATTCTTTTGTGTGGTATTTTCTTTAAATTCTTGCTCCTTCCTCCTTTTCTCTCTTGAAATTCCTCACTCCTTTGTTCTCATAATCCACTTTATTTCTAATATATTTTTTATTATTTCCTTCTTTTACTCCTATCTACTCTGTTCATCTTTCTGACAATTAATTCCAATTTTTTTCTTGCCTTTCGTTTTCATACTCTGGAAGTTCATTCAATTCTTCAATTTCATTACTTATCTGACTTAAATATTTGGTTTTGCTTTTTATTGTGATGTCCACTCAATTTAGGGTTACATCCCCTGATGCAGGGTTCCCAACATGTGGTACATGTACCCCCAGGGGTACAATTCAGCTCCCCTGGGGGTACGCAAAAAAATTCTGTAATGGCGGAACTGAGTTCCGCAGGGCCGATCCAGGGTACATTGCCCCGAGACTGGCTGTCCTGGATTGGTATCAAACATGCTTTATGGCTGGAACGGAGTGACAGGATGGAGGAGCTCAAGAGTTCAGAGAAGGGCTACTAAGTTGGTTCATGGATTGCAGGATAAAACTTACCAGGAAAGGTTAAAGGATCTTAACATGTATAGCTTGGAGGAAAGGCAAGACAGGGGGATAAGATAAAAACATTTAAATACATAAAGGGAAACAACACAATTAAGGAGGAGACCATATTTAAAAGAAGAAAAACTACCACAACAATAGGACATAGTCTTAAATTAGAGGGGCAAAGGTTTAAAAATAATATCATTAAGTATTACTTTACTGAGAGGGTAGTGGACGCATGGAATAGCCTTTCAGCTGAAGTGGTAGAGGTTAATACAGTGAGGGAGTTTAAGCATGCGTGGGATAGGCTTAAGGCTATCCTAGACTTAAGATAAGGCCAGGGACTAATTAAAAGTATTTCAAAATATTGGGCAGACTAGATGGGCCGAATGGTTCTTATCTGCCATCACATTCTATGTTTCTATGAGCCTTACACTGCTGCTCCATCCTGTCAGTAAAGTGCAGGAATCTCACTGATCTCAGTCCCACCACTCAGGGTACCACCCCAGGGTGTGCTGTCACGCTCAGCTTGCTGCAGCTCCGCTCCCCTTGCTTTCCCAGAGCAGAGCAGTGAGAGGCTGGGACTGACAGCATCACATGGAAGGGTGAAGTACGGCACAGAGCAGCAGGAGACTCAGGAGCTGTGCACACATGGTGGGACAGGTAAGAGATCTTCTTTCTGAGTCCACTCCCAACTGTCACTGCACCCCCCCCCACTGTCTCCCTCCCACACGGCCACTGCCCCCTCCCAACTGCCACTGCCCCCACTGTCTCCCTCCCACATGGCCACTGCCACCTCCTAAATTCTAGCACATTCACAATCAGATGAAGGCTACTTTAACTTCAACTCAATGGCATGATACTCTACAGACATTTTTAGCATCATAGTACTCAGCTATATAAGCACGGATATGTAAATTCAGATTAGGTGTTTTATATTTACTTTAATGTCCCTAATCAAGTTTTGCTAAAATGCAGTAGGGTTTATTAATTAAACCAGGAATTGCAAAGAGTTGAAATTTACTGATTCTCTGACAAAAATAGACAAACTGGAAATGAAACATCCCAGCTTTATTGCCCAACTGTTTACATCTCTTCTGTCTCTTTACAATTTCTGGTTTAGTGAATTCAACCCAACTGTATTTGGAACCCATAAAAGAACAGGCAAAAGGTAAGCCAAGTAGAGTAATAGAATGAACCTGACTGATTAGAGCTTCCAGTGCAAAATATGACTGACATAGATTAGTTTGATATTAAATCCACCCTGTATCATACTGTCTGTTCGAAAATGTTTTATGAATGACTAAGTGACTGTTGGGACATAAGGTGGGAAAACTTTAAAATTCAATCTTAAATACTTGTATAGTTAAAGGAATAGTTACTTATATACCACATGATATGCATTTAAAGCAACATGGTCAGAAATTGGATTGTCATTAGCTACCTCTCCTTTTTAACCCATGAATGTCTATATACATGCATATGTTGTCTATCAGTGGTTTGTTCTTAGGGATCATAAAACAAATATAGCAAATAAAGATTAAGTCTAGCAGTGTGTTGACACATAGGTGCAGACAGTCCAAATTTTGCTTGTACAGTCCTGTATTTTCTGGTCCTGCCCTAGCAAAAATGGGCCCCGGGAACCTTCCTGCAGTTTCAAATCTACCGTACCCAGTATTTTAATCTTACCGACAGATGCAGGAATGATTCAAAGTTGAGAAATCTGGGAAATCTACCTCTCCACTGATCTTTTTGATAATATATGATGTAAATTCTATAATATCTATAATTCTATAATTATGTTCAGTTTAACCTTTTCTGTTTTGCAGACTTTCCTTATGAGAATATGGTTGGGTTTGCATTGTTTTTGACCTAATGCTATGATAGTTCCTCTTTTTTTTTAGAAAGTGAGACTTCACTTTTGGAATTCAAACCACTGAGCAGCAGTCAAATGGTTGGTGGATTCATATACAGAGGCTGTCAATCAGAGAGATTGTATGGTAGCTACGTATTTGGGGACCGATACGGGTAGGTTTTTCCCTGCTTTGTTTTATGGCAAAATCTTAGATTTAGCATACCAAGCCCTCTCAATATGTCAGGTTTGTCTCTATATGTTGAAATGCTTTAAAACACATTTAATACAATCTACTTCACTGAGTTTTATATATATAATGTAATCTTTAACAGTTAGTATTATAAGTGTATTGATATACTGTACTGCATTGTTTCAGCAATTATAAGTCAATTCCGTTAAGATAAATTGAATTTTTAAATGTTAACGAAAAAACATTCCAGATATTCCATACTTTTTTCAAACATTGTCTAGCTGGAACTTATATAGTAATCTATTATTTATATGTTTTCTATGAGATGAAATGTTCTGGGTGCCTGTAGTGTCCCATTAATGACATAGATTTTCAAATGGATTGAGTTTAAGCATTTAACTGGGTCACAGTTGGAAATTAAAGTTTGAGTCACTCCAATGTAATTTTAACCTTGTAGTATGTCCTTATATTTTATTCCATGCATACACCCTTCTATCGAAACAAAATACTCAGCCCATCCCATGAGAAGCATCCACATAGCACAATGCGGCCACCCCCATGTATAGGGTAGTGGTGACTTGATGTATAGAGAGTGTTAGTTTTAAATCTCTCCATTGTGAGACCTGTCTTATTGTGCCTTGCATTATAGCCTAGAACAGGAGTAGGCAACCTTCGGCACTCCAGATGCTGTGTACTACATCACCCACAATGCTCTTACATCCATAATGCTGGCAAAGCATCATGGGATGTGTAGTCGAAAACATCTATAGTGCTGAAGGTTGCCTATCCCTGGCCTAGAATATCTGTATTGGATTCATCTGACCTTACATGGTTATATAGACTGAAAAAAGACCAAGTTTCTTACTTCTGTTTTTGCTGTTGGTTCAAAAAAAGGCGGGGGAAAAAAAACAGTTTGCAACAAACTAGGAAAAAGCTGCGTCTCTTCCTCATATTTGCAGTCAGTTCTATCCTTGGATCAAGAAACTGTTACCAGTTAAATAGTATATCCCTGAATATTAACATTTTGCAAGAATTCATCATGTTGCTATTTAAACACCAGTACAGACTCTGATAAAACCACCTCTTCAAACAGAGAATTCCACACCTGTATTGTTTTTACTGAACCCCTTCTTTTTTCTTAGACTAAGTCTAAACGGGTGACCTCGTGTCCTGTCTATAAATGTGTGGCCTCGCGTTCTATTCATGAATAGATTTCCAGACCGTGGTTTATATTTGTCCCGAATATATTTATACATGCTCAAAATATTATTACACACAACAAGAGGGGAACACTCTAGATGTGCTTTCAGATGGTACATTTTGAGCAATGGCTTATATTTGTCACCTTCCTATATAGGTCAGTCATGGTTGAGATGTGCACTGGTACTGTCTCCTGCCAACGTTCAGAGTGATAAATGGCCTCTCTGTGATTTGTTTCCTAAATCTTCTTGATTTTTCTCAACAGAGATCATTGCACTGTCATCTTACTGATCACTGGACAACCTGTCATTCTCATCTCTGCACATCTATACTATTTCTTACATTTGTACTAATATATACACATGCACTTTATCTCTAACCTTTCTTTCTAATCCACTGCAAAATCTTCACTGGAAGGTTTTCCTAAAGTGTTGCGGTAACTTTAATGGTTCACAGGTGGAGACAAGTTATATAGTAACTCTGTTCTTGGCAATTTTTTTCATCTGTGAAAACTGGAAATTGTACAAATGCAAGCAATATATTTCAGTCATTTATTTTTATTAACAACATTTTCCAGCATAAAAAAACAAAAGGCTCCCTAAAATAACAGTCACTAAAGTGAGAATTTAAAGTGAATTTCAAATTTAAAGGTACACTATAGGATCAGGTACACAAACATGTATTTCTGACCCTATAGTGTTAAAATCACCATCTAGCCCCCAACCCCCCTTGCTCTCCCTAAAAATAGTAAAATCTTACCTTTACTACAGTCTGCTGCTGCCTGCTCTGCCCCTGATCTGCCTACTTGGCTGACAACATCAGAAGTGTTGCTTAAAGCTTATCACAATGCTTTCCCATAGGAAAGCATTGGATTGGCTAAGCTTGTCAAGGAGGTAGATCAGGGGCAGAGGCAGCACAATCCAAACACAGCCCTGGCCAATCAGCATCTTCTCAGAGATAAATTGAATCAATGTATCTGTATGAAGAATGTTCAGTGTCTCCATGCAGAGGGTGGAGACACTGAATGGTAGTGCAGCACAGTGTGAAGAAAGCACCTCTAGCAGCCATCTGATGAGTGGTCACTAGAGGTATGCCTAGTCTGTAATGTAAACGGTGTTTATTTTCTCTGAAAAAACAGTGGTTACTGCAAATAGCCTGAAGGCAATGATTATACTTACCAAAACAAATACAATAAGCTGTGGTTGTTCTGGTGACTATAGTGTCAAAGTAGCAAATTAGAAACATTTTCTAATTCAGCTATTATTTCAGTTTAGCTGCTTTGACCTTCAATTACAAATTATCTTTGAATTTACTTTTATTATCAATTTGGTTAATAGCCCTACTAGTGTGTTAAAAGGAACTATAATACAAACTGGAATTTCAATGTATCAATATTTCAATGTATTCTGTCGATCGTGGACCAAAATAAATGCAATACATTTATATTTTGAGATTGTATAGTGAGAACATATTTTTCTAGAACTGTATGCTTATATAAGTATGTTTGTTTCTCATATTTTATGTAATTTCAGAAACTTCATAACACTCCATCAAAACACTGTGACAAAACAGTGGCAGGAAAAACCATTTTGTCTGGGCAGTGGAACATCTTGCAGGGCACCTTTCCCTGGACACATACTAGGATTTGGTGAAGATGAACTAGGTATGGCAAGCTAGTGTCTTATATCCACAGCTGCATTGCATTTTTATATATTGGTGACAAAATAATATTATGTTGCAAATTGTAAATGCTTACATTTACAATTTTCAACGTAATATTTTTTGCTGTAAATTGTAAACATGTAATTGTAAACATGTAAATTATATGAAAATTACTTTTGCTAGTCAACACACTTTCAGAAATGTGTATGTATTATCTGAGTATGTTTTAAGGGACACTATAGTCACCAAAACAATTTTAGCTTAAAGAAGCAGTTTTGGTGTAAATCAAGCATGTCAAACTCAAAGTCTAGCATGGGCCACATAAACAAGGTTTAAGTTTATGTGGACCACAATTTTTTTAAAATTTTTCATAGGAACGTAGGTTGATTTAAAAAAAAAGAACAGTATAAAACAAAAAAGCATCCCCCTCTACTAAACCACAGCACCCCCTCTACTAAATCTCAGTCCCCCCCTTTACTAAACTACAGCACCCCCCTTCACTAAATCCCAGTCCTCCCCCTCTATTAAATCCCTGCACCCCCCCTCTAGCCAACAAGCAGACTCCACTCACATTGCCACTGCCAGTATGCGACTCCAGAGTCTAGCCTCTGGTATACCCCAAATGGCGCCATTCGCACCATGTGCCAAATCTGATCCTCCCGCTGCTTCTTGAAACCCTATGAAGGGTGCACCTCCACTGGTACTCCACTGTCCAATCACAGCTAATGCAACACTGACCAACACACACACTCACACACTCAATGACAGACACACTGACTCACTGACAGACACACACACTCACTGACAGACACAAACAGACACACACACTCACTCACTGACAGACACACAGACACACTCACTGACAGACACACACACACAGACACACGCACTGACAGACACACAAACTCACAGACACACACACTTACACATTCTTGCACACACATCATTTTCTTTATTGCTCCCTACCTTTGGGAGCCGATGTGGAGCCTCTCCCTAGGGCCCAGTGGGGATCTTCTATCTGCTCCTCACTTCTCCTTCGTGCAGTTTAGGGATGCCGGGTGCCGGAATATGGCATCATATTCCGGTGCCTGGCTTCACTACAAACGTGCGCGTGAGTAAGCAGTGAGGATCAGGAACACTGAGCTCCCTCGCTGGCCCTCCTCCCTGGTAAGTTATAGCATTGTAGGCACCTGCAATGTGGGGAAAGCAGGTGCCTACTCTGATATAACACTGAGCATGTACTCGCGGCTCACCGGGCGCAAAGATGTCCATTGTGGGCCGCAGTTTGACATGCATGGTGTAAATCATTCCCCTGCAGTCTCAATTCTCTGCCATTTAGTAGTTAAATCATTTGTTTATGTAGCACTAGGCACACCTCCATGCACGTGACACACACATCCTTCCTAAACACTTTCTGTAAAGAGTCATCTAATGTTTACACTTCCTTCATTGCAAATTCTGTTTTATTTAGAATTTATTATCTCCTGTTCTGTTTATAGCTTGCTAGACATTGCATGATCCTCCAGTGTGTGATTAAAGTTTAATTTACAGAGCAAGAGATAAAGGTTTTTAAAGTAAGTTACATCTGATTCAAAAGGAAACCTTTTCTTTCATTCAGGCAGGAGGGGTGGTGAAGGATGCATAAACAGAATCAAATGTGAATTAACTCCTAAATGGCAGAGAACTGAGCAGTGAGACTGCAGGGGCATGATCTATACTCAAAAAACACTTAATTAAAGGATCACTATAGTGTCAGGAAAATAAACTAATTTTCCTGACACAATATAGTCCTTAGGTCCCCCCCACCCTCAGGGCCCCCCTCCCGCTGGGCTGAAAGGGTTAAAATAATTTCAGCCACTTACCTTAATCCAGCACCAGACTCCCTCGACGCTGGTGACCTCTCCTCCCCCTTCAACGTCAGCTTCCGAGTGGAGCCGAATGCGCATGCGCGGCCAGAGCTGCACGTGCATTAAAAACGCCCATAGGAAAGCATATCTCAATGCTTTCCTATGGATGTGCTGGGTGCTCAATGTGATTTTCGCATTGAGCCTTGCAGAAGCGCCTCTAGCGGCTGTCAGTTTCTCTGAAACTGCTATGTTTACAGGTGCAGGGTTAAAACCTAGGGGACCTGGCACCCAGACCACTTCATTGAGCTGAAGTGGTATGGTTGACTATAGTGGTCCTTTAAGCTAAAAAAAAGTTTCTGACTATAGTGTCCCTTTAAGCATTGTTTAATATTTAATAATACATAACTTGAGAATATCATGAGGAGAGCTTGAACGTAAGAAAGGGGCGTAATTGCCCCGCAAGCCACTAATATGCAGAAATTGTGGACTGCAGCCTCAAACCATTCTTCTATAGATTAAATTGGGGGAGGTACATTGGGATATCTGTTGGCATAGTACTGCAGGAATGAGGCAGTACTGTGCTATTCCAGCATCGGTTGGGTTTGTGCTTGGACCTATAATGTCAATGTTCGCCAACTCTAGAGGGAGGTACATGGGGATATTTCCTGTTGGACTGCCAGACTATAATGAATATGCATGATATAGTATATTCTGCAATGTGTAGGATACTTGCTGTAAATAAAACACAACCTCATTTTTACATTTACAAAATATACTTTATTGTCAACCTCACTTAATAGTTTTGATTATTGTATTCCAATTTAGATCTAATTACTCTGTACTGGGTTACCTTATTCAGAGGTATTCATTTGTCAGTTAAACATGTGTATGAAATTGTGTTCTTTTAATTAATGGCATGACTCAGTGCAAACTATTGTAAATATGAAGTCAGACAAATGCCTACGGAATGCCATAAAATGAATCGTATAGTAACCTCATGCTGTATTGGCATTTTTAACAGGTGAAGTTTACATTCTCTCAAGCAGTAAAAGTATGACTCAGTCTCACAGTGGGAAACTCTACAAGATTATTGACCCTAAAAGGTAAGGACATGCTTCTACTTTGTACAACCTATAATATGCTGACAACACTAACATATATCTTTCATTAAACTTAGAGATTTGTTTTGGACTGCAAATTTGGGCTGATTGGGTGATCGGAACAATTTCCAAACAGCCACACACCATAATTTCAGGGGATCGAGTTGCAGAACCGAACATGCTCGCTTTCATTCCTGGCACCAGAAAAACAGGGGAATGGAATGGAGAAGGGGTTGTCTTGTTTTTTTTTTTTTTGGGGAGGGGGGGTTGAGTGGAGGCAAATAAGCATCTTAGTTTGCCATGATGGACAAAATGTATGCCCAATCGTGTCTAGATCTCTTGTCCAATTAAGAAGTAGCAAAAGATGATCAATGGTTAGGAGACAGGACAGCCACTAATTGTTGATTGCATGCACAGATCAACTAAAGTGGCTAATATAGGGGATAAAAGAAGAATCAATTTAACAACTCTACTTCCAGGCAGGAATTTGCTAGTTGACTTTAGCCTTTGAAGGAAATAGACCTAGAGTGTGTTGAAGTTGGAGATAATGTGGGTCATTGATTCTACTGTGAGATGAGATTTAGCTTTATGCTGTATCTAGCAACTAGTACTGCCAGGAGCACTAGATAAACCTTTGAGTGGACGATAACAGATTGTCACTTGTGTTGGCATGCATTTTGTCATTCACTCTAGTCTGAGACTATTTTACCAATGTACAGTTGTTAAAAGCTATTTCTTTTTTGTTAAGAAAGAAAATCCTTCTTTTGTAGACTGTAGTGTCAGATGAAAAAAAATCCTTTTGTCTAGTCTGCGTCATTTGCCTTAGTGCGACACCAGCTTACCAAATATACAGGATAGAAGGGTTCATCTTTCTTTGAATGAGTCATTCATTGTAGGGTGAGACTAGGTTTTGCTTTCTGCTGTATCTAGCTAGCAGCTACTGACAGAGACACTTGAAGAAACATTGAGTGGGAGATGAGAGTTTCGCAAGCATTTTGTCATTGATCCTAATGCTAGCTTACCAATAATCAGTTGTTAAACATGTTTATATTTTATTTTTGTTAACTGTTTGGAGAAAGAAAATATAATTTAAACTTATTTTCTGACTGTGTTCACTCCAGAGTGTGCTATACGTGTGTGAGAGCTCTGTGCAGTGTTTCTTAAAGTCAATCACAATAATGTCACAGCAGTAAATCCACCAGGCACTAACACATTTGGAAAACAAACCCTTATTTCTGCTAAATAAAGTGTTACTTTCACAATTTACAATCATTCATGTACCAGTGTATTTTAATAATAAAACCAAACCCACCATCATCAATGCCTCATACTACTTCCAACCTGAAATTAAGGGAGGTTAGGGAATGGGATCTTGTTCCCCAGATCACCATCAGCAGTAGTGCCATGTCTTCTGATAGTTAATACACCTAAGCCATGAGGACTGCTGACATCTCCATAATAAAGATCAATGCCTCCACCTCCCGTGTCATTAAATTTATTCGAATTCAGACTCCGGATAATGAATTAGAACCATATTAGTTACATCCCATTCAATACCCAAGGGGCAATTGTCTTCTTCCTATTCTTTCTTCTACCACAGCCAGTTTAAAAGGTATACCTTCTAAGTGCCCCCAACCCCCGGTCAAGAAGCAACTAAAGGAGAGTGCAGCAGAGTCTCTTTTGTTAGGGTTATCAGAGCCACTCTTTAGTGTGGGCCCAGGAGCCAGTGATAATGAGAATGATGAGCCAGAGGAATTTGCAGAGAGTGTGGAAAAGACAGGCAGCAGCTCACTATTTTTTTCAGCATCTAGTGTGCACTCACCTCCAGCCTCTTGTCCACCATTTCCAAGTCCATGTGTATCTTCTGTAGAAACATCAGTTCCACTTGCTAGTACTGGCACAAGTAACTCACCCACTGTCAATGTTACAATCATCAACACCAGAATGAACATCACCAGGTAGCATAAACAAAGTGATTTAACTCCTAAATGGCAGAGAATTGAGCAGTGAAATTGCAGGGGCATGATCTATATACTAAAGTTGTTTTGTGACAATAGTGTCCCTTTTAAGCAGGGCCGTCTTTAACGCGGGGCAAACGGGGCAGCTGCCCCGGGCCCAGTTGCTCCTGGGGGCCCAGAGCAGTTGCTCTGTGGGCCCCGCGATTTGCGCAGCCCCTATGGACCGGGCGGTGCGGCTCCCGCACACTGAGGAGGCTCCCCAGGTGGCCCATGCACTAAGGGCCACCCTGGGAGCATGTGTCAGCAGGGGCCCGGTCGGGCGCTGTGGCGCTTAAACAGCGCGACCGGGCCCCTCTTCCGGTTCTGCAGCAGGCTGGGAGGAAGTGACTTCCTCCCAGCCGGAGATAATGGCCGCGCGGAAGGAGGAAGGCAGGGAGGAGGGGAGTTCCAGAGGAGAACTCCCATCTGCCTCAGCCTGCCACTGGACCAGGGAAACCACCCTCCAGGAAAAGGTAAGAACCTGGAGGGTGGCTAAATGTATATCAGTAGGTCTGTGTGTGTGTGTATGTCTGTGTGTGTATGTCAGTATGTCTGTGTGTGTGTGTCAGTGTGTGTGTGTTTATGTCAGTGTGTATGTCTGTGTGTGTGTGTGTGTGTGTCAGTGTGTGTGTGTCAGTATGTCTGTGTGTGTGTGTGTGTGTGTATGTCAGTGTGTATGTCTGTGTGTGTATGTCAGTGTGTGTGTGTCAGTATGTCTGTGTGTGTGTATGTAGGTATGTCTCTGTGTGTGTGTGTGTGTGTGTGTATGTGTGTGTCAGTATGTCTGCCAGGATATATTTGTGTGTCAGTGTATGTGTGTGTCAGTATGTATCTGTGAATGTTTTAATGTCTGTCTGTGTGTATGTGCCAGTACGTCTGTCTGTGTGTATGTCAGTATGTCTGTGTGTGTGTGTCAGCATGTCTTTGTGTGTCAGTATGTCTGTGTGTGTATGTAAGTATGTCTGTGTGTGTATGTGTGTCAGTCAGTATGTCTGTCAGTGTATGTGTCTGTGTGTGTATGTATGTATGTCTGTGTGTGTGTCAGTATGTCTGCCAGGATATATTTGTATGTCAGTGTATGTGTGTGTCAGTATATATCTGTGAATGTTTTAATGTCTGTCTGTATCAGCCATTACGTCTGTCTGTGTGTATATGTCAGTATGCCTGTGTGTGTGTGTCAGTGTGTGTCAATGTGTCTGTCAGTGTATGTGTCTGTGTGTTTTAGTATATCTGTCAGTGTATGTGTTTGTGTGTGTGTCAGTATATCTGTTAATGTATGTGTCTGTGTATGTATGTATGTATGTATGTCTGTGTGTGTGTCAGTATGTCTGCCAGTATATATTTGTGTGTAGTGACTGTGTGTGTCAGTATGTATCTGTGAATGTTTTAATGTCTGTCTGTGTGTGTATGTGCCAGTACGTCTGTCAGTGTGATTGCGGGTTGGGCGTAATTGGGGGGTGAGGCAGTGGCAGGGACAGGGCCCATGGGGCCCAAGAAAATGCATTGCCCAGGGTCCTAATTATATTATAGACGGCCCTGCTTTTAAGGTCAAAGTAGTCAAAATGAAAGCATAACGTGGCTTATAGATATTGACTACTACTACTTTCACCTTAAAAACTAAGAGAACGTTACCTACCCCTATAAAGGGTTAAATGTGAAAGGGTTTATAAAATACCCCTTCCTGTCTCATCTTTTGGGGCTTGTCTTGACGGGGCAGGTGAGCTTATATTCAAATTGGCTGGTTAGCTTATATTCAAATTGGAATAAAACTAAAGAGCCTCCATTTTGTTTAAATGTACATAGGGATTTAGGCCCGAGCGCAGGCAACGTTCTCTTTGTTTTTACTATGTATTTTGAGCTGTTGGATACTAAGCTACTGCTGCTGTAAGCGCGGTGCTTTATCTTTGTGTTTGTACTTTGACCTTAAATTTGAATTCACCTTAAATTCTCTAACCTTCTAATAACCTTGCCAGTGTATGACAGTTTTTACTGCACAAGTGAACCCTGATTACTTTGAATGTGGCAGGTCTTTTTAAACTCTTTGTAGAAAAATAAAGTATTCTAAAATGTGGCAGTTGTAGTGGTCATACCCTTGTTCCCCACTAAAAAAAACCTTTTGCTGTGGTTTTACCTTGCTTGACGAAGTCTGGCGGTGCCTGTTACCTCAGCGTACCTAAACGTACTATTTTAACAACAAAATAGTCTTTCTGCATGCTGGACTCATGGTCAGAGAGAATGCTGAGATCAGGAGAAACGTATGAACCGACAATATCAGATACCAGGAAAAGAATACACAAGGAACACGCTCCTGGCCTATTAGAATAACAACAGAAGAACATGGAGTGAGAGATATAGGCAGTACTTAGTTACTTAATTTCTATTGGCCGATGTCATAGTTGCATTCCTTATGATTCGTGGGCAATAGAAACACTCAGAATGTTTAGCAACGTCATAATTATGCGCTGAATTTGGCCATTCGGACCCAAATTTGGATGCCTATAAAACCACGTGGCGCACAAGCGTGCATCATCGCAGAGAATGTCAGAGACCCAGGTAAGAGAGATGCGATCCTGACAATTACAGACGGAATGTGTGGGAAAGCTTTGTTCTTGCCAGAGTGGATGGGTCGTCTTTTGCCCACTGTTTTTTTTCCTTTCCTTTTTGGAGAAATCCCTTTACAATCATCCTAAAACATTCTAAAAGTTCTCTCTTTAATCAAGATATGTAATAATGCTATTTTGCCAACTCAGAATTGGATTTGCAAAAATGGCTGATGTTGCCTATCCTTTAGGCAATATATTGTAACCATTTTTGAATGTCAGCACAGTCATAGTGCATTTTTGTTCTGCTGTTCAGGCTGCCCGAATGGCTTTCCAAAATATGTTTTAAAAGCATTTAAAAACAGCAAAATAAATTATGTCAACCACAAAAAGAAGATTTTGACAAAGTGCTTCAAAAGAACCAACATTTTTCATCCTGCACAAGTCTACCTTGCATCCTCCAATCCCCGCCTTCTAGCTTGTATCTTGACACTAATTGCCTATCCTCTGTCTCTAAGAGCATGTCTGCCCATTTCTTGAAACTCAATCTCTCCATAACTGATCTCCACTAACTCCTCCTTTGTCAGTTTCTCTTCAGGTCAATGATGCAACCATTTACCATACCCTTACAAGCTTCCTGCCTTGAAATATTTTTTATTTTACAGTCCCCATATATAGACACTATCCAAATGTTGTCTCAAAGTATAAAATGCCTTTTCCCTTTTTTTTTCCCAAAATGCAGTTAACTTTCTTAATTTGCATATGTATTCACTCTGAGTACTGTAAACTAATCATTATTGACCTCAGAGACCTTCATTGCACTCTAAAATCAATAAGAAATGTTGCTGCCAGCCTTACCTTAAAGTTAGCCCTAACTTTTTCATTTTAGTTGGGGTGAAGTGAAAATGACCATCCCCTCTCAACACTCGCTCACTAAAATGCCTTCTATAGGGACTACTCTATTCTATGGATTACCTCATCAACCTCATAAGAGGTCCACGTTTGTACCCGAAATGTTTGCTCTAACTGTGATGCACCTTATTCTGCTGCTAATTTGTGAAACACAATGTACGCAAGTAATGCATGTTGTTAAATAAGAGGTTTATATTTGACCATCTGTATTCCTTTCTAGCAGTTTACGTTTTGTTGAATTACACAATGCTTCATTTAGGTTGTAAGGTAGTTCTAGTAAGGTTTTTATTGTATCTTTTTTCTCTGTACCTTAAAAGAGCACCCATGGCATCATAACATAAAATTACTTTTGCTTTTAGAAGTGGTCATGGTGGTAGGAGTCTGTATATGCATCACTTTTGTGCCGGGGGCTAGTTGCACACCTGGCATATGGAACTTAGGTAGCCCAGAACATATATATCAATTCTTTGAAAAAGTTACATCTGTCGTTGGTGCACACTGTACACTTGTGATAGATGTAGTGAGCTTCTTTGCAGGCAGTTCACCTGCAAAGGTTAGCTTCATTGTCCACTACCTCCCCCCTGTTCTCTCCACCTCCTTCCATTTTCAACACTTACATTTTTTTTATAGTTAGAGCCCTTCCTCCCATCCTCTCCCTCACCTTATTGCCCCAGAGTGCATGCATGCACTTTGAGCTGCCGATATGACCCAATCAAATGTTTCTGTTTGATAAGCATTTGATTGGACCACAGATGATGCATCATGACACCATACAGGGCATGGAAATGAAGTGAAGAGGACTGCGCTTGATGCTGTATTCAGGATAAGTTTTAACCTAATAATAGATTGCGGTGGCCTTGATCAATAGTGCCCTGTAGGGAATAATAAAGATAAAAACATAATTTTTATTAAAAGCATTATAGTAACCATTTAAAGTACTACTTTAACTAGTTTGTTATTTCTTTAACTCGTGTTATTCTTGGCGTAGAAAATAGATAAGATAAAGAGATAAGACAAAAAAGGAATGGACAGGCTAGGTGGGCTAACTAGTGTTAATCACATTTAAAAAAATATATATTTCTTTGTTACAACCTAAAGGGAAACTAAGCATCATATTCATGTAGTGGTATTGGTGCATTCACTATATCCCTGCACTTTTAACATGTGTCAGTCAGACGACCCTAGAGGCACTCACATGTGAAGACTGTCATTAATGGTAAGTCACATTCATTGTTTTCATTATCAATCCTAGCATGATCATCCAGAACACTGACAATTATTCTCATAAAGAGGTGTTGTGATAAAGCTTCTTTATGAGAAGCATCTAATTGCACATTTGGGCCCCAATGCTACTCTAGGAGAAGTATTGGCTTTGTCCAAGAACATCACAATAATGATATCATGGTGGGTGGACCAGCTGCCATGGCAAGACTGTCACAACACTGGATTTAAAGTGTAAAAATATTTATTAATGCTAGTTTTCCTTTTAGTAGAAATGTTTTCATTTTTATGTACCGTATATACTCGTGTATAAGTCGATCTCATGTATAAGTCGAGTGCAGTTTTGTGACCAACAATTGTGAAATATGCTATGCCTCGTGGATCAATCGAGGATAAAACTTGGGGCTATGAAATTCTGTGATTTGTATAATTATATACACACATACTGCATTATATACACACTCATACAAACACACACTCTGCATTATACACACACACACTCATACATATACTCTGCATTATACACACACACACTCTGCATTATACACACACTCTGCATTATACACACACACACTCATTCACACACTCTGCATTACACACACACACACTCATACACACTGCATTATACACACACACTCATACACACACTCTACATTATACACACACACACTCATACAAACACACACTCTGCATTATATAATGCAGAGTGTGTGTGTTTGTGTGAATGCAGAGTGTGTGTTTGTGTGAATGCAGAGTGTGTGTGTGTGTATATAATGCAGAGTGTGTGTTTGTATGAGTGTGTATATAATGCAGTGTGTGTGTATATAATGCAGTGTGTGTGTGTGTATACAATGCAGAGGGTGTGTTTGTATGAGTGTTTGTTTGTGTGTGAACTGGGTGGGGGAGGACATTTTTATTATTTAAAAATTTTTAAATTTTAATATTTTAATTTTTTTATTTTAGTATTAATTTTTCATTTTATTATTTACTTTTTAAATTTTAATATTTTAATTTTTTTATTGTAATATTATTTTTTTTTTTATTATTTAATTTTTATTTTCATCCCCCCTCCCTGCTTGTTAGCTGGCCAGGGAGGGGGCTCTTATTCCCTGGTGGTCCAGTGGATGGGCTGTGTAGGAGGGGGGCTGGCAGAGAGCTGTTACTTACCTTTCCTGCAGCTCTTGTCAGCTCCCTTCTCCTCTGGTCCGGTCAGCTCCACTGCAAGTCTCGCGAGAGCCGCGGGGTCAGAGCGTTGCCATGGGTCACTGATATAATGCCTGTAAATTTGTGGGAAATGTAAGTTCACTCCCTGCTTACAAACAGTACAGGAAGTTTTATTGGGTGATAGCATTCCTACAGTCAGGGCGTGGGGTGGAGTGAATGGATTCTACTTTTTCTCTTTCAGTATTACATTAACATTCCAGAGATTGATATAGGTTGCCATAGCAGTTTGAAGTACCTTTATTTTATAAATATATAATTTTACTTTAGTTACTGTATGTGGTCATTATGCTCAAATGGCAAACATTCTTTGTACATTTTGTTGCAATTTTAGTCAGCTGCACTGCTAGTCATGCCATCATGGTCCTAACAAATACCTATAGATCAAGTATTTCTCCATTTTTATTTATATATTTTTGTCATGCCTACCACCGTATGTGAGAAAATTTAATTTGCTTTTATATTAACATTTCATACACTAGGAAAAATGTTGCAAGATAAAGAACACTGTGTACTGTCTAAAGCATTTCATTTCCCAAACATTTTTTTTTATAAAAGATGAACAAATGAGTGAAAAATAAAAATTGTGTAAATTTACATAATTTTAGTTTTTAAGTTGGTCTGCAAAGCAATTTAAAACTGCTGTGTTATGATCTGTTTATATGCTAATTATGCATCCCTTACTTCAAATGAACGTTATTCTAATTTTTGTTTCAATCAAAAAGTGCTTGGTACTGTAGGGGTTTAATTTCAGACCTAACAAATAACTACAAATTATTCTGGAGAATAATGTTAAGATAAAGAAAAATGAAATTAAATATTTCAAAGACCTATTTAAGAATTGCCAGAACAAAGCTATTTATGAAACTAGACATATGTATTTTTTTTTTTTTTTTTTTTGCCTTGGGCTAGAATCTCCTATAGTTAGAAAAATCAAGTTACTTCTTGGTCTGCATGTACATTGGTGTTGTTTTTTTAATCACTGTGAAATGAAGAAAAGCTGTGTTACTTGTTGTATCATTTATCATTTAAACAAATTGTTAAAATCGGTAATAAATCAATGACTTTTCAGCATAAATGGACTAAATCCTCCATCCTGCTTTATTCCTAAACTAATTCACTCTGATAAAAACTAGTGACGCATATGCTAATCAAATGTTTTATTCATCCTTTCTGGATGATGATGGGACCCAAAGTCTACAGCTTGTAGTGTATTCGTGCAGTGAATTGTTGAGTAAGGGCAACACTTTTTTTTTCTGTTACCTATTAAAGGACCACTATAGTGCCAGGAAAACATACTCGTTTTCCTGGCACTATAGTGCCCTGAGGGTGCCCCCACCATCAGGGTCCCCCCCCTTCCCGGCTCTGGAAGGGGGAAAGGGGTAAAAACTTACCTTTTTCCAGCGCTGGGCGGGGAGCTCTCCTCCTCTGATCCTCCTCCTCTCCGCCCATGCGGCTGAATGCGCACGCGCGGCAAGAGCTGCGCGCGCATTCAGCCGGTCACATAGGAAAGCATTATCAATGCTTTCCTATGGACGCTTGCGTGCTCTCACTGTGATTTTCACAGTGAGAAGCACGCAAGCGCCTCTAGCAGCTGTCAATGAGACAGCCGCTAGAGGAATTGGAGGAAGGCTTAAGCCATTCATAAACATAGCAGTTTTTATGAAACTGCTATGTTTATAAAAGAATGGGTTAACCCTAGCTGGACCTGGCACCCAGACCACTTCATTAAGCTGAAGTGGTCTGGGTGCCTAGAGTGGTCCTTTAAGTGTATTATATTTATTTTTAATTTATTATATCACAGTACTCCACACATAGGCATCCACATGCAAAAAATCTTTATTGAAGTGTATGGAGTTGAAAAAACAATAGCAGTAAACACCATAGTTTTATCGGTTTTTCAGGCATGATCAGTTTGGTGGAAGCTTAGGATAATATTTTGTCCACTCGGACTTCTGATGTTGCTTAAAGGAGCATTCTAGGCTGTTAGAATTAGCCCGGTCCTTAGGCAGATTTCCATTATGTGATCCACTCGTGACTTGGCATCTTGTTACCATGTTGCTAAAGTTCCCCTGCAACATTAGAAATATCAATGTCATCCACATTTTAATTCCATTCATTGACTGAGCACATCTGTTCAAAAATAGTTTGGCCTAAAACAGGATCCAGAGCCCAATGACATCATAACCACTACATCAGCATGCGCCTAGATTGCTTGTTTAATGCACCTCCTTTTCATTGTTTTATTAAATTGTGTAATCGACAGAAAAACAACAGTACCCCTTTAAGAACAAGTGTAATTGGAATAGTTTATATCAATCTCCCAAAAAATCGATTGCACAAAAATTTATATGTGAAATGCTATTTAAAATGGGCAACTTCAATTTTTCATTGTAGCTTTTCTTTAAACTGTATTAGTATTTTCATTGTTCTGGACTTGAGAAATATTACATACAACATTATTGTAAAATATTAATATTCAAACTTCTGAAGCCCAGCATGCAAATCATGTTAACATATTTCTAATGCTATCCAACATGTATTCAGTATAGAATGGCCCTCTGCATCCATGTTTGGACAGAAACAATGCATGCGAACCCTCAAAAATCTTACAATCTGCCTGATAACATCACATTCTCACTGCAGTATTGTGCTAATCTCTGTTATATGTCAAGGGCCGGATCCGAGTGAATATGTTGATATTTCAACTATCAGGAAACACATACTTTCCATAAACAATACTGTAATAAACATAGTGACCTGATAGGGCATTCATTTTAGGTGTGATAAAATGTAAAGATATGTGTTTATCTCCTAATTATTCCTTGCTGGACGATATATCACTACCTTCCTTATTTAGAGTTTCTTCCAATGCTGTTTGACTTGCAGGAATGTTGCGTTCTAAAGAGAAAAGTTAAACACCTTGTGTATATAAACGTAGTTGGCTTCTCACTGATTATAATGGCCAGCAGACAGGCAGGTCCCAAAATGGCTGTGTTTACACCCAGAGTAAACGTTTAGAAAAAGATGGACAGCATGGCATTCTTTGGGAAAAGAACGTAAACATGAAGAAATGTCTTAAAATGAGTTTGGGAACTGTTGCCAGACATATATTGCTGTATTTACCCTTTAAATGCCAAAAAGGCAAGCAACACTTGTCAAAGAAACACAGAATTTGGACTTGTCTGATGTGAGATCACTTAACCATTGATAGTGAGAGAAGTTAAGAATTTTTTATGCATTTGCAGATTCTTCTGACATGGGGCAAGCTATGAAATCTTAAGTATAAAACTGGTCGAAAATGTGCAGAGCGTGACTTAATTGGATAAGGGCTTTCAGTTAATATAAGTTGCTGAGTGTTGCTGGCGCTTTAAGCAAATTCTGTCAACCATTGGGATCTGATTACAAAAAAGCATCTAAATTGACCTTGACTCTGTGCTTGCATTCAGTCAACTAGTAGGGTGGTCTCCAAATTTCATACCTGAAAGGCCAGACCTCCCATTGCAGAGTTCTTGCTTGGGTTATTTTGTGTGTGGGCGAGAAGGATGTTTTGTATTGAGTATCTGAGAGGATCTGGAGGAGGTGAAGTACAGGAATGCTAAACCCATTGACCCCACAGTGTCGATGGATAAATTGGAAATTAGATTAGTAGCGACACAGTAATGTGATTTTCATATACATTGTTTAAAACCACTAACTGTTTTTCCATTGTCTTAGAGACTTTATTTTAACATTTTTTACAAACACAAAATGTAATGCCAGGTAAAATACGGGAACGGAACTTGTTTTCATCATTTAATACAAACTGCACAAAACAAATTCTCAATGGCCCTTAACACTACTTATTAATTAAAAAAACGGCATTGCACAAAGCTCAAAGTGATGTTTAAAATGTTGCATCTGGCTACCAGTAGTCACACCTAAAAAAGTGCTTCTGTGCTGTAGTTTCACATACTAACATTTGTAAAATTACACAAACTCTTCTTATAAATACAGAATACAGAAAATGCACACAACAAACAAAATTGATAACAAAAATACCAGCCACCAGGAGACGTCATTTATAGTAACTATTTCTTAACCATTTCTAGCAGTATTTTTTTTTTCCATGTTAACTCCTGCCATCTGCAGAGCGGACAGACCTTTCAGAGTCCATGCTGCCCATACACTCTGTAATTTTGATTATGCAGATCATGGAAAAATATCTATAGTCAGCAGTTTAGGATACATTTCAAAAAGTGATTCAGTTGCCATGGAAACCACTGTCGTGCTTCTCTTTGCTCCATAATTGATTAATATCATACATGATTCCCATCACCCTCAAAACAGCAAAGAAGCAGGTCTACTTTTTATAAAGCCAGTTTCACTTAGTAGCCACTCTACATGATTAGGAAAGACAACATTTATTTGTCTCTTAAGTAACATTAATACAGGTCCAATACTCTTTAACTTGTAGCTGAGCTAAAGTGGTACCTGGTCCCAAGCCAGGTTTAATTGAAAGTCCATAGAAATTCACTGCAAGTAGTAAAATGCTGGAGAAACTTCCTGCAAACTTGGACAATTGGGACTGTGTTTAGCTGAGCTATAAGAAAATGGAAATTTGTTAACACACATTCTATACATTCAAGCTGCTCCAAACATTTAGCTATATAACCATGATAAAAATAAAATAAATAATAATATCTACTTATATTGTGATTTGCTTCCAGATGTAATGGCACTCAGCTCACCCTCTTCAGCTTAAGCATATTGATATATCTATATTATTATTTGATCTACAGATCCTTCATAGTATGGTACGACAAATAACTCTACCCTATCAACATCATACCACTAGAGATATATAGGGCATTTACTTAGAAATACAAGCCTCCACTTGATTATGAGATCACATTGAATATATTATAAGGTCATATTGAATCAATTGCTCTGAGGGGGGAGATGTAGAAAAGTTGAACAAAGTTCCAAAAATGAATTAGTCACCATAGCGCAACATGGAATCTGCAGGAAGGAATATTTTGTTTGTTACCATGATGATTGCCCCATTTATAAAACTGTCCTCCACTTTTCTGTTTTGCACACTTGGAAATCTCTCATTTGTGCCCTAGACCAGTTAGTAGTGGGTCAGTGACGTAGTCAGAACAGTCCTGACGAGTGTACACTGATTAACCACAACATTAAAACCTTGGGTTCTCTGATACCTGGCAAAGCATAAGCAGTAGATAATTTAAGTAATTCCTGAACATTATTTTCAGTGTGGTAGGATGCATTATTCTGCTATTAGCGATCACCATTGCCCTAAAGGGGTGTACGTGATCTGCAAGAATCTCTAAGTATGTGTCAATATATATATATATATATATATATATATATAATCCTTTTTTTTTTTTACCCATCATGGGTGGTATATATTTTTGTGTAGGATCTTAACTGTTCTAGAACAGCACTCTTCTGGACAGCGATCTCAGATGTTCCACCTGGAATCTGTTGAATCCACTTAACTTGGGGGTCACAGTCCTGAGTGCTTCTTTCACAACTGGAACTACTACTGCCTTCACTTTCTACATCCTTTCTAGCTCTTCTTTCATTCCTTGGCATTTAACCACCTTCTCATGTTCCTTCCTTCTGATGTTATAGTCACATCCACCACCGCTGCAGTATACTGTTTCTTGTCAACCACCACAGTGCCAGGATGGTTGGTCACTACCTGCTTGTCTGTCTGGATCTAAAAGCTTGATCTGAGCCCTGTGTATCTCAACTACCTTTTGTGGTATCTCCTATCTGGGCTTGGGCAGGTCCAGCCCATATTCTATGCAGATATTTCAGTACAGTGCCAGTAACTTGATTATGCCTCTCGATTTTTGCTGTTGCTGCTAACATCTTGCACCCAACTGCAATATGCTGGATTGTTTCAGAGGCCTGTTTGCACAGTCTGAACCTTGGGTGTTGCCTGGTTTTGTAGACCCCTGCTTCTATTGATTTTGTCCCTTTTCTGCTAGGATTAGTGCTTCAGTGCTGTCTTCAGTCCTGCTTTTTTCAACCACTGTTAAGATTTTATAATTAAAGCCACTATCTGCCAGTGGTATACCCCATGGAGAAGTTTGTCTTGCCATAAAACCTCCTCCTTTTCTGTATCCTCTAACTGTTATTGTCTCAGGCATTCACATAGCAGTTCATCTGTGGGAGCCATTTTCGTAATGTATTTGTGGATGCTCTGTGTATCATCTAGGACTGTGGCCTTGACACTCATCGGCCCCGACCTCCTTCTTTCTGGATGCTGGGTGCTGAATTTCAGGTGGAATCCTCCATTAATAGTGAGTAGTTTCCAGGTTTTGGATTCTATGATTATCAACTCTTCTCATGGCCAGGTTATTTTTCAGCTGGGTACCTGATGATTGGTAGGTCACATGTGTTGATGGCTTGGATCTTGCTATTTAATTGAACTGGGACTTCAGGACCTGTCTGACTCTTTGCAGTTACTTGGATGTTGCTATCCTTCTTGCCTCTTCCTCGTGGTTGCCATGTGTTTGTGATACCCCCAGGTACTTGTAGCTGTTCTCTACATCTTATAATTGGTCTTCCGGTACTTGACCTCCTTCTGTCCTGATCATCTTCCATCTTTTTGCTATCATCTGCCCACACTTATCTTGTCCAAATGACATTCCAATGTCCTTGCTTTATATCCTAGTTAGGTGGATCAGTGAGTCAATGTCCCGCTCATTCTTGGCATACAATTTGCCATCATCCATGTAGCATAGGTGCCTGATGGTAGCTCCACTCATAAAATCTGTATCCATATCCACTCTTCATGATCTGGCTTAGGGGTCTGAGGGATATGCAGAACAGCATTGGGGATAACACATCACCTTGGTATATGCCACATTTGATGTTCACTTGTGTTATTGTCTTGGAATTGGCTTCTAGAGTTGTTTTCCACTTGCCCATCAAGTTCTTGATGAAGGATCTTAATATATTGCTGACCTTGTATAGAACCAAGCATTCTAGTATCCATGTGTGTGGCAATTTGTCATAGGCTTTCTTGTAGTCAATCCAAGCTGTGCACAGATTGGTCTGTCTGGTTTTAGAATCCCACATGACTGCTTGGTCTCCCAGTAGTTGGTGTTTTGATTCTCTCGTCTTGTTTCCTTTCCCTTTTTTGAGCATTGCTTATGTACGGACTCATAAGTCCATCACTTGTGGAGGCTATAATGCCTGACAGGACCATCCATGTGGTGGGGAGGAAGGTGATCGGTCTGGATTTAGATGGTGTTCTGCCTTAGATTAGCCAGTAGACATGTGCGATTTGTTTCATTCCAAATGTACATTCGTACGAATTTCATGCCGATCGGACATTCGGATGCTTACGAATGTCCGAAGTCCCAAAGTGATGAAGTTCGGTAGTTCGGAAATGCGGATGTGCCGAAGTGAATCGGATTTCTCAAAAGTGGCAAAACAAGAGAGAGGGAGGGATAATTATGTGAATGATGATAGGAATCTTGACCAATAAGCTAATTCCTTTTGTGCAATGATGTCATATCCTGTAAGCATCACATCGCGGTTGCCAGCGGACCCTGAAGGATGTGCAAAGGAGTGTGCTGCAAGAGCACAGTAAGTACTTTGCTTCCTCGCTGCCTGGCATGGGATGTTTGTACCATGCAGTCTCGCGCAGTCTCTACTGCGCATGACTGCATCAGACAAACATCCTTAGCCAATTATTATGTAGGATATATAAAGTAAACATGTGCAATTTGTTTCACTCCGAATGTACATTCGGATGAATTTCATGCCATTTGGACATTTAGATGCTTACGAGTGTCCGAAGTGTCGACGTTCGGCAGTTCCGAAGTGCTGAACCGAATGCCATTGGTCTGAATTGCCGAACCAGACAAATATTTTTAATTACCCGAATTTCCGAACCAAACCAAATTTTTTGCCCATGCACATCCCTATTAGCCAATCAGGGTAGTATACTGTTGCCACCTTTTGTATAGATGACAGAAAACTGTGAAGTGTGCACTTAAATTATTTTGAAAAGCAGTCTATAGGTGACAGCTGCTACACACTCTAGTGAGAATCTCTCTTATCCACTAATACAGTAGATGCAAAGGTACAATCTATATCCGACATGTTGGAATTCATTCAAACCTCGTCGTTTATATGAGTGAAGCAATATCGGTGGAACAGGTGAAAGAAGAGTAATATACACTAACTCCACACGAACAAGATGTTCAAATGTTGGTGGTACATAAACCACGAGAGAAAAGAAAGATAACATAGCATAAATCGATTATGTACACGTGAAATAATAGAAAGCCTATGAGGTGTGAACTCACATGATTTAGAGCCTCTCGGTGGACAGTCTCAAATCACATCAGTGTCTGTGCCGTCTGATGGCACTTTACCCTTTCTAAGTCACAGCGAGTATCCTTAGAAGATAAAAAGTAAGATAAAAAACACTATGGTGTAATATGTTTCAGCAAAAGTGTTATAACTTAAAAGTGCAAATAATTTCTCACCTGGCTCTGGGTAATATCGCTTGGGTGCCTATAAAGAGCAGAAGTGAAGGAAGCCGAAATAGGACTAAATTAATTTATTTAAACACACAAAATTCAAATAAAACAAAGATAAGTAGTAATAACTTAAAAAAATGTCCAGCGAAGGCTCCTCTTGACAAGACGTGTTTCTCCCAGATCACTGGGCTATCTCAATCTGTATATCATCACAGCTGCTTCCTCCTGCTCATGCACCTTTGTTAATTTCTTTATCCAGTAGGTGTGGATCATGTCAAATGACACTCAGACGGCCTCTAGAGATGCATTCCGAGTCAGTGGTGCACAATGTGCAGCACTAGTGTTCAGCATCTTCACGCTCTGCATGGAGGTGCTGAACATTCCTCATACAGATGCATTGATTCAGTGCATCTCTATGAGGAGATGCTGATTTGCACAACATGGCATATTGCCACGCATGCACAATAGCATCCCAATGCTTTTCTGTAGGATTGGCCAAGATGATCACATCTTATGATCTCAGTCCAGGAGCTGGAACAGGTCAGACAAAGCCACTAGGAGAGCCACGGGGTGCTGGAATAAAGAAGAGTAAAATCAATTTTTACTTTGCTGACAGAGGGGCTGGTCACCTAAATTAGGTTTTCACAGCTATAGTGACAGGAATACGTTTCTATTCCTGTAACTATAGTGCTCTAATAATGTATTTTTATGTGTGCATCTCTGTCTTTATGTGTGTTTATATAGCCATTGTATATCAAAATAAGCTAACAGTTTGCTGTCTATATGGTGTTTAACTACAACTCCCATGAGCCTAAACCATAGCCTGGCTTGGTTCCTTGGGAGTTCAGCATCAGTAGAAAACAGAACTGTTTGTTAGCTACCCCTGACCTACAGTATCTAACACACCTTGTCTTTGTAGTGATATTGATTAAACTTAGTTGCTATATGGTCACAGGGCAGTGAATAAAATAAATAAAAGTGAAATATATGGCCCCCAATGGGATTAAGATATACAGTCAGTGTGCATTCTAGGGTGGGCGTCAGCATGTGTAAATATAATATTAACATATTTCAGATATGGACACTTGTGATAATGTTGCCCCAGGGCCCCATTTGTTTTTAATCCACTCGAGCACACAGAATCCAGTCTTTGGAAAATAAATGGAGGTTTTCTATTCTAAAAGGTATTTTAAAAATAAATTATGATGTAAAAAAAAGAGGAAAATCTGTTTCATTTTTAGTGCTCTTTTAGTAAAATCTAAAAACAAGGAATATGTATTTTGAATAAAATAAGAACAATTATTGTAAGAAAAAGACCATAATGTAAGATGTAAGCATAGTTTAGGATACACTGCCCTACTTGAAGGAATATTTGACAGACATAATACTATTTTGTTTCGTATTTTTCAATTTAGCTTGCTAGCATTTTTTTCACTCTTATGTTCCTTTCCTTTTGAGCTATCAATTGGCAAGCTATCTGCTTTGCCACTGCTAATAAAAATGTGCATAATAGACTAGTGCTATAAGCTTGCTCACAGCAGATCGTCAAGAACAGTTCTTTGCAAGTGGCCCCTTTAGTTGATAAACTCCTACCGCGCCTGTTGACCCAGCTGCCAAGTGCTTATGAAGCAGGTGTTGTTTGCGACCACCCTGCTAGCAGTGCAAACTGTTTAGCAGTTGCAGTAACCTTTGAGCCATTAATCCCTTCACTGCACGAGTGACCCACAGAGCCTAACAGACGTGGTTCCAAAGGGGTTAATTTCATTTCAGGCATCTGTAGCTTATTTAATCTCTTAAGGAGCAGTTACGATCTGTCCCTTCATAACGATCTGTTATTCGAAAATCCTAAAATTGAATCATTAACCAATTTATTGACTTCAGGGTTTTAAAAAGCCAACAACACAAAATGAGCAGGACAGCTCGTGTGGGCATAAACACTTATGGGACTAGATTGTGATGATGGCAATGTGTAATATTTGGTCCATGTGGTCAATTATCTACATACTTCTGCTGTTAGCAACATTGATTCTGTTATAGGTCTGATTTATTCTCACATCAAGAAAATACAGACCAGACTTAATCTTATCATTATTATTTTGATAATCTTATAACATTATATTATCACACTAAAGAGCAATCTAAGCATCATACTCACTACATGTAGTGGTTATGACATCATTAGGTTGGGGGAACCATCACTTTGTTCTTGCTCAAAGCAGGCACCTTCAGCTAGTCCCTTGCTTGTCTGTGACTAATGCAAAATATCACGTCTGTATTAGAATTGTCAATTTCATCTATATTTTAATGCCATAGACTGGCTGAGTGCATCAGATGGCCAACTTAACCAACACGTTATGTTAAAATATGGATGAAATTAACATTACCAATGCAAAGGTGGAACTTCCTAATTAGTATCTCCAGCTAGCAGTTGCCAGGCTGTGGGTGCCTCAAAATGCCCAGTTGTGGTCAGATTGCTTGATACCAGTTTGACAAAGAACTAACTACAGCTTAATGACATCTTAAAGGGATACTCCACTGCCCAAATACTTAAAGGGACACTCCAGGCACCCAGACCACTTCTGCCCATTGGAGTGGTCTGGGTGCCAACTCCCATCACCCTTAATCCTGCAAGTGTAATTATTTAAGTTTTTATAAACTGTAATAATTACCTTGCAAGGTTAAGTCCTTAAAATTTTATAAGAACACGTTAACCTAGTAATCCTTTAAAGATAAGAAAAATGTAAAACCTCGGACTATAGTGGGTACAGCACCGGAGCAAATCATTCTGTCCTTTCTGAGTGTTGTGAGGCAGTTAGCGCAATCACTCCATAGCAGATTTCACTACATTTGCAATGCACCAGATATGTTTAGAATAAATCTTATGCTAATAATAAAACAGTAACCTCAACAATTTGGTATCCAATGTTTCCATTTATCAGAACCCATAAACAAGTGCATTAAGTATTCTTTGGCTTACGATACATCATGTAGAATAAACTACATTTAATGGTATTAAAAATTTAAGCATTTTTATTTGATGGAATATTGGTAGTTAGCTATGCAATTTTATGATGTGATACAATTTTTCAGCATTTACAAAATCTGGTCATTGTAAAGGCATTAAGTAGTCATGTTTATGGAAAAGCTATAGCTATATATTTAATTTCTAACTGATCTCGATCACAGGTGCAATTATTTATAGGCCCTATTAAAATATGTGAACGTATGCAAGGCAACATGTATATTGAAATAGCTATAAAACATGCATACTTATAAAATGAGCTTAAACTTCAATATGCTCATTCTAGAACAGTATGTTTATTTTGGCAAAATTAGTTTCAGGTTATAGAAATATTTTCTTTAGGCTGCTTAACTCTAGGGTTGCCACCTTTTTTTGGAAAAAATACAGGCCATGCTAATTTGCATAATTAATCATATATGCATGACATCACAGGATTTGACATCACAGTATGTAAGTGATTTAAGAGTAAAAAAATAAGATTGGACTGCTCACTCATTGGACCCAGCAGTAGGCGGTCTGCATCAAATCCCTGTCTACATCATAGACAATAAATGCAGACAGGGTTTATTCACTAAACACCAAATTATAATGAATTACAATCCAAATTGCAAAATGTAGGTTTAAATAGTCAAGCTATACCTAGGCACAATTAAAGAATTTTATCAAATCAATTATTTTTGTCTATAATTAATAATTAATATTTTAATTCACTACATTTCACAGTTTAATGAATAAACCTCTGTACTGTATTCCGTAAACCAGGGGTAGTCAACCTGGTCCATACCGCCCACTAGTGGGCAGTTTGGAATTTCAGGTGGGTGATGGTGGGTTCTGCAGAAAACGCCCAGTGGGCCTCGATGGCTGTGGACCAAGGCCGGCACGAGAGATCCTTTCATCCCAAAAGATCTTCCACTTGTAATATCTGCACTTTTACAAGTGGAAGCCAACAGCCTCCCGGCTGTCACTCATACAACCAGAAAGATTTCTTCTGTTAGTTCGACAGAGCATGCCTTTCTAAAGAGCTCTCTCTCCTCCTATCTAAACCCCAATATGTGTCTCTCTCCACCTGTTAACTCCCATGGTCTATGTCTCTTTCCACACTTTAACTCCCATGATCTGTGTCTCTCTCTACCTGTTAACCCCCATAGTCTGTCTCTCTCACTCTCTACCTGTTAACCCCCATAGTCTGTCTCTCTCCCTCTCTACGTGTTAACTCCCATGATCTGTTACTCTCGCTACCTGTTAACCCCCATTATCTGGATCTTTTTCCACCTGTTAAATGCCACATGTGTCTCTCCTTGTCCCCCAGTGTGTCTCATTGCAACCTGTCCTCCCACTTCTCTCCCCCCATCCCTCACTTAGTGAGTCTTGTCGGCATGCCAGGATCTACTAGCTGAAGTTGCTGTGCTCTGTGCTGCTGCCCTGCGGATGCAGAGAGAGGCAAGAGGATGATGTCATTTCCTGTCCCTGCCTCTCTCCACACATAGCGACCCCTACTGGCTGGTGCCGGTATTGCAGTCTAATCTCAGTCAGCGAAAAATACAAGCATTTCTATTGACGGTATTTTTGCAATATCGCCACTGGCCAGGCAGCCTTTAAATACTGGCTGTGCAACTAGAATACTAGCCAGATGACAACCCTACTTAACTTATTTTAGAGGGCAATTTTTAAGCTAATATATACTGGTTTGGATGTAATCAAATATATGCATGTCTTGTATAATGCAATTGTTCTAAATATTATATAACTTAAAGGTGCATTGCAAGGGTTACATATCTCGCAGATCTGTTTTTAGATCATAAAAGTGTGCTCTATACATATATAACAATAAATTCAGTTAGCTTGAATGAAGTAATGCATTGAAGTAATCAAACCATATTACTTCATCATATATTTCTCCAGTGACCAGCCATCACACATGTAAACACACAGACGCACTCTTCATATACACAGACAGACTGCAGAGTTCCTTCCTGCCCCTTGTCTGGAACTTCCCCTGCTGAATGCAGCACAGCAAAGCATGGGGAACAAGGTTCATGAGCTACCTCTCACTTATCATTGCAGATCATTAGATTCGTTTATTGCCAATACAAATATAACTATAAGGAGTTTAATCGGTGCCGGAGAGCGCAACCTCAGTGGGCCTCTTGTGATTTAGAGTCCAGCCACAGCTGCACCCAATGCAAACACCTGCCAGTCGGTTTATCACCATTGAATCATAGGAAAATTCTACTATTTTTATTCTAAATGAAGTAACTTAAAAAAAATGAAAGAAAATCTCATAACTGAACAAAAATAGATTATAAATATATTATATTCGTATTCCTAGCATAAGTTCTTGCTCAGAATAAATTAATACCCACCTTACTGTTCTAGTATTAAAATGTCCATGCCACCAACTGATAAGAGAAATTAGTGCTTAGTTCAGTTATATTGTTTATGATATACTTTCTCCCATTATATTTGAATGCAGCCTTGCATTCAAGCTTTTATGGTACAATTTATAGGCTCTTTGCAGAGCCTTACTGTCACTGGATTTATTATGCGTTTTAACTACTTGCACCTGGAGAAAAATACTTTTTTTTCTGTTTTTGCTAGTTTAGATTTAGTAATGAGCGGATGGTTATAGCTGAAGGCTGGTACATTTCCCCTCAATTTAGCATATTTTAAGACGGCTGGAATGAAAACAAAAGTGAGGATTTTTACGCTAAACAGTGAGTTGGGGTGTATTGCCTATATACTTGCAAAATGTATAATTTGTAATAAAATAGCAGAGTTTCTAACAGCCAGTTAGATTTTTTTCCTGCTCTGCTGCTTTCCCCTAAATTTTGCAAGCGAATTCTCATCATTTTATAATGCACTATTCAATTCATTAATCTCTATGTGCAGATCCAGATTTTTCAGACACAAACGGCTTAATATCTGCAATGTCTAGTTTATAGATGCACATGGACATGGTTCTATATAAGACAGTCTGAATATGGGTTTAAATATGGCTGCAATGTCCTGTAAAGTTGGTGTTAAACATGCCAGACATAAGAGATTGAGCTCAAGTTAACTAGTTACAATGACTGAGATCCTGATTTTAAGTCAAGACACGGAGGCTCATATTGCTTAACAATTTGATTATGGTGAGAATTTTAGATATTGGATGTGGAGATTCGTTTTAGATGGAACCAGGATTCTGACAAATTCGGGTGATTGGAAGAAATCACGTCTTCCTAGCTTCTGACTCCCGAAAGCCTGGACATGTTTTGTTTTTGATTCTGAAGTCATTCGTGGCACAGAAAAAAACAGAGATGGAATGAAGAAGAGACAGGTTTTTTTTGTTTTTTTTTGCTTATTTGAGTGAGGGCAAATAAGCAGTCTAGTCTCCAAGAGATCAGTCTAATCATGTGGGCTGGATCTCCTGTCCAAGAGGTTGCAAAAAAATGATGATTAATGGTTAGAGGACAACCACTAAATGTTTATTTTATTTACGAATCAAGTAAAGTAACCAGTACAGGGGAAAACGGGTGAGCAATAAAACAACTATACTTCTGGGCACTTTGATTGTAGCCACTGAGGGAGACAGACTAAAAGGGATGTTGTGTATCGTATTCTTACCGTGCAGCTGGCAACCAAGGGAATACTCGAAACTCCCGAACTGCATACCAAGTAGCACTCCAAACTCCCGAACTGGAGACACACGAATAGCTGTTAGCAGACGAACAGGAAAAGCACCCAAGCGGCTTACACTCCTGGCATCAGTCTCTAACAGCATACAGTAAATCCACCCCAAAGACAAGACGACACTTCGTTTTGAGGGTCAAGCAGAATCTGGTTTACTGGGGCTAACTGCCCGGCTTTTATGCAGGTCTCCCACCTGGTGGACACTCCCCTAGGGGACCAAATGGGAAACTGGGAAACATATTGGCTCTTAGCCAATCACATACATACACCTTTAAACACTCCCACAATTACATCACAATCCCTCCTCTCTGTCCTGGAGATAATTGGGAAGTAATCCAATTATCTCCAAGGACAGAGGCAAAACTCCATTAACCACATGGCAGTAACAATACAGTAAAAGACATAAAATTACATACAGCCACATTTATTACCTAAAACATATACATTCTACATATCCCCAGATAGCTTAGATCTGAGCGCACATTACTACCGAATGGCGCTCAGATCACATACATACAGTTCAATCGCCATGGAGCCAAAGTCTTTCCCATAGTCTTTCATTACACGAATAGGCTCCATGGCTTAGCTATCTGGGGGATGCTGTTCATCCGGCGAAACTACCGAATGAACAGTCATTCGGTTCTGCTTACCGTATGGGAAGGTAAGGAGGCTGACGGCTCAGCGGTGTTCGCGCCAATAAGTGTCCGTTTTCTGTTCCATAGTTTGGGCGCTGCCACGTGTTCGGCAGACGAACAAAGGCCACCCAGCGTTCATCAATTAAGCTGCGGTTAACCGCAGCTTCTGTGCAGTTATTTGACGGCACACTCCAGTTCCCAGGTGGTCCATCGTTCGGTAGTTTGTTTGGTAGATGGAATCTACCGAACACCCTGGCAGAAAGGCACGAATAAACCTTTCAGCAGGGAAAATAACAGCTCTGAACTGCTGGGCCATAATCTAAAGGGAGCAGGCGAGCAACCAGGCTTCTCCAGTGCACAATGGCGAGGTTGGTTCCGCCAAACACACACACTAACACACTCAGTAAAAATGTTTTTTATTTATTTTTTATTTCAATCCACCCAGCTTCCATACCTTTGCTGGAGCTGATTCTCAATTTCCTTGTGGTCCAGTAGAGCTGGTTGCAGCTCAGTGGGCAGGCACAGAGAGGAGGTGGGCCGTGAGGGAGTTCTGACTTCCCTGCTCAGGTCACCTGCGCCTCTCAGTGATGCCGGAGCCGGATTGACGTCATATTCCGGCTCCGGTAGCACTGCGGTGTGCCTGCCTCCCACATCGGGTAATGCCAGCCTCTGGGGGTCCTGAGGTGGCCAGCCAGCCAGCTCCTGGGCCCCCTAGACAAGAGGCTGGCAAATAGGGCGTTTGGGGGGTTGTTTTTTTTGCTAACCCCCTGAAAGTACCACCCAAGGCAAATGCCTTGTCAGCCTCGCGGTAAATACACCGCTGCCCTTAGGGCATCGTTTATCAGCAGGAGCTCTGTTCTGCTCCTAGTGCACATGCAGGATTTCACACAAATTTTAAGAGCATAAAAGAAAAAAACATAAAAGATCAACAGCATAAGGAACTGAATTAGGCATGGCAAATATCCTCAAAGGCATAGGGGGTTTGTTCCCTAACCGCTCCCAGGAAACTCTCCTTGTGTCTCCTTGATTTCAAGCACATTATAACATCTCTTGGTGTCGGATTTGTGTTACGGGGGTTTCACAGGTATGCGGAAACGTCCCTCCAGGACCATTCCCTTGGTATGCTTAGGTATTAAGGCAGTAGTGAGCAACCTTCTGATGAATTGTGGCAGTTCAGCTGCGTCGATGGTGTCAGGGACACCCCTCACTTTCAAGTTGCGTATTCTGGCTTTATCCTCTAGTTGTCTGACCCTGGCACTTAATTGTGCACAGGTTGTAGAGAGTTCCAGCATGTGATTTGCAGAGGAGTCTTGTTTGATCCTCAGATCATGAACCTCTTCCTCCGTGGCCCACGTATACGGCCGGTCAGTGTTTATAGTTTATCCTTGATTACAGCCAGCTCCGATGTGAAGAAGGCCTTGAGGTCTGAGACCATATTGGAGAGATCTGATTTGGTAGCCAGGGTGGGTTCTGTGTGTTTAGGAGGTATATCCCTGTTTCTGCTGCAGGGATTTGGTGTCACTGGGAATCCCAGGTCCTCATCCTCTGAGGCTGACAGGGATTCCTGCACCAGGTCAGGCAGCAGGGCCACCATTTTTGGCAGAGGAGCTGGCCGATGTCGCGGGTATGATCCTCACTCAACACGCTTGCATGAGTGTTTCCCCATAGCTTCTGGAGTCTATTGCTTGTTTTCATTGCCTTTGTAATTCACCCTGAATTGCTCAATTAGTGCTCTTCTTACTGTGTTTTTCCGGAGCTCGAGCACCATGCGTCTGATCAGGTCGCCTGTTAGCTCCACCCCCCGTGGAGTGTCTTTTTAAGGATATGTTCACATAATTATTATTATTTAATGATTGATATAAGTTGGATATTAAAGGCTATTGTTTTTTATTACACCCCACATATACAAGACGTAAGCTGATTTCTCCTAGTTTCTTCATCCTTACTCCTATCCATTGTTTAATGCTCCAGAATATGTTGGCAATCAAATATCCAGCCAGTGGCTTAAACCTTTTTACTACCAGTTTTACTGGCAAACTTAGTCCTTTTGCTGCTCTATTTAACACCTTAAGGACAGCAGATGTTCTATGCCGTCCTTAAGGAGCTGAACCTAAACGCCGGCGGGCGGTATAGAATGCCCCCACCGTCCATGCCACTTACCTGATTCCCCCGCTGGCAATCAGCATTGCTTACTGAGAGCCCAGACAGTCCCCCCTTTGGCCCCCACAGACCATGTGGTCGCTCTGAAAGAGCGGTCACATGGCCGCAATAAGCGCCTATAGATCTGCCTGCAGGGGGACTGCCTGGGCTGTCAGACAGTCTACCTGCTGCTGAAAAAGTAAAAAACAAATAGTAAAGCAAAATATAATAATATATAAATAAATAAAAATAATAAAACAAATATATACATATATAATTACATAAATAATTTAATAAATATACATGTAGACTTCAAATATATAAATATGTATGTATTTAAATTCTACGTGCATATGTATGTAATATTTTTACATAATTAAGTCATTTCATTGATTGAAATTTGATTGACCTGCCTGACAACACAGGCAGAAAGTCCAGTGAATTTAGTTTGCTAGCACTATATTTAACCCTCTAACTTTCCAAGCACATAAAACCTGTACATGGGGGGTACTGTTTTACTCTGGAGACTTTGTGTAACACAAATATTTGTGTTTCCAAACAGTAAAACATATCACAACAATGATATGGTCAGTAAAAGTGAAGTTTTTTGCATTTTTGTCACACAAACAGCATTTTTTACTGATGATGTCATTGTTGTGATACGTTTTACTGTTTTGAACAGGCCAGAATAAATGCAACACAATACAATTAAAACACCTTCCATTCTAGAATCACAACATATGACAAGACCATGAGACAGTCTAATTCATAAACATAATTATATTTTATATGATTAACCAAGGGTAGGCAACCTTTTGCACTCCAGCCATAACCATAGCCATAATGCTGGCAAATCATCAGGGGAGATGTAGTCCACAACAACTAGACTGCCGAAGGTTCCTTACAATTGGACTAGGTTGATATCATGGAGAAATAACAAGGAAACTACTACCTAGCTCGAACAATAGTTTACCCTCTTTAAAGTTAAGAAAGTCCAGAAATTGTGGTCAAAGCATTGTCATGGTGGCTTGGCACAATGAAAGTCTGCATTTAAAGAGTCTTCCCTGTGTGCCTGGACAGTTTATATATGAATTCAATTAATTCAAAGAGATTTGCCTCCTCTGGTTTTTAAGCACCAAGATATTATTATACCAGTTTATGGTTTGGCGTGTGTGCAGTCCTTTCCTGTGGTTTATAAGGATAAATAATATTCCTGTTAAATGTGTTGAAACTTGCAATGAATACATTAACATTAGTATTTGTATTGTTTGCTACAGACCAACAATGCCTGAAGAGTGTAAGAGACCAATGTTCCCTGCTCAGCCTCTGTCCTCCGAATGCTCCAGACACTGTAAAAATGGCCATTGCACCCCCACAGGAAAATGCTGTTGTAATCAAGGATGGGAAGGAGAATTCTGCAGAATGGGTTAGTAACCGTTTCACTGTATAGACCATGTATGTGCAGACAAAACCTCTAGCCTGACAGTCTTTTTTCCCCGTCATTTGTCATCGTTACCAACTATAGAGCAGTAACTACTCCCAGATTCATGTATCTGGAAAGAAAATTGATTACATTGCATTGTTAACATTCCCAAGACAAGTGATTAAAATCTTCTGTTGGACTAAGGTTGCCTTGAAATACATTATCCCAGGCTTCACTCACGTTCTATTTGTAATTCTGTTACTGTGAAGTAGTCTAGAAAAAGAATGGCATTTATACATTATATTGTAGCTCTATATATTGTGAATCTATTTATATTGTCTTATTGTAAGACTTTTCTTGTTTTTTGTTTTTTTCCATCTACTTAATCTATGCTTAATTATGTTCCTTGGGCGGCCTTTTTTATCTTAATTTGCAAGTGATGTCACATATAGCAATTTATTCTGCCATCTGCAATGTTGTATAGTAGGCCTTATTCACAGAGTATTAGCTTTTTATGAAGCCTACTGCAGACATAGAGATTATGTGTCAATTAGTATGAGTTGATTAGATAACTCCTAGGAATCTCAATCTGTGACTAAGACATACTGATGAATGTAAGACATTGAAGATATTTGCTGTAAATATCAGATTTCAATTTGACTTCCTCACAAAGCTTTGGAAATAGAATTAGTGTGATGAATGCTGCATGTCCCAAGTAATCAATGCTGTAAATATGACTCCACACTTAATTAAAGTTTTACAAAAGCCTATAGAACACCACGTTTTGTACACCACCAACTAGAATTGCATATGAAAAAAAATGGTTTCCATTGCTCAACTGAGCTATTTTTACCATTTCCCATAAACAGCAGAACTGCATGGCAATATTCAAACATATAGGTGAAATAAGATAATGTAAAATACTCGCCAGATTGCTGAGATGGCACCAGTCTCTTCTCCAGAGCAAGCAGAATGTTAGTGCAGTATATTTGTACTGGAACTGGATAAAATGTAAAATAACTTTATTGTTTCACACTAGGACTTGTGAAACATAAAGAACAACCTGGGAGAAACTAGACAAACAAAGGCTATCATCTCATCCATATCATGGAGTGACAGTTAATCATAGGCCAAACAATCTCCATTTTAGTTTGTTTCTCGTTATATTGTTTCAATTTCAATTAACCATCAATTATCATTAATATTGAGGCATTGTTTGTTTCTTCAACAGCAAAATGTGAACCAGCATGTCGGCATGGAGGAGTCTGTGTAAAACCAAACAAGTGTTTATGTAAAAAAGGTTATCTCGGCCCACAGTGTGAAATTGTGGATAGAAACATCCGGAGAGTGGCCAGGGCAGGTATTCTTGACCAGATCATTGATGTGACGTCATATTTGCTGGATCTGACCAGCAGCTACATTGTATAGTTTTGCCGGACTGCATGGATATTTCATTCTAAATGGGCATTTATTTTTAAAACATGTACATTTTTTTTTTTAAAAAAGGACTTTGTAATTCTGCTCTAAACCCTGTGTTTTAAAATATTTTATTAATTTAAATATATTGTCCATAAAAGTGAGTTTGTGTGTGTAATTTATGAATATTTGAGTGTATATGTATGTGTGGATCTATAGACATATTCATTTATTAAACATTCTGTTATTGCAAGCAATGGGTACAACACAGTCATTTAAATAAAATATACATCTGGTTGTCATTAAATAACATCAAACATTAGGAGTTTTTTTTTAGATTCAGATATACAGTAACTGCAGTTTTTCAATTGTAACAGTAGGCAATGTAGGAAAAGAAAAATATGTAACTATCTCAAGTAATTACATAATTAACTTCTATCATACGTTCATTTTATTTTCAAATATATTGTCATTAAAACATATCAAAAAAATATTATCAGTTGGATGAAGGGAAAAATTTGACTGTTAGCCTGAAATTGTTATTCCATATAGTCAAGACTTTTTCCTACCTCTTTTTTTTTTTATTTTTATTAAAGCCTAAATCCAAATGTTTGGAGTTCTGCAATAAGACAGATGCATATTATAAGTATATTATACATTCTCTTTAACTATGCAGTAACTATAATGTTATATTGCATTAGTCATAAAGGCATTTGTGCTGCCTATATCATATTATATAATAGCAGATCATTTAATTCTGAAGCAGTTTTACCTGGAAGATTTTTCCCTAAAGACGTTTTTGAAGACTAATAAAATGAGCGAACATTTGATGCTATACAGGGTTAGGACTCAGTCAGAGAAAACTAGAATGTCCGTAATAGAGAACGTATTGAGCATTCTTTAAAGCTTATGGTAGACATCTGTGTTTCAAACAAAAGTGAATCTATCATTAAAATATTAGTAAGGAATACCAGAAGGAAACACACACAATTTGAATTATTTGCTTCAATAGACTTTAATGTATGGGACACAACGGATTTATTTATATTTGCCTTTAAAATGCCTAAGAATCTATGATCTTGATGGTGCAGTAATGTGGGATGACATATTCAGTATAGCTGTATATACACTTTGTTTTAATTGTCATAATAAAGATACTTTAGTATAACATGGTGAAAAGGTTATATATCTTATCATTTTAATTTAGTAGCTGATACAGGTTGGTGCCTATAAAAAAAAATAATAATATTTCCAATACAAATGCTAAAAAGTTATGACTGCCTGCCTAAATAGTCCACATTTTAAATCACACGTTTGATTTTAATCGTTAATCTTGCCATAACAGTCCGCTTAGTTGAGGAAGGATATTCAACCACATGAAACACGAGACATCAATGTTTAAGCCGTTACTCCAATGTGAGTTTCACGTGTAGAGTTCACCCACAGGAAATATTGGATGTACCTTCATGTGTGTTTGTTTAACTTAAATCTGTTATGATTTACCATTAAAGATATATGTTGGAAATAAAATTTGGCATGTGAAAATAATTACATGCAAATGTCTTTTTGTAAGAATAGAAACGTGTACAGTAGTTTTTCTTTAAATGATGCCTAAAGGTCCCATGATTCTACAACATATGCCTGTTTGAATACATTTCATGTGATCCAAGGCTTAACATTTTGCTATTTTCCTCTTTTAATCCTGGCCTTTGTTGTTGATGACATAGCATTTTTACTGATACTGTATGTAGTTATATGATATTTAAATATAATTACATAGGCGTATGATATATACACTGTATATATTATGTATATTTTATACCGAATGTGTGTATTGAGAAAATCAAAACATTGCAGATTAAGAGTACATATATACAGGCAAACTGCTACCATATGGTTTTTACAGTTGCAATATTACTTTGTATTCCTGACCTTATAGTGTTTCTTTAAAAATAAGTGTGTATTCCTGATCCTATATTGTTAAAAACATTATTTAGGTAGCCGGCCCTCCCTTGCCCCCTTTAAACAGGATAAAAACTCCCCTTTATTCCAGTGATTTGCGTGTCTGTTGGCGCTGGCTCCACCTACGATTTTCCTCCTTAGCTGATCTCAGCCAATTCAATGCTTTCTTATAGGAAGGATTTCAGCCAAGGGGGCTGGATGGGAGGTGGAGCCAAATGCCACACTGGCCAATCAGCATCTCCTAATACAGATGTATTGAATCAATGCATCTCTATGAATAAAGTTCAGCGTATCCGTGTAGAGTGTGGAAATGCTGAATGTCAGTGCTGCACAGTGTGCAGCACTTACCTAGGAAGCACATCTAGTGGCTGTCTGAGGGACTGCCACTGTAGGTGTCCCTATGGACCTATGTGGCAGTGTTTAAATGAAAATGCCTGCAGGGACTGACCATATTCACCACAACAACTACATTAAACTGTAGTTGTTCTGATAACTATAGTGTTCTTTTAATATAATAACTTTATAAGACTGGCTTCTAAAATCAGTGATAGGCTAATTTAATCTACAAATCTTTATATTGCCTCTTGATTCTATGAATACCATTTGCCCATTTTTTTTAGGAACACCTTAAAATATATGCCCTGAGGCTGGGTTCTATTCAATACAGCCGCTAACATCCCTGGGGGAAAGGACAACAATGGAGAAAGCAAAGATTGACAAAGTTAAAAACAAGTTGCTTTATTACACAAGTTAACAAAAACTTGTATCTAGGTAGCACATTCACCCCAGGCATATACAACCTTTAAATGAATTCAGAGACTGTATGCCGGAATGGCATAGAGTTCATCCCCAAATTATGTAGTTCTGTTGCTATACAGGCTGTAAGGAAATGATTATTGACTTGCAGACTACAAGCAATTGAGGCAAACGTGTATCTCATGGGGAAGGACATTGATATCCATGAAATACATAGGCTTCTAACAGCTCAATAAGATGTTCAGTGCTAAGTAATTGTCTTGTCATGTAATACTCAATGATAATGTTTGCATCTAAAGTTGGGCCACCACAATGTCTGCCATAAGAGACCTACAGATATATTCCTGCACTGTAACTAGTGCTTTCCACTAATGGATGTACTTCCACTCCCGGTAATCAGATTACCAATGCACCTCACAGACTGCATAGCAACACAACAGAGCTATACAATTTAAGGAAAAACTCCAAAACATTCTGGCATCTGGGATCTGACTACTTTTACAGACCAGGAAGATATTTTTATATGCTTTCTTAGCGTTTACTGCCCATATTTATTTTGTAAGTTCTTTCCTCCCTTGTATAATAAAGTAACTTGTTTCTATCTATTTATGTCTCTCTTATTTTTTTAAACTGTAAGATATTTTGTACTATTTTTACAGAGTTGACTTGTCACACATACCATCTTATTTGATCTTATTTGAAAGCCCTTCACCATACATATGAGTGATTCATGCCATGGGTTAAAAGCTAAATGATTTAAGATACATTTAAGATACATATGACAAAAATTTATGGGAGGGGATTGAACATGGATTGTTTTTTGTTTACTGAATTAAACACAAATATGAAAAATAAATATATTTAAACTATTGTTTGGAAAACATGTTGACCCCGTCTGATCACCCTATATATGGGTGTGTGGCACCATCTTCCTGCACCATCTATGGCATTGTTGGGAGGTAGCAATGAAATTACCCCAAATGCCCCAGATTCATTTTTTGTTTCTTACTAGTCACCCCCAGCAGCTATAACTAGTGTTATAGTGTCCCCAAACCTACTGGCCCCACGATGTCAATATGAAAAGTCACTTTTGCAATATATATGTGTATAAAGTGAAAGAGATAAGTATCATATTCTTATATGCTGCATTGACATCAAGTCTCTGAATTCACATTTTCAAAATGTATGATTATAATCAGCTCTTATCTAAATTGTGATCACATAATGTTATAACCAGCCAATTATAGTACATCAAGGAATAACCTTAGTAAAAAAAAAAAAAAAAATTTAATGATTTTATATTATGTGTTTTATATCCACAGTGATGTCTCTGATAAGACCTTTACCATATTCAAATTTTAAAGGATAGCACTTATTACATTTATACAAAGCTTATATATTCCAGCTTTTTATATTTAATTAAAAACAGACACTTTTTCTTAAATGCAGAGAGTGGGCCGATTAGCATTGACAATATGAGCAATGGATGTGCGAGAGTTGTTTAAAGAATCAAGGAAATCATGAAAAATTGGCATAGCAACTTAATGTCTTGCAATGCTTGCTTGGGGATATCTACAATATAAATATGTACTTCGAAAAACGTCTCCTAACAGAGCACCAACTAGTTGATGATTTTAGCAGCCACATTTCCATAACTAAGCATTACTTGATATGGTTCCACTATTATTAATAACACTTATTAAATACAACTTACTTTGAAATTAGTCTAGTACTTCTCATGTACCACATGTTGAGAAGCTGGTCTATGAATTACACCAAATACATAAGTATCAATTCATTCATCTGTCGGATTAGAGGACAAAATCATGTGCATATATTGTATGTAATATGCAGTCAATTGTGAATCCGAGAAATATCAATTGAATAAAGCAAAGTGAATACAAGCTAACTGATCTTTATATGGAATTCAACAGGGAAGTGCAGACAATGAGAACTGTAATAAATACAAACAAAACAATATCTACACTGACTGATCACACTGCGAGTGGTTATCAGAGTAATGTTTACCAGAAATTGTAAGTCCAGGTTGAGAGACCTGGCTCTGCTAGTCTCAAAAACAGGAAATATCGATGTCAAAGATTTGGCCATTGTTCTTTAATTTCTAATACGTGTCATCAACCTTAATAGGAATACCAATATTTAAAGGCATAGTAGAATGTAATGAGAAATTCTTCCTCTACCCAACTACTTAACATCGATCATCCATAATTAAACAGTCATAATTTAACTAAGGCTATCATCACTTCAGAAATATCAAAAGAGTCTATATTGTAAGGCTGTGACCATCTGGAGTGCAAGGTTTCTGCTCACTGTCATATTCTGTAAGTCAATGATACAATGCATTAAAGGAACACTATAGTCACAAAAACAACTTTAGCCTAATTAAGCAGTTTTGGTGTATAATTCATGCCCTTACAGTTTCACTGCTCAATTCTCTGCCATTTAGGAGTTACATCACTTTGTTTCTGTTTATGTAGCCCTTTGCACACCTCCCCTGGCTGTGACTAACGCAGCCTGCATACAAAAGAAAAATGGTTTCACTTTCAACCAGATGTAACTTACTTGAAAAGTTTTTATCTCCTGCTTTAATTACATACAGGAGGCTCCTGCAGGATCTTGCAAGCTTTTAACAGAGCAGGAGATAAGAAAATCAAAATTAAACAGAATTTGCAATAAATGTAGTGTAAACATTAGATGACTCTTTATATGAAGTGTTTAGGAAGGTTATGCAAGTCACATGCAGGAAGGTGTGCCTAATGGTGTAAAAACAAAGTGAGTTAACTCCTAAATGGCAGAGAATTGAGCAGTGGGACTGTAAGGACATGATCTATACACCAAAACTGCTTCATTAAAGGGACACTATAGTCACCAGTGCAACTACATGTATTCCTAACCCTATAGTGTTAACACGACCATCTAGCCCCCCTGGGCCCCTCATGCCTCCATAAATATAGTAAAAAACTTACTGTATTCAAGCCAGAAGCTGTAAATCTGCATGCTGAGACTCAGGAAAAACAAGCAGTCTGCTGACATGTGATAGCCTGATCCAATCACAGTGCCTCCCCATAGGATTGGCTGAGACTGACAAGGAGGCAGATCAGGGGCAAAGCCAGCATGATTCAAACACAGCCCTGGCCAATCAGCATCTCCTCATAGAGATGAATTGAATCAATGAATCTCTATGAGGAAAGTTCAGTGTCTGCATGCAGTGGGAGGAGATACTGAATCACAGGATGCTTGTGCACAGCAGATCTGAGTGGATGGAGGCATATTATGCCTCTACCAACTCAGAAATCCCTCTGGTTCACTCTGAGTAACTGCAACTGGAGGTGTTCCTAGCTTTCAATGTAAACAATATATTTTCTCAGAAAATACAGTGTTTACATGAGAAAGGCTGCATGGAGCTATAGTTCTCACCTGAACAACCTCTTTAAGCTGAAGTTGTTCAGGTGACTATAGTGTCCCTTCAAGCTAAATTTGTTCAGGTGACTATTGTGTCATTTCAATGTTCTGTTAGTCCTAATGTGACTGCATAAACTATGTATGTATATGTCATAAATAGAGGAAGAATAACAAGTATATTCAATCCCAAGTCATTATTAATAAACATGAAATGTCATCTCCTCGATTTTAGTTCCCTTAAAATGTGGTTTAATTCTTGCTCTATACCTCTTAAATAAAAAGGTTTTAAATAGGATAGAACCATTAATAATACTTTTCATTAAAATTAAATGTATTGATTCTCAGTTTTGTGATGAAAATAATGCCATGTAGTGTATAGAGAAAGTTGATTATTTTTTGTAAGGAATTGTAAGTTGTATTATCTGTTTTATTGATTCTAGATGGAAAGTATAATGTAAGTGACTAGAAGATTATTGTTTTGTCAGACGAATTTGTTTAGAAATATTATTGCAAAAATGCGTTTGCGAAGTTCACAATCACTTTTTTTCTCAAGGTTTTGACAAAAAGATATTTAGTTAAAGTTTGTAAATAGAACACTCTGAGCACCAAAATCATATAATGCAAATTATGTTGTTATGGTGCCTGGCGTCTAGCAGGGTCACCTTACCTTTAAGTGTAAAACTGTTTTCGAGATTTGACTTCCTCTTCTCACAGTGAAAGGCTGAGAACGTCAGCCGATGCTATCAGTTTATCAGTGGCTACTTATAGCCAGTGATAATCATAGGTAATGATTCAAAAATGAAAATGTACATTTTCTTCTGAGGCATTACTAGCGATGGGTAGACAGTGGAAGGCTAGAGCAGGGATAGGCAACCTTAGGCACTCCAGATGTGGAGTACATCCCCCATAATGCTATTACACCCATAATCATGGTAAAGCATCATGGGAGGTGTAGTCCAAAACATCTGGCGTGCCAAAGGTTGCCTTTGCCTGGGCTAGAGTGTCAGCTCTCAATGTTGCTCAAGCAAATCCTTTCCCATTTGCAAGCAGTCAAAGGAATCTGGACCGGCTTCTTGGGGAGTCGAATTTAATATTAAACAATAGAATGTGTAACACATTGTAACACATGCCAACCTATGAAACAGAGCTATATAGTCATAATATTTGTATGCTGTGAATGTTTAACGACTGTTAGCATACATGAGAAAGACCCATTTTGCAGAACTACTATTTTAATATCTAAATGCCCAATATCTAGTAAATGTATTAAATGTGTAGGGAAAAAAATGTTTAGCTTGCACACACTGCCCTCTGATCCCACATGATATGTGCCATGTGTTATGGAATTATGTGCATGTATCATTTTTCAGCAGGTGTCTCCATTTCTGTGTTTTAGAAAATATGATCTTCAATTAAACATAGCCTTTAATACAGTATGTATGTGTGTATATATATATATATATATATATATATATATATATATATATATATACTTATGATTTTGCTGGCATCATATATACATTAGACATGTATTTAAATAAAGCAGACACTGTTATTCTTTAAAGTATACTAACAGTTGCATACATAGTTATAATTTTACAAATTATCGTAAATGCTTCTTTTGTACAGACTACCTATAAACAGCAATAAATTAACCAGTAATATAGATAAAATGGGCAATTACAAACTCTCCCTTTAAAAATGACAGTATTTTCCTGTTGTAGTACATACTTGTAATCAATATATGCATGGTGACACTCTTAATTCGATAATGTCTACACAAAAGACATACAGCAATAGTTTCAGGGTTTGTTTGTTTGTTTTTTAGTGATTATTCATATGCTTGTATATATGTCACAGATTATGTGTGAGATTGAAAGATGAATGTGTACTGTTAAGTAACGAAGTTATGTGAAAATTAACTTTCATCTGGATTCAATTCTAGGTGAACAATTGTAACTATTAAAAAGTGCATTTATAATGATACACAATGTAGACTCAGTTGACAAGCAATTCAGAAAAGATTCAGACTGAAAGAATCATGAAGGCTTATTTGCCCTCTTACCCCAGAAAAGGAACGTCCTAATTAGTCACAGGGGCACTTCATTGGTTAAGCAGTGTGACCAATTCCCAAATTAACCAAAGTACAGCCTGCATCTGTTTTTGCAATCCTTTTGTGCCTGTTTCATTAGCTTTTAGGTGTGTTCAAACACAAATCCCATACAAGGACACATATTTAAAAATGCCTTTTCTTTTTTTTAGTGTGTAATCTTTCCTTATTCAATCTGAGCATCATTAGTAAAATGGGAATATATTTGAATAAAAATATATTTGCACTTAAAGAAAATGCTGTTAAACGATGGCACAGTTTTATACTTACATGATATTGGCAAATAAAGACCGTCTTAGTAATATCTACTTGTATAGAATCTAGATTTTGCTTTCTGTATTTTTTGTGTGCCTTTTTTTTTTTAATTCCTATAATCTGTTGGATGAATGATGTGAAATGATGTGTTGACTGTAAAAACTACGTTTACAGAGTTCTTAAGCCCTCTAGTGCTGCAATATTCAAATATATATTTTGTTGTTTATGCAAGTACTTTTTGGTTATTTTTTATGTTGAATTCATATACAGTTTCAGAAATATTAGTATAGATTTTTTTATGACATCACAAATAAAATAATACATATATATCAACTATTGTTTCCAATTTTTTTCAGTTTTTTATAGTGTAAATAATACTCTCAGTATTGCGGTATTTTATGACAGAAGGTAAAAGCCATAATTATGATTCAATTGTATCAAATGGCACTAAATACCAAAGGGTGATGCTTAATTGCAAAGCACCTATGTTTATGTTCCTCTCCAAAGACATGTGTTGTTATAGTGTAATAATCTGTTATTTATTTCCTGGTAGTTTATAAATTGTTATTTGAAATCATTAAATTTAGAAATATATGTGACCATGCAGATTGTGATGTAAATAAGTCCCAAAACCTCTAGCAAATCTAACAAATATCTGTAATGTATTGTTATCATGCTTTATATCTATAGTCAATATATTGATGTCTTCTTATCCTGAATATCTACAGTTGTAATAAAAATTATTAAACCCCCATTGGAAATCAGGTTGATTGTCAAAATTTACAGACTTTCAGCTGTTTGCAATGAACAAATCAAACAAAAGCAATTGAAATAGCTCCACACAATGAATGCTTCAAGTGTTTTCCCCAAATTCAACTGACAATGCAACTTGTGCCTTCTCCAGTCTCAAAATTATTCAACACCCTGAATAGAATTCATCACAACAGCAGAAAGGTTTCAAGCACATCTGATACAACCAATCAAGGACTTCATGGAACATGGAATATCTAAAATGGCTAGGGGTTTGTTTAGTGTCAAATTTGACTGCATGTTAAAATATGGCTAAGTCAGAAGAATGGTCTACAAAGTTAAGAAAGAGAACATCTACCTTCACAAACAAGAAACAGGATACAAAAAGATAGCAAATGCTCTTAATGTTCCAAGAAACACCGTTGAAAGCATAGTTTGCAAGTTCAAAGTTGAAGGAACAGTGATTATACTACCTGGACAGGGCAGAAAAAAACAAGCTATCAATGGCTGAAAAAATATTTCTGAGAGGGTAGATTGTGAAAAATCCTTAAGTGACTCCAAAAGACCTGCATAAAGACTTGGTGACAACAGGCACTGAGGTTTCAGTAAGCACAGTAAGGTTAGTACTAAACGCAGAAGGTTTCCATACCAGAACTCCAAGACGCACACCACTACTGACCCAAAGGCGCAAGAAATGTTGTCTCCAATATGCTCAAAATCATATAAATGAGCCACACAAGTTTTGGGATTCTGTTCTGTGGAGCGATGAAACATAACTGGAACCTTTCAACACTCTGCCTACAATTAAGCATGGTGGTGGATCGTGATGCTCTGGGGCTGCTTTGCATCCCCCATCATTGGAAACCTACAGAAGGTGGGAGGCAAGATGGATTCATTGAAGTATAGGAGAAAACGTCATGCCGTCTGTGAGAAAGCTGAAGCATGAACCTTCCAACAAGACAATGATCCCAAATATACCTCAAATTCCACCAAGGTTTAGTTGCAGAATAATTGAAGATTATGCTAGCTTTAGTGTACTAATAATCTTAATTTTAATAATGACAGGAGGTGAGTATTTTGCATATCTCTCTTTACTAACTCCATACAGCAAAGAAACACATAGAAAAAAGAACCAATCACAGGAGAGCAGGATGTACATAAGGCAATGTGACCTCATCATTTCCTCTTTCAGAAAGTGACAACAAGCAGAAGTAAATATATAGCAAACAATAAAACGAATAATAACTCCAAGTTCCCATGTGCAAAGGAGCAAACTTCCAAAGAATTCTATACGAACAACGAAAAAGAGTTCAGGGTTGAGACAAATCCAAAGGATAAAGTCTCCAATAGTTTCATGTGAACTGCCAATTATCTTCAGAGACGAATCATACTGAAAAGAGGATGTGTGACAGGTTTAGACATAGTCACGAAAATGTAACTCCAATTAACGTACCACCTAACATCCCATTGGAGAATATAGTAACTATAATCTGATAACTGCGTAATTGTAATGAGAACTCTAATCAGGATTCCATATTAATGGAAGTACGAACATATCATATAAGCACCAATGTGAGAGCCCCTGATATATGCAAAGCAAACAAATAGAAAGGATGGGCAGCAAAGCAGGGAGGGAAAATACTTGCCTCCTGTCATTATTAAAATTAAGATTATTAGTACACTAAAGCTAGCATTATCTTCAATTTTACCACATGACAGGAGGCTTCGTATTTTGCATTTTTAACGCTGAGAAAAGAGTATAGAACTAAACAAGAGTTCTACAATGTGCCGAGAGACCCACTATTCGACGTTGTGGGGAGGTCTTCCCCGTTGAGTGCCCACATATACACCATCTAATGGGAAATTATACAAGCCCGAGTCTGATCATTTGTCAGAAGGATGTTTAGTCCCTTAGAGTGAAATGAGAACGACCTCCACAACTCATAAGCTGTAGAGGTATGACATTGGGTAGTTGGTATCCTAGAGGATCCTGGTCCCTTGGGCGTCCTCAGGTAGTGATATGGGTTGCAGTTCCATCTCCATCCTCACATAAGGGATCAAGATGAAGGACCGAACCAGACAGGCTGGGAATGTCCAGATGTAGGGGTAGGGTCGTCGCATCCCTGAGTTCCCAGATTCCCAAGAGGTCCCCGGCAGCCAGCGATCATCTGCTGACCTGCCAAGAAACCTCCAAAGCAGGTCCAGGTCCCCAGGTAGCCGACCCTCCCGGGATAGAAGATGTAAGTACCCTACGGCTCCGAGAAGAATTGTCGGTTAATGAATGTAGCAGGAGAAGATCCTCGCCTGCTCGAGAATTTCTGTAAATCTTGTAAGCATGACAAGCATAAGTCCTTCGGGGAGGTCCGGTCGGAAGAAGCGTGATCACCATCGTGCCTCGACTTACACTGTGACGAGTGGTAATATCCAAATCAGTCGTCCCCTATGAGATGTGTCTCCTCCGGGAGACAGGTTGATCTTCTGTGAAGAAGACGGTGATTGAAGGAGCCTACATGTTGTCTGATAAGCGTGAGTTGGTCCATCCCGGTGGATGTGAAACCTGACCGCCTAATCTGTGGTTACCTGCAGTAGGGTGCAGCCAATCTAGTACTTCTTTATCAATCCATGTATTGTGAAGTATAGGACCAAGAAGTCTAGGTATACAACGTACAGAGTCGCAGTGGTGCCACGGAGAGTCGTACGAATATTCCCAAGTTGTGGAATAGTCTACAAATCCTCTGAGCAAATAGTCTTCCACAAGTCTGGAGGTTCCAGCCAGTTCTCGGATGAACGTGAGTGTTGACGAGTTTTCAGTTCCCTGGAGTGATCTGAATGAGGTTCTCCCGGAAGAGAGTGTCTCGTCTTCCCTGCCTGTATACATTTCTTCTTTCGGTAGTTTATCAGGACCCACCAGGCTCCGAGCTACTGGATCGGGGAGGAGAGGATGTCCCCTGAAAACTGGGTAAGGTGGTCGAGCGGGAAGGAAGAAGACCATCCTGACGTGTCTTTAGGTCCTGAACACAAGTCTGTTGACTATGTGAAAGTGGTCTTCCCCAGGATTGAGTGCCTTTTACCTAGATGTGGTGAAATCCCCTGTGGATGTAGTAGGAGGTATATTGATGGTATCTATGCGTACCGTGTTCTCTGTCCGCTTATCTGGAGCACCATTGGTTGACTCTCGCTCTATGTGAGCTAGTGGTAGCGGATCTCAGGTCAGATGTCCCGAAGTGGTCAACGACCGGCTCTGTTGCCAACCGGTTCCAAAGAATCCATTGTAAAGATAATCGCATAACACCTCCCTCCTAGGGGTTTGGGCCCTTATAAAAGCCGTGGGACCCTTGCGTGTCTAATAAGTTCCCTTCGGAACTTTGTGCCTTGTGCCTGGGGTTCCGACTATCTTGGCGCCCAGTACCGCCAACCATCTGTCAGTGCGGAGGAGTGCTGCTATGGGCATCCTATGGGAGAGGCCAACACTGGGGTTTCCTGCGAGGAGCAGAAATAGTTTTTTGAGTCCATATACCCAAGTTGTATGCCCGTTCCCGGACGATGTTTGGCGGCATCCAGCATCGCCATGGTAAGGTCGTGAATCCTGAAAGACCTCCTCAGTTGGTCACTATGAACTTCTGAGCCGTTCTGACCGGCATGGAAGGGCATGGGTTTGTCCAACCGTCAGCGGATATGGACATTCTAAGCAAGAGGCTGCAAAGCCACGAGTGCATAACGTTGTCAAGTAGGTTTATCGTAGTAAGGGATACCCCTGTGTAAGGCACAAATCAGTATTCAGGCACAGGATGCAGGGCAAACAGATCAGTCTATTATGACAGTAGGCAGTGTTCATGGAAACCCTTGCGGGTCTTATTCCGAATCATAGCCAAATAAAACAGACTGGGGCTCACGCAGTACATAGAGGTTGCCATAGCATTGCCTCCGCTCAGCAGCACCGTGCAGCTCACGTATAGTGGGGGCTCACCCCGTGTGCACAGGGTATGAACCCTTAAGTTCTGGCCATCGCCCTGATAGAGAGTGTCAGTCACCTCTTCGAATATTAAATTCACCTCATGGAGAATATATATCGTTAAGTAGGCAGCTCTGAGCTCCTGTTCAGCAGTTGTAACCACATGCCTCTGTTCGGTATTTTAGTGCAGTGCACGCCTAGCCGGGCCCGGTGCATAGGGCTTGGGCCTTTAACTGCAGGCCGCAGAATAGGTACAGGGCATAAACCCGTACCGTATCATGATTCATTATCAATGGAGGTATTCCTTCAGCTGTAGGTAGAGGCTGTTGCCATAAGACTTCCTTCGGTTGGGTAGTGTGACTCCCCCATCGTAGGGGTCTCACCCCGAGAGCATGTAGGTGCCGGTCCCAGATCCAAAGTTCGGGTTTTCAATCCTCGAGCTCGCTGTTGAGAGGGGTAGGAGTAGAAGCAGCAGTGCTGTAGGGGGCTCACCCCGGTTGCACAGGGTATGAACCCATCAGTGCTGGCCATCAGCCTGATAGAGAGTGTCCTACGGCTCTTCCAATGATTAATGCACCGCCATGGGGGATATTCTGCGCTGAAACTTGTGACTCTGTCCCCTTTTGAGCCGAATAGATTGGCTTATACCTAGTCAGAGATCACCTCAGGTGCGCGGGGTATGTACCCGTCAAGCGTGGGTCACGGCCAAATAAAACAGACTGGATAAGAGCACAATCTGTTTCATTGTGTGCAATGCACCATGCAGACCCCAGCAGGGTGTAGTAGTGTGCAATTTATTGTCTCAAAGTATCAAAACAACCCCAGCAGGGTGTGTGATATGCAGTAGTGTGCACTTATTTTGTGCAATTTATTGTCTCAAAGTACCAAAACAACCCCAGCAGGGTGTGTGATATGGGGTACCCCAGCAGGGTATCTGTTGTAGTGTAAATAATGCCAGTGGACCCCAGCAGGGTCTGTATAAATGACAGTAAGGTGTAATAACCCCGGCAGGGTTTTCTGTATCTGTCACTTAGTGTTGTCAAATTGTCCCAGCAGGGCAAACCACAATATTGGGATTTGTATAACTGGGCTTCACCCAGGATCACAGAGGTGGCCACAGGGCGACCTCCAAAAAGCAGCACGGTAATAGGGGCAGCACCCCAAGCAGGCACAGGGTAATAAGCCCTTTAGTGCCTAATATGGCAGTAATGAGACAAAATAGACTGACCTCTGAGGGATAATAGAGCACTAGCTCCGTCGTCTGTCATGTTCTGACAGGTAGTCTTAAGTGATAGAGGTCGTCCCTTTGAGCATCCATTACCAGACTGTAGATTCCTGTATGGAGTTAGTAAAGAGAGATATGCAAAATACAAAGCCTCCTGTCATGTGGTTAAATTATACAATAAAAAGTAAAGTTCTCAGTGCAAAGTATATAAGAGCAATATATAATAATCTAGCTCCCAGGGTTCACACCACCCAATGTGTATAAAAGTGAGTGTTGATATACCTAAAAAGGAATACAATAATATTGCTTCTTCCTGGAATGATAAACAAAAACAACACTCTCATAGAGAAGTATAGTAATATCCCAGATTTATCAATCAATGTATTCTTTAGGTGTTCAACTCACATTTTAATTAGCCTATTAGCAAACTGGCTCAGGTAGTAAAGCATAATCAGATAATGCAGGTCCCATTTTAGGAATACCAGGTTTTCTTCATGGAAATTGATGGAGAGCACCAGCTTCTGATTTAAAATATATATAATATTTATTGTAACAAAATAAAATTTTACATATAGTGAGTGCCTCCAATAGCACAATGTGTTTCACCGATAAAATCTGCGTCTTCCTCATGTGCATACATATTCCCATGTGCAGTCTCTGTTTATAAGTCCATTTCGGCGCCTACTTTTTAAATTAGGGACATCCCCCTCATTACAATTACCCTACTTGGACTTTCCCAACCTCCTTATTCCATTGCGATCGATATCACACTGGTAAATTATTTCACTTCCGGTTTCGCCATTATGTGTTCCAGCTGCCATTTTCATGCTTTCCACCTTTGGCATGCGTTCCAGCAGCTGTATTTATTCATTCCACCACTGATGTTGGTTATATTTCAGTTCTATATAGTCCAAATAGCTCCAATTTTCTTATGTGAGGCAATTTTGCCTTATAATGTTCAAGTCCTAAATGTTACCAGTCCCCTTCATAGGGATAAATGGTCATTTATAAAAATACATAAATAATACATGACTGCTGACCTATATTCCATCCCCACCGTTGCCCCCAAATAATACACTGGACACCTTTTAGTGGATAAGGGCAACGGCCACAGCTTTATTAAACAGTAAACTTAATTGATAATTCCTGCCAGCTGTTGGGTGAGGACCCAACAGGCAGTTCACCTCCTTTGTTGTCCATGAGCCCAACACAGCCGTCGCTAGCCTCATACTCCTTTCCTTTTCGATTCCGCTGTCCAGGGAAAACCGCCAGCTGTGACAATGAGAAAAACAACACGAAAAGCCACCAACACACCACAAACAAACAAAAACCAGGGAGGGAGGGTGGGAAATTCAACCAGGGTAATGACAATCTCCTACTGACTGGTAAGTCTCCTCCCCTGCTACCCCCTTATAAATCCTTCCATCTTTGCAACATTGTTGCTACCATTGTACCATCCCACTATCCTGGGCAGCAGTCATGCTCCCCCTTCCCTATTCTGTCCAGGGGGACACTTTATTAAGGACAAGGAAAAAAAGAAAAGAGAAAAACAGAAGAGTTAAAAATATAAAATGTTGGATAAAATGTCTTCTAAATTGCTCATATATTTATTGCACTATACTTGTAATACCTTCTACATATATTTATTAATAAACTTATTGCAATCGTGAATATCTTAAATAAAATTGTACATTTCAAAGTCTATATTAAGACCATGAGGAGAGAGGGTTTCTAAATTGAAGATCCACTTAATTTCCGTTTTGTTTAAAATCTTCAAGAAGTCTCCCCTTCTCCATGGTTTAGTTACTTTTTGGATACCAATAAAATTTAACATTTTAAAATCATAGCAACAAGACAATGATCCCAAATATACCTCAAATTCCACAAAGGCTTAGTTGCAGTAGAAGTCCTGAAAAATTCTACAGTGGACATTACAGTCACCTGACTTGAACCCCATTGAAAAAGGAGGTTGCAGCATACAGACCCAAGCATATTACTGAACTAGAGGACATAGCTCATGAGCAATGTAATAAAATACCTCAAAAATGGTGCCAAAAGCTGGTGTCTGGCTATGTATCTCATAACAGCAAAAGGGTGCTCTACTAAGTACTAAAGATGCTTGCCATGAAAGGTTTGAATAATTTTGAGACTGGAGAAGACATCATAAGTTGCATTTTCAGTTAAATATGGAGAAACCACTCTAAGATTTCATAATGTCAAGCTATTTCAATTGCTTTTGTTTGTTCATTTGTTCATTACAAACAGCTGAATGATTTTTGATAATAGACCTAATTTTCAATGGGGGATGAATAATTTTGATAACAGCTGTAAACTTTTTGTCAACAAATATCTAAATGTATTGATTGCCCATTGTTCTGCTCGGCAATATATGTTGGTGCTTTACGGGGTTTGTCCAAGCACAACTATGTGTCTGTTAGTCCACCCATTGTACAGCGCTACGGAACTTGTTGGTGCTATATAAATAATAATAACAATAATAATAATAATGACAACTTCAGTGATTTGAAATATTCATGGTGCCTCTAGTCTGTATGTACAGCGTAGCGATATGAAATGTTGCACATACAGAGCTTAACCTCTATGCAGCCCGAGGTGTAACTCCAGTTCAGGCAGGATCATTGGGGTGACTTAAACCAACCCCGATCAAGAGCTCTAGTGGCAAATGTTAATTCTGTGTGAAATTGCCAAATGGTAGCAGACTGTCAACGATGACACTCCCACCCTCCATTCCACCCCTGTCCTCTCCTAAACAAAACCTCCTTGCCCATCTGAAAAATGGGGGGTTTATCAGCGTAGCAAGATCGGACTGAGGTAAAACTTGACCTCAGCGCTGGAAAGTAAGGTGAGTTTTAGCAGCTTAAGGTTTTTATGAAAACACTGCTTTTTTTGGTTGGAGTAAACCTTTCAGCAGCTTTAGCATTTTGTGTTTGTCTGCAGGATATTAATAAAACTCACATACGTGGTCAGGATTTAGGTTGTTATATCCCATATTTGGGCAATTCATACACCTGTCTGTAGTTGTAGAGGTTTCTAATCAATAATATGCTGATACAGACATAAAATAAAGGGGTTTATTCACTAAAAGGTGAATTGTGAGTGGATTTAAAATGTTGTGTCCAAAAATAGTTCAGATGGAAAAAAAAAATCTAACTGTGTTAGTTAACTAACTTGTAACATGTAATGTTTTCAAAGAAAAAAATTGGAAAGGAGGTTCCCTTAAACGTTGTTTCACAATGTGCTATTCAGTGCAAAAGTGTTTGCTACATTCTGCTTACACTTGCAATTTACAGCCCCCTGTGTGTCCCTCAGGGGTACATTCTATTGCATCATATCTAAAGCATTTAAGATGGAATTCCATTTACTTCACTGGGGTGTTTTAAAGACTAAACACTCCGCATGGATGTATGACTATGTTTTGATTGATTTTTATTTTATTATTCATTTGAAATATTAGAAACAGGTGACGTATTAGAAACAGTAAATTTATCAACTGGTTAAAATTTGTAAATACAAAATGACAAAAAAACAAATAAAAAGAAATTATAATGGCAAGACATAACCTATGTCTTGGTGGAAAGTACAAGGAATTAAATGTTTTTTTTTTTAATGTAAAGATGTAATATTTTATTTGTAATGTGCTTGTGTCCTTTTAAATATATTTTTGTTTTTCAAAATATCAACTTTGGATAAACCCGTAATAGATGGATTACTGGGCATGTTAATGTTGTAGATCAGTCAGATCTTTTTATAACAGTTAATCTTTTTATAAAATTAAAACATTCAGCTGTCAATGTTCCCTTCAAAAAATAGTTTTAATAATGTAGTTATGTATAGAAAATGTGCTTCTAAATTCCGGGGGTTTGCTAGGGGAACTGACAGGAGCTAGAGCCCTGAATGGGGTCCTGAAAGGCACTGGATCTAATTTTGGCCAAATTACTTTGTTAAAGGAACACTATAGTCACCTAAATTACTTTAGCTAAATAAAGCAGTTTTAGTGTATAGATCATTCCCCTGCAATTTCACTGCTCAATTCACTGTCATTTAGGAGTTAAATCACTTTGTTTCTGTTTATGCAGCCCTAGCCACACCTCCCCTGGCTATGATTGACAGAGCCTGCATGAAAAAAAAACTGGTTTCACTTTCAAACAGATGTAAGTTACCTTAAATAATTGTATGTCAATCTCTAAATTGAACTTTAATCACATACAGGAGGCTCTTGCAGGGTCTAGCAAGCTATTAACATAGCAGGGGATAAGAAAATCTTAATTAAACAGGGCTTGCAATAAAGAAAGCCTAAATAGGGCTCTCTTTACAGGAAGTGTTTATGGAAGGCTGTGCAAGTCACATGCAGGGAGGTGTGACTAGGGTTCATAAACAAAGGATTTAACTCCTAAATGGCAGAGGATTGAGCAGTGAGGCTGCAGGGGCATGTTCTATACACCAAAACTGCTTCATTAAGCTAAAGTTGTTCAGGTGACTATAGTGTCCCTTTAACCCCTGAGTCCCATACTCAGAGAGAAACAACACTTCCTGTTATAGCAGTTCTGCTATAATAAATTGCATTTGGTGCATATAATACAGCACTGTGTGGTATTGCAATGGGTGTAGAGTCAATTAATACACCATAGCTTGAGGTAAATACAGCAGGAGTGGAGTTTATAGATATATATTATAAAATACTCTGAATGCACTCAAAGATTTGGTGTAACAATGTGATACATATAATATGTAAGGTTTTGAGGCTGGATTTAGGGCGTGGTATAGGGTTATTTTTTGTAGGTTCCTAAATTCATACCCCCTGATCTTTTTTGCCATCTAGCAACGCCCCTGTTAAAAAGTTAAGCCATTACCATGGAAACCAACATACTAATCTTGATTGGGACAATTGTACGATGTCACCCAATTCTTAATATATTTCACCTTATTATATCTTTATAGTACGTAATATACTTCATATAAGTGTAGTGCTATCAACATCTGATAATAAGGTAACCTTTTGTTTATGCAACCATTTCACTGAGGTACACTATCTACCTCTCCTGTCACTGTCTACAATTGCAGCTGTAATGTGCAGTTTATGTTCTTGTCTTTTGTTGGCTATACAATAGCCATTTGCACTGCTAAAGACACATTCTTCCTCACTGCAAATATTATTCAGTATTTGCTTTTAAAAATGATGGTCTTTACTGGAAACAAATCCCATTATGTTTAACGGAGAAAGATTGTAAGCTTTTGAGGCAGACTGTGACAGTGTTTATTGTTGTTCTGTTTCTTGATGTCAGTATTCAGCAGTTCCTTCATCTGTGTCCATCAAAGTGCTATGTAATTGTTTGGCACTATATAAATACAAGTATATCTCTTCTAGCCCCAAGCTTATAAATGTTTCTCTCTTTTCTAGGCTGATACCACCTCATGCTTATTGTTTCACCCGCCATAGAGGAAATATGCTATTTCTCCCCACCAACCCTCTGGCCTCAGGCCTGCATCTATCTGACTGCACTAGCTATTACACAGCATATAGGAAACCGTTACAGAAACACAGTGTTGGTTCCTCTGCAACGTAACTGTGCAAGATGCAATGATATTGTTCCATCGGTGCCACTCTTGGCATAGTGGGTGAATAATATTACTGTAGGCGTTAGAGGAATGTTTAACAGATGACCAGGAAAAAGAGCCGAACCTATTACATGCATCGTTGGGAATCTTGTAATATTGTAAGGGTACACTTAATCTGAGTAAAGATAACAAAAAGTGCTTGTCATGCAGCATGCTTTATCGCTGTTGAAATGTCAAATTATGAATATTACACTTTAGCCTTAATTGATAATGGACATGAGTCTAAAGTATAACACCTAAAAGTTACTTATGGTATAATTATCACACTTCCAGTATCACCAAGATTACTGCTGATTTAGTAATTTACTAAACAAAATTGCCAGACCAAATTAGAAGTAAATATTGGGACATTAAAATAGCTATGCTTTCTTATGATGTCTACCCGTCAGCTTTAAAATGACTCTCACAGAGCAAGGTTAAAGTTTATATTCCCCATTGTTACTCCCTACTGAGTCTTAGAATGTGGTCACCCACTAAACCATGGCAAGACTACTTCTCTTTGTAAAGGGCTCTAATATTTATATGCATCAAATCAATTATTGGGCACTGTGACGTTAGATGAGACCAAATAACATTTTATATGTTTCCTGTTTGTATGTTTGGGTATTTTTAGGGGTAGGAGTAGCATGTACCTTTGTGTATGATAATGTTTTAGGAGGATAAGTCAAAAAGCCAAAAATATTTGGAGCTCTCGAGAGTTCCTTGAGCTGTCCAGAAATGTATCCCCATTGATTTAAATTAGAAGTTTATCCTGGAGCCTATCACCTAATTTATCTAAGCAGCTCGATGTTTTTAAGCAGTGAGTGAAGGGGAGTTAGTTTGTAGGTGATTAAACTCACAAAGTATCTTTGTTTACATTTAAAAAATACCTTAAAATAAACACTTACAAATTTTCATCTCAAGTACTTTCTTGGGATAACTTATCCCCTAGTGAAATGTCACCTCACTATTATTGATTATACAAGCCCTCTGTTTTATGTGGTTCTAAATTGTATATTGGCTAGAGATCTCTACATAAGTAAAACACCATTATTTCAAAAGAAATATTCTGTCACATCCACATGTAAATGGTTTAATATTTTTCTGCTCTAATCACAAGGCTTAGTAAGTAGGCCACAACCACTAAAGTTTGAAATGGGGCTGTTGCTACAAAGATGAGAAATGTATAGAGGTAAACAAAATAACAAGTGATCCATCCACACAACAGAAAAAAAAACATCCAAATTGTAAATAAATCAGAATATAAGAAATATGCAACATTAAAGTATAGACATTCTGTTAAACAGAAACCAATTCTACAATATTTACAAATCTGCTTATAGGTAAAAGGGATTAGAACATTAAGTTATGATAGATTCACTTGAGTGCCTGTTGTATGTCAGAAACGTATGGTAAAGCGGATCTGTCACTAAGGTTCAGCATTCTTTACAAGACACATAATTTAGACATGGACACTGCATGGTAGCATCTCAGCGCTGCCATCTTCTTTTACTCTCCTGGCATGCCAGACAGCACATCATCTTTGTGTCCTTGTGCATCCGCTATAGTTTAAAATCCCATTCTATAGATGATCTGTGGAATCACCCACCGATCATCTTGTCGTACACATCTGTTAGCAAGGCAGTAGGAAACTAACCAATATTCCAATCAATTTTGACATTTCTGTAGACATGCATTAGGTAATGTAGTCCCTATATATGTTTTTTTTTCCAACGTGCTAGAACTGAAATATCATTCTACCACATTATATAGGTAGTTTTCATATAGTTAATATATTCAGAAAAATATCAGTAGTGACAGGTCCGCTTTAATAAAAATCCCAGCCCAGGTTGAACCCCTGTGTTAATGATATCACCCTGTTATAACTGTTTACATACTGTGTAATTAGATATATTAGAGCTGTAGGGTTGCCCAAAAGTTAGATTTCTCCTTATTGCCTTTGACTTCACTCTGAAGACAGGTGTAGAAAAACAAAAAACAGAAATCTAAATTTCGGTCACCTTTGTGTTGAATATACATGCACACAAATATCAATTGTATTTATTCTGTATAATGTTTTACATTTCTAAGTACCATCTAACTCTCTTATTGGAATCTGTATCTGACATTTGCTTTGTTAGAATGCATATCTGTGTTTGGTTATATTATGTAATGTATTGTCATTATTTTACAAGACTGCAACTTTAATTTATCACAGCAAAATATTTCTCTATGTTTAATGCAAAGATCATATCTTTATTAATATTCCCACCTCTAGACAATTTAAGTTAATTTAAATGTACTTAGATATTCATGTTTTGGTTAAAAAAAAAAAAAAAAATTTATGTTCATATGCTGTATGCCTAAAACAAATACAATGTTCTATTTATATTTTCTTAGTTTGTGATATGGAAATGGTACATTGATGAAAGTTTATTGCTGTAAAACTATAAACTGAACATGTTTGGAGTCTCACTGAGAAAAATATTAAAGAATCGTTTACTATTACTTTTTTGATTTCTTATTTTTTATGTGACATATTGCTTTAACTAGGCTAAAGTCCTGCAGTCAACAGAAAGCTGCACTCATGCGATCTTGTCCGGCAGCAAGTGTAGCTCATGTTTAACATGCCATTTCTACAAGTTGATGCTATACTATTGCTGATCATTAAGCTCTCTCCTGTGGACACTGTAACCACAACCCCTGGTGGAGTCAATAATGGCCCTTGAATAGAGAGGCCAATAGCATGCCTCCACTCATGGGCTGGCTCTGCTGCCCAAATTCAAGTCAATGAAAGTCCCTCTTAAAATAGAATAGGCACAGATTTAAAATCTGTCCCTGTTTTTACATGCCTAGTTCATTGGGTTTTTTTTAATATTGACACACACATAGGCAATTGTTGGAGTATTTTACTAGATTACCGACCTTGCCCCAGAAAAAGAATCTTAGTGTTTCTAAACTATTGCAAATCATTTTCCCACATAAAACTGTTGGGGTGCAGCCCAGGTGCCCCTATGGATGAGCCTCAACTGGTCCACACTATGACCTCAATTTAATATTATTGGATAACGTTTCCAAATGATTTCATATTTTTGGATAAGCCTTTAATGTCATTTTTTTTCCAGCATATTAAAATCTAAAAATATATCATAAAATGGTTTTAAAAATGTATTCAAAAATATTAAATAATTTGGAAAGTGTATCTAACAATATTTAAAAAGTTTAAATTAAGTTAGCAGCTTGTATAGGAAGGATTAGGAGAGAACCGCAAAGGAGGAAGAGTTCTAAGGTCAGAGGAGGGGGGAGACGGGGACACACTGTAAATGGATGAAGATATTGGCAGGCATAAAACTGAAGGTAAGATCTGATAAGACATAAGAGATGGAGACAGGGGGAAGGAACAGACACAAAATTGAGTTGATTGGGACAGACATAAAACTGTGCTGTGAGAGATGAGGTGAGGTACAAAACTGAGTGGAGGACATTGGGACAGACAAAAAAAAACTGGGAGGAGAAGGATACAAAATTGAGAGGGGATGGGTACAGACGAAAATTGGTGGAAATTCCTATACACAAACTATTTGTGATGGGCAGAAACAAAAAAAACACAAAAAATGGGATAGTGGGAGAAATGCAAAACTGTAGTGGGCATATGGAAAGAGATATAAACTATGTCAGGAAGATAGGTAGTAACAGAAAACTGGGAGTAATAGGGACAGACACAAAACTGAGAGCGAATCGAGAGACAAATCTAAGAGAGTAAAATGGTATGGAATATAAAGGTGGAGGCCATGGGAATATTGCAACTCTACTATCTAAATGGTTGAAACTATTTGGTGAAGAGTCAAAATTAGACATACATAAAGTGATAGGGAGAAATCAGAAAATCAAATTAAATATATCAGTATAAAGCAAATGGATGGATATAATCGCATGTATAGCATTCACAAAAGCCCAATTTAACAATTTGAGAACAGTGGGAAAACATGGTAAATCATAAATAACAACCAACAGGACAGATAGGGATAGGAGACAGTGGTAAGGTGTTCCTAAAAATGCTAGATCTAATCACATTTTGCACGTGCCAATACGTCCTATTGTTAACAACTAATAATCACAGGATGATTTCACATTTTGTAACCTCGTCTTGAAATATAGTGGAAGAACAGGATCTCAATACATTAATTCCATGTACGTTCATGGATTGGTGCCCTCTATCTCCTCTATTTAATGATAACATGACTACCCTGTAGACTGTCTCACATTTAATAATACGTTGAAGCAAGATTGAGAAGAAAAAGGTGAAAGAGGTAAGGAAATAGAAGAAAGAGATAGAGGAAGTAGAAAAGAATGGGGGGAGGAGGAGTGGGGTAGGGTTCTCTCTGCCCCTATAGCTAAAAAGTACTAAATCCCAAGTATTCACAGTAGTCTTCCCAGGGCTGCCATACCTTAGTGCATCTGTGTTTCAAACCTCTACATTTAGTTTATCCATGAGATAAGTATCTTTCATTTTATTCTCTACCCTATCTAAAGCTCTTGTGGCCATCAACTTGAGTTTATTTAATAGTTTCTGTTCTCATGGCTGTAGACAGACATCAGGTTTAGCACAGAGAAATATCCATGGGTCAATGTCAATATCTAGTACCCTTTGTAATCAATCCCCAACCTCCTTCCGGTATTGCATTATCTTAGGGCGGGTTCACCACATGTGGAGGTACATTCTCTTGTGACCACTCTCTCCAACAGCTATCTGTAAGAGATTTACCCATTTTGTGCTGCTTGATGGAGTCATGTACCACCTCATCAACATTTTATATGACTGTTCCTGCAAAGCTACACAAATGGACGTTTTAGCTTCTGCCTCACATATGTCCCTCCAATCCCTACCCTCTAAGGTCTGTTGCTGGTCCACTTCCCATTGTGAGACATATCCTATACTTCCTCTTCTCCATCTGGAGTGCTAAGCTAGGAGTATAAAGCTGTAATTAATTCCTTCTGTGGGCTTTCCACCAGTCTTTTAAAAAAATTTAAAGGGGCAGATGCCGCTTTCAACATACTCTGATTTTGTGCAAAGTTTCTAAGCTGTATATATCAGAAGAAATCTCCTGTTGTTAGTGGGGCTATTGTTTTAAGGTCATTAAATGATCTAAAAGTGTTATTCTAATACAAATGGATATACCTTTTATAATACTGCATGTTCAAGTCCACTGAAATATCGTGCTCTTTTTCCAGGTTTGAAAAGGGGGGTATTAGGGGAGGGGGTATTTTTGAGGGAGTATTTACAGACCATTAGGTCCCATATTCGAATAGAATAATTATTGTTATATAATCTATCTGGGTCTGCAGTCAGGGAAACTAAAGTGTCTAAGGGACTTATACCTAATTTTAATTCAATAAGTTGACTCTAGCAACGCCGCATCCGCAGCTGACACATTCAGTAGCATAGCAACAAATTTTCCTATGTTAATCTTTTACCCCAAGATATACATGTATGTTTTTAAAAGATCATGTAAGCATCGGAGGGAAATGCTTGGGTCGGTGAGGGTAAGCAGAACATCATCCACATGTATAGATACCTTAAACTCCCCTGTGGCTACAATGATGCCCTTTATGTTTTCTTGTGTTTTCTTGTGTCCTATTAATGTGTAGAAAGGGCTCTAAGGCTAAGACAAAAAGAAGTGGGGAGAGTGGGCATCCCTGTCTGGTCCCTGGTATTAAGGTTTGTGCCCTTGGGTCGGCATAGAGTGCTCCAATCGCCATAATAAAGGAGGACCGTATTCCCATATGCTTCAGTAGTAAAAAGAGGTAGTGTAAGCAGGTACATTAAAGACCCTAGGCATGCTGAGCAGTAGCAATGTTACGAATGCTCAAGTGTATAGAGACCTTTGCCTAATGTAGGAGATGTAACAAAACGAAAACAAATAAAAGGAATGTAAAGTAAAGCACACCATCAGTTGAGTGAACTAGTTACACTGCTAAAGGCCACTGGAGACCCACAAGATGGGTCATGCATTCCACCCGGCCCAACAAAAGGAGACCGCTGGGGTAAGTATGCAGACAGATCCGCTAAATATATTGGCTGCGGCACACTCCCGCCACTGACCAGAGAGTTGCAGCATCAGGTTCGCAACATGATGGTGAGCCTGGTGGTGTTACACCACCAGCCCCAGGCACTGCATGAACCCCCAACCTGCACCCTCTGTTCCAGCTCTGCATGGGGCCAAAGATGGGGATCTTGGAGATGATGGTCTGCCCAGGTGTGGGGCTGAAGTTCGAGGTGTTCCCTCTGGGCGCCAATAGCCCAAGAAGGCAGTCGTGGGGACCAGCAAAAACATTGATCAGATGATAGCTAGTGTTATTTATTGTCCCAATAACTGCTAGGTATCTAAAGTCAAAATCTGTGCATACTGTATAGATTTATATTGGGCACTTGTGCAAGACTATCTCTACACCATGCTTTTTGCTCAGTGCTCTCAAATTGTAGGCCCTATCATATATATGGTCAGTTAACTGAACCCAGGAAGACGTTGTACATGGGTCTCCTGAATGAACGCTATGTTTGCTTTTTGTCGTTTAATTTCATGTAAAAGTAGTCTATGTTTGTTAGGGACATTTAACCCACTGGCGTTGAGAGAGGTTATTTTCAAAGCCATAACAACAGAGTATTAAAGGTCTGTGTTGTATTTTAATGTATTTTAACTGTAGCTAATACTGTTAGCTATTACTGCAATAAAATACACATATTTGTGTTCAGTGATGTCTCATGAGTACAATAGTACCCTTTAAAGGACCACTATAGGCACCCAGACCACTTCAGCTTAATGAGAAACTGCTATGTTTATAAATTGGTTAATCCAGCCTCTAGTGGCTGTCTCACTGACAGCCGCTAGAGGGCTTCCGCGCTTCTCATTGTGATTTTCACAGTGAGAAGACGCCAGCCTCCATAGGAAAGCATTGTAAATGCTTTCCTATGGACTGGCTGAATGCGCGCGCAGCTCCTGCTGTGCATGCGCATTCAGCCGAAGAGGAGGAGAGGAGGTGGAGAGGAGGAGGAGAGTCCCCCACCCGACGCTGGAGAAAGAGGTAAGTTTAACCCCTTCCTCCCCCTAGAGCCTGGCGGGAGGGGGGCCCTGAGGGTGGGGGCACCCTCAGGGCACTATAGTGCCAGGAAAACGAGTATGTTTTCCTGGCACTATAGTGGTCCTTTGGAAACTTACAGGGTCAAATATAGGGCTTTCTAATTTTTACACATTGAAATGTGCCAGATTGGTTATGTTGCCTTTGAGACCATATGACAGCCCAGGAATGTAAATTACCCCCATCATGGCATACCATTTGAAAAAGTAGACAATCCAGGGTATTCAAAATGGGTTATTTCCTTTCTTTTTTAGTAGACACTTCGTCACAAACCCTGGTAAAGTTATAGTTCATATTTGTTTTTTGCATTTTTTTACAAAAAAAATGGACTTTCACTGATGATATCATCATCGCGATACGTTTTACAGTTTTAAAACACACAAAAAATTGAGCTTAAGTGGGCTAGTGTACAGAGATAAGTACCAGGAGCCGTTACCAGTATTCTCTGTAGTCCAGTCAGCCTTAATAGCAGACCTGGAAGAACAATTATTTAGGCCTTCCAGCTGTTCTGCTTTGGGCTGGAAAGCCCTACTGTGTGGTCCTGTCCCGCCGTCCCGATTTAGTTTCCTGCTGTCCCACATATGTGGACAGCAGGAAACTGTCCCAAGCAGCACAGTGCAAACAGATCATTAGATGCACGTGCACTGGGCATTAGGCACTAGGATCATGCAGGGAGCACTTCAACAGGTCCTATATGTAGGTATCAGGCAAAAGGCTGTTCCTCCTGCATGGGATTTCCTGTGTAATTGGTTGTTAATGGGCAGATGGAAAGTGATCCCTTCCACTTCCTATCCAGCCTCAAACACAGACACTGGAGGAGTTGGGCCAGCTCTATAACTTTATTTCCCAGCATTGTGAGGTATGGAATCAGGGCATTTAGGCAGACCTTCATGCTGACATCACCAGTGACACAATTTGCAATCACTGGCGATTCCTATAATGGGCAGGGTCTATTCAGTAAGTGGGCAATGTTCCCAATAAAGCACACCAAGCTAACAGATGGCCTTTTAGCTGGCACCTACATACCCGACCAAGCGGAAAGCGCTGTTGAAGTGCTCCCTGCATGATCCTAGTGTCAAATGCACAATGCAAATGCATCTAATGATCTTTCCTGCCAAAAAGCAAAACAGTTGGGAGGCCTTTATAACTGTTCTTCCAGTTCTGTTATTAAGGTTGACACTGGCAATGGCTTCTGGTACTTGTGTCCATCCACTAGCCCATTTTAGCTTTAACAAGAGTCTCCTACAGGGTATGCATCTCCTACAAGACTGTGCTGTGAGGCAGGAGCCCACAAACCTCTTTATATTAGGGTCACATGAGAAAATGCCCCTCTTGCCAGCCCTCTCTTGCATAAAATTAGATTTGCATTTGTCTTCAAGCCACTGCTCTTAAAGGACCACTATAGTGCCAGGAAAACATACTCGTTTTCCTGGCACTATAGTGCCCTGAGGGTGCCCCCACCCTCAGGGTCCCCCTCCCGCCCGGCTCTGGAAGGGGAAAGGGGTAAAAACTTACCTTTTTCCAGCGCTGGGCGGAGAGCTCTCCTCCTCCTCTCCGCCTCCGTTACGCCCCGCCGGCTGAATGCGCACGCGCGGCAAGAGCTGCGCGCGCATTCAGCCGGTCTCATAGGAAAGCATTTACAATGCTTTCCTATGGACGCTGGCGTGCTCTCACTGTGATTTTCACAGTGAGAAGCACGCAAGCGCCTCTAGTGGCTGTCAATGAGACAGCTACTAGAGGATTAGGGGGAAGGCTTAACCCATTCATAATTATAGCAGTTTCTCTGAAACTGCTATAATTATGAAAAAATGGGTTAACCCTAGAAGGACCTGGCACCCAGACCACTTCATTAAGCTGAAGTGGTCTGGGTGCCTAGAGTGGTCCTTTAATGTACTTTAAAAATGAACCACATACTTTGCTATCTATTAGTGTATTGACATTTTCTTTAGTACTGTACTTCCCTTTTTCTGAATAAAGTTTAAAAAAACAAAAACATTTAAGCCAAAATCAAAAAAATATAACTGATTTTTTTTTATTTGAATTCTAACATTATCTATATTTTTCCATTTGATATATAAACTCTTTAGTCTTTATAGTACCTGTGGTTAACAGACAAAACATTGTACTATTACTTTATTTTTGCATAAATTGCTGGTAACAGTAACTAATGCCTGGTTGACATTTGTTTGCTCCAAGAAATGGAAGTAATTTGTGATGCTTTTTCAACAGAGCTTTTTAAAAAATGCAAATTACTAAAAAATAGACTGTATTGATGTAGCTGTTTGGTTTTTTTTCCATTTTTTTTTTTTTTTACTTTTTCCTTTTCATTGTGCTGTTAGATGATGTGATCGGTTTACATTTCCTACCACTATTCATATTCAGTTCCCTTATTTAAATAGATGTCTTTGATTTATAGCTTGCAATCAGAACTTCAATTCTATTACAATAGTAATACAGTTAAGTACAAAAGTGACTTATGAGTAGTACTCAGGAGTGTAATCAGTGACCTATACTAATACCCTCTAATTTCAAGGAACATCGTTTACTCTAAGCAATGAAGAAATCTGTTCTGTAATTTTATCCTTGGGAAAGCAAATATATTTTCTTAAAATATTTATCCAATGCCAGGAGAAATGTCTGCTAATATTTCTTTAAAACTATATTAACGTTCCTATATCCACACTAATATCAGTATTTTATTATTACTATTGTTTGAATGATTTTTAATATGTAACACTTTATAATAAAAATTAGATATTGTTCATGTAGTCTAAAGCAGCAAATTAATTTTATATACAATGTTCATGGGTGTAGTAAAAGGGTGGATAGGGAATTAAAAAATCAAAAAAACATAATGTTGTTTCAAGATCATATGTTCCCGAGGAAGCTTACATATAAGCAAAATGCGTCATCACAAAAGGATGTTTCCCGGAAGCAGCATCATGAGTGGAAGGGGTTCTGTTGGCTGGAGACATCAGTTTAGATATTACTTGCAGCTCTATGTACTATTCACTTATCCAGGGTTGAAGGTCCTGTTTTATGTCTTCATGTGCTGTTGGAATAAAGTTTACACGTCCCTTCATAACTCTCCTTTGATGCCTGTACATTATCACTGGCTTCTGAAAGAGCTGCCAGTAAGTGCTTTTATAGTGACCTTGAATGTTTTAGCCAGCTATCTGCTTCATGTTTGTAAGTGACCTCCCCAGCCACCATTAGCAGCTTTCCCCTGGTTAGGCACTTTGCCTTTTTTGGAACTGAACCGAACGCTAATTCCCTCGCATTAAGAAAGCCACGAATTGTCCTCAGTGGTACTTAGCCGTGATCGTAATGGAACTAAATTCGGCATAAGGACTTTGTGGGTTCCCGGTCACCTCAGCAGGACTTAGCCGCTAATGTTATGGAACTGTTATCGGCATGAGGTGACCGTGTGGTTCCCAGTCAACTTCTTCCAAGGTTTTGAATGGCTTTTTGGAGGTAGGTGTCTTAGACTAAGGGTGTAGAATATTGAATATTCTATATGTTCCTATTCAAATACATAATAAGGTGTGGCTGTCTAATGGGTTAAACAGAACAGATGGCGTTTGCTATTCTGTACCATGAGGTCTCTGGAATTTGCTGTATAAGAGAGATTTGGGGTGGTCTTTATATGGGGAATTTCCTTATATGGCCAGAGTCTAAACTAAACGTTATGACGTAATTTGGGCTATAAAGGGCAGAAGGCAAAGGACCACGCTCTCTTCCTTCTACCATCCGTTTTGCTCTCCTTTCTGATGTCCTGAGTTGCTGATACAAAGATGACTCTCTGTAACGTCGTTAAGAAATACCATCTGTTAAGTATATTATTGTTTGCTGTTGAAGTAGAATAAATGCATATTTTTTAAAAAGAACATCAGATTGCGTATTAGTACTTTTCACTAATATAGACATATATTAGTGTGGCGAGCCTCTGATCCAAAGAAGAAATATCTATATATATATATATATATATATATATATATATATATATATATATATATATATATATATATATATATATATAGTAAAATACACCTATACAGTGGATATGGATTTGATTTGCAAGCTCATCCTGATGAAAGTCTGTGATACAGACTGAAACGTTGATTTTTATTTTGAGCTAATAAAAGCTAAGTTTTATTCATTCAACTTGGAAGTCCCTGGAGTGCTATCTTGTACTTTTGGCTGTATCTGTTTCCTGATAAGCACCGGGCAAGTACATCAAGGAAGGTGGAGTGCATTACTATTTTTGTTTTATATATATATATATATATATATATATATATATATATATGACTTGTTCAACTAAATAAACACACAGCCAGTTATTACAAAGGGGCACAAACACCACCTCAGATCCAGCCGGAGCACCCTATATTTCGGACGCAGGCACTTCCGAAACTTGACCGGCCAAAGCACCAAACTCCCTGGAACGGTTTTGGGCATAGGACCATGTGTGCGGCTGGTCAGAACTTTAACAAGGTGGCATTTCCCCTACACTGCATGGATCTGAGAGCTATCTGGAAAACGTGGGTGCTCAGATCAGGGCTGTATTCCCTATTTGGGGATGTATTATTTGTGGGGCCATTTTATATTTTTATTATTTTTTGGGGTATTTTTATATTTTTATGTTTGCCTCTCTGTTCATGGGAGATAATTAGCTTACCAGCTTTGAATGGAGACCCCATGCTGAAAAAGGAGCAGGCAACTTGGCCATTATAAACTGGTTCCTTTTCACTCTTCACTCAGACTTGACTACTGTTTGAGTGTACCAGCTAAACAGCTATACTCTCTGCAGAAAAGCTTTAATCATTAGAAGCTGGATTCAGGACCCTATTCCAGGGTGGGAAGCGATGGTGAGACCTCAGCCAAGTTGTGGCCACTAGGCGCTGGAGCGCTGATGGTGTCCCGGCGATAGCTAGAGAGCGTGCTTGGTGGAGGTACCCAATCGGGGTACCAGGCAATCCACCACAGGGTTATTATATTAAAATAATTTCCTTGGCAAGTTTATTAACGCAATCTCCCATCAAATATTTTCTGACTGTGCCATGTTGCATATTTTGTCTGTATGTTGCCCATCAGTGATGTCCCTGCAACTGCTAAAGTCCATTGGTTCAATCATTAGATGAAGATGAAGATGAAAGTAGTTGTTAAGGTGATGGCTCCACTGACAACTCTGGCTTCTTCTTTGCATAGTATCTAGTTTACAGGTCGCTCGCGACGACCTTGCTTATCTCATCACAGCGAGCAGCGTCATCTGGTCCCTGTTTCTAGACTGGCAGTGTGTCTGACGCTGCACGCTCCAGAGCAGCTTCCTTATATGTGTGCTGTAGCCAGTCATGTGACCCGGCACACAGTGATGACCTCAGAGACCACAAGGGAGGGAAGAAACTCCTCCCACGTGTTGTGGTTAACACTAATTGGAGATTAGCCAATCAGACACACCCTGTGTTTATATACGCTAACCTCTCCCTTGCCTCTGTGCCCTGTTGTGGTCTTTGGTTTACCATTGAGCGTTGCACTTGTTATTTGAATTCCTGGTTACTGATATTTGGCTTTGTCTCTCGTTATTCCATCTCTCTGTTTCCCTTGACCTCGGTTCGTGTTTTTACTATCCCTTTTTGCATAATCCGACTATTCTAAGGATCGGTATTGCAATTCTTTCTACTCTGTCCTGTCTGAGTGTTAGGGTTCCCTAGTGAATGCTAGATTACAACAGGGCCAAATGGACCCAGCAGACATCTTGCAGCAGTTAGCTGCTCAGAATTCAAAGCTAGAGGAGCAAGACCACCGCTTGGATCAGTTCATCCAGGTGTTACAGACTATTCTGCCGTGCAAAGCTCACCTCCAACAAGCACCACTGGCCCCTGTTAGCATACCTGTACAGGAACGTTCCTCTTACTCGGTACACATGACACCAAAGGTATAATGGTGCCCTTTGTCATGGGTTTCTGAACCAGGTTGATATACACATGGTTATGAACCCATGCTCCTTTCCTACTGACAGGAGTAAAAAAGAGTTTGCCATTAATCATCTCTCTGGCAGGGCTTTAGCATGGGCAAAACCTATATGGGAATCTGGTCCCAACATCACCTATGCTGATTTCCTATCGTCCTTTCGGAAAACCTTTGACATGCCAGGTAGGATAGCTTCCACTGGGAAAGCCTTGTTATGCATCAAACAAGGTTCCAGAACAGTGGTAGACTAGAGAGAAGGCCTATGCCTCTACTGCAGCAAAAAGGGGCATGTAAGGACAACATGTCCTGACCTGCAGGGAAACGCCAGCACCTGAGACCAGAGGAGGATTATTATTGCAGCTACACACTTGGTTATCTCTTCCCTCTTTTTAGATAAGGTAAAGAGATATCAAAACCAAGCACCACCTGAAACACCTACAGGTTTATTGTTTGTACAGGGAAGGGACAGGAAAAAAGTCATGACATTGTTTCATAGGTCCAAAACAGCGGGACACCCAGACATCACAAAAACGTATGATAACATAACAAGACAGTTCTGGTGGCCTTCTGTTAGGAGGGACATCATAGAGTACATTATGGCTTGCCAAATTTGTACTCAGGCCAAGTCTCCCACAAGCAAGCCACCTGGTCTCATTATGCCACTCTCAGTGCCCAACACGCCTTGGACGTACCTCTCCATAGATTTTATAGTGGACCTTCGACCCTCCGAGGGTCACATGGTCATTCTGATGGTGACTGATAGGTTCTCTAAGATGGCTCACTTTGTTCCGCTGAAGAAGCTTCCTTCTGCTGCGCAATTAGCGGAGGTCTTTGCAAAAGAGGTATTCCGGCTGCATGGCATACCCATCGTTATTGTCTCTGACAGGGGCCTTCAATTCATCTCTCGATTCTGGGGGAGTTTCTGTACTGAAATGGGTATATCCTTGTCCATTTCCTCATCCTACCACCCACAGTCAAACTGCTGAAAGAGCAAACCAATCACTGGAACTCTATTTATGCTGTTTCGTGAACGAGCATCAAGATAATTGGTCCCATCTCCTCCCATGGGCTGAGTTTGCTAGGAACACAACCTAGCATCCTTCCGGTGTATTCTCCGACAAGGGAATACCCGCTTTGAACGAACACCTAACCTTACTTCAGGAGATGTGGGACCGGGTCCCCCTTGCTCTAACACGTGCTGTGGAATCCCAGAAAAATTTCACTGAGCGCCATAGGGCTGTGGCTCCCACTTATGTGCTGGATGACAGAGTATGGCTGTCCACGAAAAACATACGCCTTCGTGTCCCCTCCAAGAATTTGGCACCGAAATATATTGGGCCTTATAAAGTCTTGCGCAGGGTTATTCCTGTCTCTTACACTCTGGACTTGCCTCCATCCCTGCGCATCCCCAATACGTTTCACAAGTCCCTTCTGAAGCCCCTCCTGTGTAACCGGTATTCAAGGCCTGTTAGGCGCCCGGCCCTATCCGTGCCAACTCTAGCGAGGAGTACAAGGTGCAGTCTCTTCTCGACTCCCGCTTCTTCATGGGCGCCTTACAGTACCTGGTTCACTGGAAGGGTTAAGGCCCAGAGGAGCATTCCTGGGTATCCGTCTCTGATTTGAATGCCCCTCGTCTTGTTAGGGCCTTCCATGGTCGTTTTCCCTTGAAGCCTTTGGCTTCCCACCCTCCTGGCGGTCGTCGGGGGGGAGGGGGTTATGTCAGTTACCCTTGCTTACCTCATCAAAGCGAGCGGCATCATCGGGTCCCTGTCTCCATACTGGTGTCTGACACTGCACGCTCCAGAGCAGCTTCCTTATATGTGTGCTGCGGCTTTGTCTCTCGTTATTCCATCTCTCTGTTTCCCTTTGACCTCGGCATGTGTTTTGACTATCCTTTTTGCACAACCGACCATTCTAAGGATCGATATTGAATTCTCTCTAGTCTGTCCTTAGTGAACGTTACAGTCTAACACTTATTAAAAGATGCAATACAGTTAAAATTATTTGTGTTTTTGTTCAACAATAAATAGGGAGTCATGTCATATTAATAGATATGCTTAAAATTCCTTTGCTTACCTTTTGCCTTTATAAAAAATAAATTACCAAAGTAAGTTATTATAAAATGTCAACCCGACATGGCATTTAAGATTTGGTTATATTAAACCTATCTGAAGATGATATAGCTGTTACATAGCTCAGTACACCTGTCTGTATGATACAAATGATATACATAAATGTGGTCTATATTTGAAGATGTAAATTATGCCCACATTAACACAATTTGTAATAGTCGTAAGAGTATACCTAAGGGATTCAGTAATGTAAGCAATGAAAACAATGATGAAACAATTGGTCTAAGAGCAATACCGAGGGATACATTCAGAAATTCTTTAGATCCATTCATTTATTTCACATTTTTGCAGCCTTATGCTGAAATTGTTTGAATAAGTTTGGTTTCAAAACAATCTGTATTCAATAATCCATAATGACAAAACAAAAGCCAGATTTTTAAAAATTACAAATTTATTAAAAAGGAAAAACTGAAATTTAACATTGACTTAAGTATTTAGACCTTTTGCTGTAACATTAGAAATTTCTCTATATCATCCTTGAGATGTTTCTACTGATTGCTCCAAGTCCACCTGCAGCCAATTAGATTGATTGGAGATGATTTGCAAAGCCATGCATCTGTCTATATAAGGTCTTAAAGCTGTGAATGCATTTCAACCATAAGGCCAAATGAATTGCCTTCAAATCTCAGAGACATGTTTATGTCAAGGTGCATATCAGGGGAAGGCTACTAAAAAATGTGGCTGCTTTGAAGGTTCCTAAGTGTACATTGGCTTCCATCATTTTTAAATGGAAGAAGTTGACCACTTTGTCAAACTGAGCAATAGAGGAGAAAAGGCCTTGGTAAAATATATGACCAGAGTCCGATGGTCACTTTGGCTCAAGAGATCATGTGTGGAGATGGAAGAAACTTGCAGAAGGAAGCCATCATTTCCACACTCTAGTGATCTAGCTTTTATCGCAGATTGGCCAAACAGAAGCCTCCTCTAACAACAAGACACATGAAAGCGTTCTTGAATAAAAGGACCTAAAGAACTCTCAGACTGTGAGAAACAAGATTCTCTGATCTAATGAACTGTTTGGCCCAAATTCAAAGTGTCATGTACCTAAGCAATACCTTTTTGACAGTGAAGCGTGGTAGTAGCATCATACTTCAAATAATTGAATAAGACTTAACAGGTAAATGCTGGATGGATGATTTACTTTGGACACAGATTAAAAGGCATTTGATTCGTTTGTACCAGCTGAAACACATTTCTGCACAGATAAACTATGCAACAAGGGTTGGAATACCAATAAAAATGTGTGTGGTGTGTGTGTGTGTGTGTGTGTTACATAGTTACATAGTTTCATAGCTGAAAAGAGACTTGCGTTCATCAAGTTCAGCCTTCCTCACATTTGTTTTTTGCTGTTGATCCAAAAAAAGGCAAAAAAAAAACACAGTTTGAAGCACAATTTTGCAACAAGCTAGGAAAAAAAATCCTTCTTGACCCCAGAATGGCAGTCAGATTTATCATTGGATCAAGCAGTTATTATCCTACATTGAAAGACTATATCCTTGAATATTCTGTTTTTGCAAGTATGCATCTACTAGGTGTTTGAACATCTGTATGGACTCTGATAAAACCACTTCTTCAGGCAGAGAATTCCACATCCTGATTGTTCTTACAGTAAAAAACCTTTCCTTTGCCTTAGACGAAATCTTCTTTCTTCCAGTGTGTGTGTGTGTGTAGGTGTGTGTGTGTGTGTGTGTGTGTATATATATATATATGAAAACAGGGGGCTGGCTGCACTCCCCTGAATATGCATAAGTAGGGTGCTGATGGAAGCCAGTTTACACAATAAAAACAGAAAATCCAGCGCACTCCATTATCCCCTAAACAGCAACTTCAGTGCTGACAGATTAGTTCGTTTATTTTAGTTTTTTGTTTTTTTTAAACACCTAATCCAGGCAAAAAATAATGGGGGTTTAGTTACATTATATGATCATACATTATATATATATAATAATCTCCATATTGTTAACATTTTTATGTCTCCTGAAAAACTATATAAAAATATAAAAAATGTAGGATTCATATTTCTATTGTTTTTAGCCCTTATATAAACTATAGATAGAAATAGGTATAGTTACCTATAAATACCTATATAAATAGTTATAGATCTCTGTTCGTATTGGGAAATTACAGTGAAATAATATAGTTTTTCCATTAGGGGTTAATATGACCAATTCTTTTTTGTTTGCTCTTTTTTAATTTGTTTGTTTTAATTTAATCACTGAAGCTCTCGTTTAAATGATTCGACCACCATGGAGCTTGTGCTTCGTCTACTGTTTGTCAGTATATCTAAACTCCCCATTCGTAATAGAAAAACAGAGGGAATGGGTTATTGGACCCTCTTCTATATCAACACTCTGTGAAAATAATCCAAGCTTGTGGTATGATCTCCACGCGAGCACAGACAGTTCTATATTCAGTACTCAAAAAAGGAGCTAACTCAATCCAGCAAACTATTTCAATTGATTCTGTCATTTTAAATTATACTGACTAATCCTGTAGCAGTGTTAAACCAGAGTGGAATGTCAGCATTAACGGGTGGTTTTATTCACTAAATAATGAGGTAAGTGGCATTGAAACTTACATTTCTTATCTTGGTCCAAAATAACTTAGTTGTAAAAGTTCTCTATCTTGAAAACATTTGTAAATTTGCTCCTCTGGCTTCCATTTAACAAATTATTATTTTCAATTTCCCACAGTCAGCTGTAGTAAATAAACTTAAGTGACTAGTAAACTGAACATTTAATCCAACATATTCAAATTAGTAAAATTCTCCTTTTGGCAAGTTTTGACCTAAACAAAGCAAATTTGGTTTGTGATCCACCACAATACACAATGTTTTGAATTTACTTCTAAATTTAAATCATAGCAGCATAAGAGATAATTTAGCACACAAAACACACCACAGTACATCATATTGCTCACATGGAAGCATTAGCATTAGCAAAAGGCTAATGAAATATTTGCGTCACCCTGTGCTTTGCTGTGATTGGTCCGTGATAGTTCATAACGAATTATATTATGTTACAATGGCAAATATTTGTGAAGTACACTGGTAACGTAAGATATACATTTCTTTAGCACCTTGAACAGTTACTGAGGGCAAGAACTTTTCACTGTACAGACTTTGAGAACATATACACTTTGTATGATTTTCAGTGTTTGGTTCGCTAGCTTTATGAAACAAGACTCGTGAGTCATCCAAACGCCTGCACTCCCATTAGTGCTGTGAAAAATGAGTACTATGGTAAGTACAAAGCCAAATGACATGCTTCCAGTGTACAGCTACATCTCCCTGCTGGACCTGTCAAGTTGACTGTGGGTGGGAGTGAGGTGGAGCACATCTGGAATTAGCTGATGGAAAATAAACCAGTAAAGAAATTGGGGAAAGCTCAAAATATGACCCACCCCAAGGGAAAGAGACTTAGGTCATTGACAGTTAAATTATAACAGTATTATTGTAATGAAAAAGTGCATGAACTGTTTTCTTAAGGACAAAGAAAACTGACCTACCACTCTGAGTTGTCAAAATATTCCGTATTCGTTTTGTGTAAACAATTTATCCTTGCTGTCCTCTCCAAAATTACAATGAACTTTTGGCAACAGGGATTTCCCTTAATAGATGTTTTCTGATTTGTGGTTTGCACTGAGTAGCCCCAGTCTATCTGGAAAAAGGAAAACTTTTTCAACACTTACTACAATTTCCTTTTCTTGACCAATCACCATGGCAGCATTAATTAATGGATTTGCTCTGCCCACTCACAGCATAAAGGACAGGAAATATAACTGTGATGTTAGGAGAAATCGCATAATCCATTGCCTAACAGGCAGCCTTAGTAACTAGATTCATAACCTCATAAAATGGTGGATTTGAAGTAATAGAGTAAAGCTGCCATGGTGATTGATCACAAAAAGAAAATGACAGTACATATGGAAACGATTGTTATTATTCCTGATCAATCACCATGGAAGCATTAACTAATTGGTAATAGTCAATCTAAACCATGAATGGGAGGGACAGGTAGATACAAAGAGGGGTTGTGGGCTGCAGCACCACACCCCTCATCTGCCCAAAATAGTGGTGAGTTGAGATGTGTGTTGGCAGAGTGGATTATCACAGAAATTGTATGGGCCTTTGCCGTCAAAGAGCTATATGCATTTATAGATGAGTTGTTGGTCTGTTATTTTAATGTTTACCAGTACTGGACTGTTTTGGGGGTTAATGAGGCTGCCAGACTATGATGAGTATAAATGATGTCACCGGAAAAGTTTGGAACCAACCACTATGTTCAAGGCATTCATAACTCATGCCAGATGTCATTGGTGCTAATGGAGTTGATGGAAAAAGAATCTGCATCTCTTAGGCAATGCTCATTTCTTTGTGATTGCTCTGGCGTCCTGTACAGATCATTTTGGTAGAGGTTGCACGGATATATGATGTCACATCTCGCAACTTCCATAGACTCCATCTATCAAAATCAATATATTAAATGCTTTGCCTGAGCATGCCCATTCACAAAGAGATCTGTGAGTTTCATGTGCAAAAAAAAGGTAATGAATTTTCCTTGCGTCAAAGCCAAAGGTAGCCAGCCCTCCCCAGATTCTGGTAAGAATTCCCATTTTAGATAACAAGACTCATGTTCAGTGGGATGGCAATTCACCTGGCTCCATAATACCTGCAGGACATCAGAAGTGCTTAATTACATTTACAGATTTAACTATGAGTATCAGATGATGTTAGATAACTCAAATGTAAAAGCAAAGGCTTTCTGGCACGTTAGTAAAGGCTTTGCAAATCCTCACAACTTAAAGTTGTCAGGAATAGAGACATACCCAAAGTATAATAAAGGTGCTTATCTGCTGATACAGACAGGTATAGGAGTATCCATAACTAAGTTTACCTTCTATTCTTTGACAGGGACGAGATACAAGTGTAGGAATTAATGCCACATATCCCCTCACAGTTTTTTAAAGAGATATGTTTGCATTCTGAAGGCAATAAATGCTGGTAACATATTCCATTCTCTGAATAAAGGAAAGTAAGAACAGATATCAAAATGGACTTACCACCCACCAGACATCTGTAGGTTATACGTACTGGATAGGGGTGTCCAGAACAAAAGTCAGCATAGCCATTGACAGAACTCTTTTCTAGAATGCCAACATAGAATATATAAGACTTACCTAGATGCTCACGAATAAACTCCCAAATGTGACCCATTTGTTATAAAGAATTGCAGTGAGAGAAAAAAGTATTTGATCCCCTGCCTTTTTTTAAACATTTGTCCACTGAGGAGTGGGACAAAGGGGTCAAATACTTATTTCACTCATTGACATGCAAATCAATGTATAACGTTTTTCTGGATTATTTTTTTCTTATTCTGTCTCTCACTGTTTAAATACACCTACCATTAACATTTTAGACTGATCATTTCTTTGTCAGTGGACAAATGTTCAAAATCTGCAGGGATTCAAATACTTTTTCCCCTCACTAAGGATGCCCCGGTTTCCCCCCTCGCCTGTCTGACATCCGTAACTGTCCTCCTCGACCTCCCCGCGCCCCTGGGACTTCCCTGGGCAGGGGAAGGGGTGCCTGCCCCTAGTGGCGCCCCCTGGTGGACAGCGAAGGTAAAGCGCCGCTCGAGCGATGGAAATTTTCTAAGTCCCGCGAGCTCCAGGCCCGTCGCGTATGAGGTCGGATCTGCCCCTCCGCGTCCAGGCACCGCATCACAATTACCTGAAATAACAGTAAATTCCCATACTTGTCAGTGATACACTGATCTACCTGAGACAAAGTAGTTTTGGTGTTTAGCCCATGTCCCTGCAGTCTCACTGCTCACTTCTCTGCCATTAAGTTGAGTCACTTTGTATATACAGCCCAAGTCACACCTCCCTGCATGTGACTTGCACAGTCTTACAAGCACTTTCTGAGAAGGAAACTAGATTGCCTAGGTTCCTTTATTGCAGAGTTTGTTTAATCTAGAATGTTATATCTTTGTTTATAACCTACAAGAGCATGCAGGAGTCTCCTATGTGTGTGATTGAAGTTCAATTACCAGAACATGAGATAAAAACTTCTCCTGTAAGCAAGTTAACATATGATTGAAAAATGAAACCATTTTTTTTCATATATGCTGTGTGAGTCAGCCAGGGGAGGTGTGCTCGGACTGCACAAACAGAAACAAAAGTGATTTAAATCCTAAACCAACTAAGCAGCCAGTTTGATGCAAATAAACAGCAGTAGATCTGTGCAACCAGTAGATTTTTAAAAATGTTTATTTAAATTAGAGGCTCCCTAGGCATCCCATGAACCATTGTCATCTCCTTAACAGGAAGACCACCAGTCACTAAAAAAGGTACACCCGTTCAGATAAACATCTGAATGTACTGAGTCTTCAGAAAGAAGGAGACTTATCGAAAAGCAGCCTAGTAAGTATAAAATAAAACCTTGGCTTGCCAAAGCAGAACTCATCCTTCTTCTGTAAAGCATAAGGCAAGACTGAAAAGGGGCTAACTTATATATACTAACATCAGAGTTTTTTTTACTATATTTTCTGCTATGAGTTGGATGAGTTAACCAATTAGTTAATGCTGACATAGTAATTGATGAGAAATATATATAAGGTTGATGGTGCACTAAAAGCACTCAAATCTGCATGAGCCTTGAAACAGTTACTAGAACTTGGGATAAAATAATATACCTTTTTATCTTCTTTTGACACTTCTAGGTGTAGATACTACAAAATCGTTTGAGCCGATAGATAAAACAGATGAGTTGTTTTTTTCTCCAGCAGAGTGGATTATCACAGATGAAATAATAGTACAATTATAGAAAAATATAGGTTGGCAACAATAATTTTTGTTGTTTATTGTATCTTATTATAAGATTTCTTTATTTCGATTGTATGTATGTCAGGATTTTAAGCACAATGATAGCTAGAGACAGTTGGTGGCCTCTGTTTTCTGGTCTGCAGTTTGTTTTCTATTCATAAGACAGGTGTACACTAAATTCGTAGCACGCTCTGATATTTAATCAGAAACATCCACTTGTAAAAGACATTATTGCACCTGCTGGTGTGTGCCTGCAGGCATCCGGATAGTTTTATAGGGTTCACGAGTGCATGTTAACAAGTTCAATAATGTGCAACATCTGTATGTTAAAAACACTAACTCAAGAATAAACAGTCCACAGAATAACTGACACAAAACATTTATTTTCATTAAAAGAGTATCTTTGGACCACATATAAAAAAAACATTTAACTTAACAAAAATATATTCATAAACAATGTTATTTATTTATTTTTTTTTAAATAGATAACAGGAAAAACCCTCACACTGCTGAGAATTTTACATAATACAATTTATGGGTTTGCTGTCTGCATCAAGGACAAAATATTGCACCCCTTATGTCAAATCTCATCATGCCACATATTTCTTTGTGTTAAAGGGATATTATTGGCACCACAACAACTTTAGCTTAATGAAGCAGTTTTGGTGTTTAGCCCATGTCCCTGCAGTCTCACTGCTCAATTCTCTGCCATTTAATTGAGTCACTTTGTATATACAGCCCTAGTCACACCTCCGTGCATGTGACTTGCACAGTCTTCCAAGCACTTTCTGAGAGGGAAACTAGATAGTCTAGGTTCCTTTATTGCAGAGTTTGTTTAATCTAGAATGTTATATCTTTGTTTATAGGCTACAAGAGCATACAGGAGTCTCGTGTGTGTGTGTGTGTGTGTGTGATTGAAGTTCAATTAACAGAATATGAGATAAAAACTTCTCCTGTAAGCAAGTTAACATATGATTGAAAAATGAAACCATTTTTTTTTCATATATGCTCTGTGAGTCAGCCAGGGGAGGTGTGCTCAGGCTGCACAAACAGAAACAAAAGTGATTTGACTCCTAAATGGCAGTGAATTGAGTAGTGAGACTGCATGGGCATGAACTATACACCTGAAATGAAGCACTGCCCAATGCAGTTGATGTGTGCCAGGTGACCAACTGGTAAATGCTCTGTCTAGAACACGGAGATGCCAGTACCCCTCAAGTAGCTGCTAATGAATGGCAAAGCTCCGAGAGATTCCCATGACAGAGCACTCAACAAGGGAGCAGCATTTGTACATATACAGGCAGCTGCTAAATGCCTTTCCCCTCTCAGTATCCTCTGATGTCACTTGGTTCACGAGCACCCATATACGGTTGACCTTGGTTATGGTCATTTACTCAACATACATTTGGAATGTACACATTAAAAAGCCGAAATATGTGACATGAGATGGAGAAGTTCAAATTAAAGAAACAGTTGAAGGGAATCAATGGGCAATGACAATGAAAATCAGTGTGACAACCACTAGAGGTGGATTTTCTACATTGCATGATTAAAACTAAATGGCCACTATAGCCAGGCCTCTTTGAGATTAAATGTTCTGGGTGACTTTAGCACTTTAATGAATCATGGTCAACAAAATAAAAAAAGCTATTCCAGAATCCAGAGGCATCATGTTGTCATTTGAGTATTATTTTTTTTCTTCTGTACCTATTGCTACAGAGAAACACTCTAGGGTATCACTTGATAACATGGCATATTGTAAGAATAGTAAGCAATAGTAATTGTAACCCCTTTATTGGGGACTCTATATTGCGTTGCATTATAGCAAATCAACTACCACCCAATGGACTAAAACAGTAAATGTTATAATGATCCCCTCTCTTTCATCATTTAATGACATAGGCTGAAAAAAGATGTGCGCCCATGAAGTTCAGCCTTTCTCACATCTGTGTTTGCTGTAATCCAAAAATTAAAAAGGCAAAAAACTCAGTTTGAAGCATTCTCCAATTTTACAATAAACTAGGAAAAAATGTCTTCTAAACCTCATAATGGCAGTAAGATCTCTACTTGGGTACAGAAGCTGTTACCTATATATTAAAAATTATATTCCGGAATATTATGCTTTTGTATTCATCCAGTTGCTGTTTAAACATCTGTACCGGCTCTGATAAAATAAATTTATTCAGTCAGAGAATTCCACAACCTTATTGTTCTTACTGTAAATAACCCTTTCCTTAGCTTTAGACTAAATCTCATTTTTTCAAGTCTAAATAAATTACCTTGTGTATGTAAAGTCTTGTTTATGAATAGATTAACAATGGTTTGTACTGGTCCCAAATCAGGGGTCAAGTCCTGGGGGGGAAAGTGTGAGAACTCACCCAAGATCCCCCCTCCCACCCCAAAAAAAAATAAAAAATTATATATTTCTCAGAAAATACAGTGCAACATTCATTGTAAGTGCCAGTTTACAAAGGCATCTCCAAAATTCACATGCAATAATGGCAAAGCTCTCTGAATGTGATTATTTGTTAAACCTTGCAGGGGTTGCAGATGCTGTTCAGGAAATGGGACTGTTATCTGAAGCTCTATAAAAATATGACATCACACTTCCACGAGCCTATCAACTGCTTAATGGTTCAGTTTGTGCAGTTGAAAAAATTAAAGACATGCCTGGCAAACATCTGAAAGAAGTCATGGAATCGCTGGAGAAATGTGTGACCATCAATCCAGAGAGTTGAAAAGGCCAAGTGGGGATAATTTTCCCTCTACACTCTAGTATCATCAATCCCCTGTCTGACAGAGGTCAGCCAATCCTGGTAAATATCTCGCCTCCTATAAAATATATCTGACCTCTCCAGACATCAGGATGGATTTCCAGAGAATAAATCTCCAATACATCCCACACACAAGGCCCAGGGACTCTAGACTACTTCCGAACCCGCCTGTAAGTTGGACACACCCAGGGCAAAGCTCACCCCGGTCACCCTGCCATGGCACACAGTGTCGGTATACTAGTCGTTCCCTCACACAAGGTCCTATCTCACTCTCTGGACAGCAACACATGCAGCTGAATAAAGCTCCCGGTTCCGCTTCCCCCGACACAAGCACACGCAGCGCTTCTCCTCCTTGTGACTCCACCGTCCGCGTCTTCCACAACTCCCAAGTTTCACTTCTGCATCACCCAGTAACATAGAAACCAAACACATCCAGCCAATCAGAGAGGAGCATCCGGCGAGACAAACAGGCCCAGCTGTGACTGGCAGCAGTTCTGACCAATCAACGAAGAGCCTGGATGTCTCCGACCTATCGGGTGTAGAAAAGCAAAACATACCACTCAACTGTCAATGGAACATCAGCAGCCAATCGGAAGTCTGCCTTTCAAACTGCCAGTAATGATGTCCCTAGTAAACACCCCCGCCACCCTTTAAAGGGCAATCCCAGGGACTAGCATGTAAAAAAGTAAACTAAATGCAATAGTAAATGTTACTTGTTAAATAAATGAACCCCTGCATTGCTGGGCATTACTGCCATGATGTGGGATAGTCAGTGAAGCTCCATGAATTCGTCACATTCCCCAACTCAGCTTTACACAACTAACAAAAGAGAGGGATGACAGAGTGACCCCCAAACAGCGAGCTCCCAAACTTCTCTCCCCGTCCCTCTTGACTAGTGTCTCTGACTGCCTCTCTGCAATTTCTAACTGGATGGCTGTCCACTTCCTTAAACTCAACTTGACCAAAACTGAAATTCTGGTCTTTCCTCCCTCAAGTGTTGCTACTCCTGTGTCTGTTTCCTTCCAAGTCAATGGTGCTACCATCAGCTCCACCACGCAGGCTCGCTGCCTAGGTGTTTTCTTTGACACCGACCTCTCCTTAACTCCTCATGTTCAGTCTATCGCCAAATCCTGCCGCTTCCATCGCAAAAACATTGCGCACATCCGACCCTACTTAATGCCAGATGCGACTACGGTGCTGGTCCATTCCACTGTCCTTTCTCGCCTTGACTACTGTAATCCGCTTCTCAGTGGTCTTACGTGCTCCCAACTTGCACTGTTACAGTCCATAATGAAAGGCGCGGAGAGGCTCATCCTCCAGTCCGCCCGCACCTCCCACGCCTCACCCTTCTATCAGTCCCTACATTGGCTTCCTGTAAGATATAGGGCTCACTTTAAAATTCTGGTTCTTGCTTTCAAATCTCTACATAATGCTGCTCCCACCTTTCTATCCTCCCTAATAAACAAGTATGTCTCGTCTAGGCCCTAACGCTCTGCTGAAGACTTACGTCTATCTTCTGTCCGTACTCCCACCTCTGATGCTCGCCTTCAAGACTTCTCAAGGGCTGCACCGTTCCTGTGGAACTCACTTCCCTTCTCCGTTAGATTCTCACCCAGTCTCCACTCCTTCAAAAAATCATTAAAAACCCACTTCTTCATAAAAGTGTATCAATTAAACTAATAATAGCTCCCGACTGATTCCTCTCTTGCAACTGTCATCAGTCTAATACTATCCTTACCTTTTGTGTGACTTTACCCCATTCCCTCTAGCATGTAAGCTCATTGAGCAGGGCCCTCAGCCCATCTGTTCCTGTGTGTCCAACTTGTCTGGTTACAACTACATGTTTGTTCATCCACCCACTGCAAAGTGCTGCGGAATTTGCGCTATATAAATAATAACATAATAATAATAATAACAACCCAGATTTGTTTTATACGTTTAGCCTCAGGACTATTGGTCCTGCATTGATAGGCAAGAACAAGTAGAAGAATCCTTTTCCTCCAAATTTAAAGCCGTATTATGTCAAGTTAGGTTTGTGTATGTCAGTCTTCCTATCAATTGTCACCTACTACAACACCATTATGTATATGTTCCTGTCGCTGTGCCAATCACATTATTACACTTTGGACATTTTATTTAATTGTTTTAACATAACTTGGAAAAATAAAGAAAAGAAAACATTACAGTAAAATAAATTAAATCACCTACTCAATTACAAAAGGTTGTTTTATTTATTGTTCTTTGACTCAACTTCCTGTTCATCAATTATTATTATTATTATTATTATTATGATGCTATTTATAAAGCGCCGTCAAATTCCGCAGCGCTTTACAGTGGGTGGACAAACAGACACGTAGTTGGACACACAGGAACAGAGGGGTTGAGGACACTGCTCAATGAGCTTACATGCCAGAGGGAGTGGGGTAAAGTGACACAAAAGGTAAGGATAGTATTAGACTAGTGACAGTTGCAGAAGAGGAATCAGTCAGGAGCTATTAACAGTTTAATTGATACGCTTTTATGAAGAAGTGGGTTTTTAATGATTTTTTTGAAGGAGTGGAGACTGGGTGAGCATCTAACGGAGGAGGGAAGCGAGTTCCACAGTAACAATAACAGTGTGCAGTGTGTATCATTGTTGTGATGTTTCTGACCATAGCTGGACTCCAGATTAGTCCTTGACCCCTTCATATGGCCGCAATCAGTAATTAGTCAGAGAGACTCTGGAACTGCAGGTTGCAGTAGAATTTTATCACATGAGATTAGCATGTTAGGAGCTATGAAAATTTAACTAAATAATACATAACACAAAACAGGAACCAGTCAACTAATCTGGATTTTATTGAAAAAAAATAAAATAATTTAATTTCTATGTAGATAAGATCCTCATGAGTGTCCCTATTTAAAATATTTTGACACATAACCAACATTTTATATTATTTTCTGTATTTAAAATACAAAAAGGTAATAATAATAAAAATATAATAGGCACAATGGGTCTGAAAATGTTAGACTTTAGCGTGCTGCATAGCTTGCAAACCAGATATAAATAGATTATAATCAAATGAAACACAAAATTTAATTGATTACTCATTATGCTCTTTTCAAATTATAGGTCCATTTCCAAGTGTATTAAAAATTATTGTTTGAGGACGGGCCTGACTGAGATGGCGACTGGACTTCTTCTCTAAGAGCTCCGTGGAGATCTATCAATTTAAGATACTTACCTGTGTCCACAGATCTCTCCCGGGACAAGGCTGTAAAGTCTGTATACTCCACATCGACAGACCAGCTTGGGGGTGCTCCCAGCGGTCATTGGCAGCCGCCTGGACTGAGTGCTCTGCTGGCTGAGGCGAGGCCTATCATGCCCTGCGAAAGGGAGAGGCGGCTGATCTTCTGACCAGGCTTGGGCTACTCTTTGGCAATAGTCTGATGACGCCCCTCAGCCCCACCCTCCCTTTGGACCGTTGGGGGAGATCCCGGTCCCCACCCTGGAGGCTTCATCGCACCACCAGGGATGTGCAGTACTGCTGCAAACTTGGACAGCACACCACAAAGCATACCTAAAATGGAGGAAGCCACATGTCCCCAGCTTATCTACACCAGATTGATGTTCAAGCTGAACCAACTCCTTGATGATTTCTGGTGGAAGCTGTACCTCCAGCAACCTGTGCCTACCCTACAAGTCGAGCAAGATCACCTGCCTCTGAGTCCTTAACGCAAGCCTTGGTTTAGGCCCATGGAGTGGGGAGCTGAGAGAGGACACAAACAGTGGAGAATGCCGCGTAGACGGACGAGGGGCGCAGTGCACAAGCCTGTATCAAAGCAGGGCATCTACAGAGCAGAAGGAGAGAGCCTCAGACAAGAATCTGTAAGGAAGGAAGAGAGGAAAGAACCAAGGTGAGATAACCATTTACCAAAGCACAGCGACGGCTACACCATGGACAATAGGCATGCTACCTTACCTTACTGCATGGGACTGCTGCCTGCCCTTGGTAGGCATAGGTTGAATAACCAGATGGACGCTCCGCTCAACCTCCCATCACACACAGCCGTGTAAAACTACGATCGGGCCAGGAAATCTCTATCCCTGAACCAGCTTTTCTGAAATAGTGTTATATGTATATTAGCTTGCCTAATTTTGTTGTTCCCTACACTCTTTTTGCATGCAGAGGATGAAAAGCATTTATCTCCTTTCCTATGATACCATTTATGTAGGATGTCTCAACAGTCTCACTAGGGCTGCCCAGTGTGGTCTATTCCACTATTCACTTAACCTACAGTTGCAAAGTCTGTTTCTCTTTACAAAAAAGTGTTCACGCTTATTCTTTCATTTCATATGTCTTTCATGTCCCACATTTTTTTTTACCATGTTGCTGTTGTAACACTAATTATTTCTTGTTGTATAAAATGTGGTCCAAAACATTTGTATTATTCACTAGCATTAAACAAAAGAATCATGACTAATAAATAAAATAATAATATATTGGCTACATCTGCTCCTATGACAATGAAACAAAGGTTTATGCATTTAAAGAAAGATAATGGTATCTGGACATTCTGAATGAAGTAAATGATCTATCCTATCAGGCCCTGGGTTCACTCCAGACGGTAATTACTAGAAAAAATTTTCATTTGCGCAGAAGTAATTTATTTTTAAGTGATTACTAACATCAGAATACACTTTGTTACCATCAATCATGGTTAAATAATCACAAATGTATTTTTGTTTTCTGTTTAGGTACTGGGATTCTTTTAATTGCAGCTGTATAACATCATAAAACTTGATTCCTTAATTTGTTAAATTATTCAAGTTTCTTCAAGAGGCATGTTTTATTAAACATAGAGGGAAAAATAAATAAATACATACATATATAAATACCCATATCCAGGGCCATCTTCAATACTGGACCCTGGGCCCTGCTTCACGCCCTCAAAAAAAAGAGAGGGACCTGGTGCAAGATTGTTTTTGTCGCAAGGGTGCCGATAAGGTAGATCCCCATCTGTCATGTAGCTCCAACAATGCTTTGACAGCTGAGGTTGTACCACTTTCCCATGCTTGCAGGGTTGTATTTAGCCCTGAGCAGTTTTTGTGTTTTAATGTAAGCAAGAAAAAAAAGAACACAAATAACTCTTTAGTGTGTAACAATATATGATGTACTCTAGAACAGTGGCGTACATACAAGGGTCGCAGCTGCGACCAGCCTGTCACTCCGGGGGCCAGCCGCCCTGCAGACCCCTGCGACCGGGTGCCCGCCACCATGTGTTGCGGACTCCGACCCGCGCGGTAAAACAGCTGGTGCCGCAGTGAAGCCCATGCTGTTAGGGCCACCCGATGGCTATGGATTTCAAGGGGGCCCAGTCAGCGCTGTGGCACTTTAACAATGCAACCGGGCACCCTGAGATGACATCAGATGCTAGGAGGAAGTGACTGCCCTGGTCACTCCTCCCAGCTGTCAGACAGAGCCACGCAGGAGGAAGAGAGAAGGGAGTCAGAGTGGGAACTCTGTGTCAGGATTACTGATTGATCCAGCACATAGAATTTTATCACAGCTTGGACTAAAAGGTGACGTCTTACTGGGCCTTAGAATGGCCGGACTTAACGCACCAAAGAACAGTCAGGATACTTGCCGAGGTCAGGGGGAAACAGAATCGGACACAACAATAAGGGAAAGCCAGAAGTCAGGGATACCAGAATGCAGGGAAGTCAAAAAAAGCCAAAGTGAAAAAACAGAAATAAACACTCAGTAACACACTCTCGGACAACCACTAGGGAAACCACGACAGGGCAATGAGGAAAAGTAAATTTGAGCTTAAATAAGTACTTTACAGTTTGATTGGCCAAAAACGACCTTTGACCCCAAAACATGCGCATGCGTCTCCCGCATGACATCATGCGCACTCCGAAGTCGTCATTAACATCGGCAGATGTCGGGGTATAATTTGGCATGGATCCGCAGCCGCAGCTGTCCATCAACATGTTGCAAGAGTCAGTTATACAGACGCACGCGTGACGAGGAGTATGTTACACTCTGACTCCCATCAGGCTGAGCCACCACTGGACATATTTTGTATATGTGTGTGTTTGTATGTATGTTTTTGTGAATGTATGAATGTTTCTCTGTCTGTGCGTGTGTATGTGTGTGTGTGCTTGTATGCATGTGTGTGTCTGTATATATGTGGGTCTGTGTGTGTGCTTGTATGTATGTGTGCTTGTATGTATGTATGTGTATATATGTGTCTCTTAGTGTGTGTATGTATGTGTGCTTGTGTGTAAGTGTAATAAATTCTGCTTCTTCTGTGTATTTTTCCAGGTTGAGTGGAATAATTCTTTAGTGTATATATAGTCGTGGATCAAAGGCTTGCGACATTAATATATGTCTATATTAATGAAAAATACTAATACGCAATCTGACTTACGGCTTGTTCAGGTTTATTATTAGAGTTACGGATACATAATAAAACAACAAAGGATGTTACATGATCATGGATGTTCAAGAGCAGATGGTAATTGCTGGACTACTGAAATGAGAGTTACATTGTTACACAGCCATACAGGAAGATGAGCCTAGAGAGAGAGAGAGAGCGCCCTTGTATTCCTTTGATCAGTTACTATATAGATGTGCCCATATTGACGTAAGAGTATAACTCTAGCCATATAAGGACAAGACCCCAATCCACATTCCAGAGTTCTCATACAAGAAAACCTTGTGACTTATTGATACCATCTGTTACTTATGTCAATACAGACATCCATATGTAATCAATAGAAACATAGAATATTCAATATTCTACAGTATGTGTGCTTGTATGTATGTGTGCTTGTATGTATGTGTTTGTTTGTATGAATGTGTGTGTCTGTATATATGTGTCTCTGTGTCGGTTTGTATCTTTGTGTATGTATGTGTGTTTGTATGTGTGTGTGTGTACAGCGGCGTACATACAGGGGTCACAGCTGCGACTGGGCCCATCATTTCCCTGCGTGGTGGCCCGGCCCGCATGGTGTAACCACCGGGGGGGACCATGGATCAGTTTTCGCACCGGGGCCCCATGGATCGTGGGAAGCATTCACTAGGGAAGCCTAACATGCAGACAGGACAGAGTAGAGAGAATTGCAATACCGATCCTTACAATGGTCGGGTTATGCAAAAAGAGATAGTCACAACACGAGCCGAGGTCAAGGGAAACAGAGAGACGGAATAACGAGAGACAAAGCCAAATATCAGTAACCAGTTAATCTAAATAACAAGTGCAACGCTCAATGGTAAACCAAAAACCACAACAAGGCACTGAGGCAAGGGAGAGGTTAGTTAATATACACACAGGGTGTGTCTGATTGGCTAATCTCCAATTAGTGTTAACCACAACACGTGGGAGGAGTTTCTTCCCTCCCTTGTGGTCTCTGAGGACATCACTGTGTGCCGGGTCACATGACCGGGTACAGAACACATATAAGGAATGTGGGGATATTTATGGGATGATAATATATACAGTTGAGAATTGCCCACTATTTCAATTCTCTTAGATCTTAGAGATCGTTATCATGTAAGTGAAATGTATTTCATACAAATAAAATCACAATTTGTTATAAAAATAGATATCATTTATTGTGACAAATAAAATAATAATAATATTAGGCAGCATGCATGATAATAATCAGTGAATATTTAGTATAACGTCGTATACAATGGCAATGGCTAAACACAGTACAAAGCTACAGCATCAACTGTAAAGACTTACAAGATTTATGAGGGTACTTCACAGACACAGAAAGCAAAACTTCACACAGCACAGCGAAAAGCCATAAAATCTTGTCTCACAGTCAGATCAACTGAGTAACCCTTTCAATGCTGGCTAGATCCTCCTAGGCATATAATATCCTATTCTCATGTAATTTTCAATTAAAATAACATTCAAACCAGCTCATTAATCATTTCCTGGAACCATCCAAAAGAGTCAAATCTACAGATTCTATAAGCCAAATTCCAGTACTATGTAATTATCTGACTCCACCTGCAGAATGGAGTGTTATAACTACATATTCTTTATTTAATTAAGATTCCTCAATTATGGGATCTGATCGTGATTTATCCATGCATGTATCCTGCTATTAATAGATTTTAGTTAATTTAGATTAATTAAATAAAACCAGAATAATTACCAGTTATGATGTAGATGTTCTCATCAGATGAGTAGGTAGTCCCAGGAACTTGAATGCAAGTATGATTGGTTGTATGGAGGTGTGTAAGTAATAGAGAAAAGTGATGTTGGTTAGAAAGTAATAGTAAAAAATTCAAGTGTCAAAGAGTTTTTCTTGAGTAGTGTCCAAGAGAGTTTGAGAGTTGAGTGTTAGTCCCAGTGTCCTGAATATCTCTCTGAATGTCCGAATCTGAAAGCCCAAACTAACCTTTCTTCCCTTTGTCCTAACTTTTAAAGGGACAGACTCTCTGTATGTCATTAGTTGATAAGGCCAATAGGAAACTGTAGGTGTGTCTACGTTATCTAGTATTATCTAGTTTTTGGTCAATAGAGGGTGCAATTGCCTCATCAAAATTTTATGTCCTCGAAAGAGTTAACTCATTTTGATGACGATTCTGACGTCATTTGGCTTATCTAAATGACTACCATAACTTAAATTTGCTGTCAGTTCAAAGCGTTTGCCTCAGTCTTTGTGGCAACGACTTTGATCGTAATTTCTAGATGTCTAAAGATGTCTAAACTCAATTTCACCCCTTACTTACAATGGGACCTTGTAAGATTTAGAAAGTAAAATTAATTACTTAGTCTTCTCTGTCACTAGTGTCTGTGTTTAAAATTATTTCTATTCCATTAACATTTAAACAGAGCATTCCATCCCCCTGCTTCATTGCTTATCACTTGGCTTGTTTACATAATGCATTCATTAGCTCAGGCTGATGGCTAGTGTTACTGAAAGCAAGGAAAGAAATGTTGTGTCTGTCTTGCCTGAAATCCAAAATGGAGTCCACTCTCTTCTGAGTGACTCTGGCAATATACTTTCTATCTTAGCACAAAATGTCTGCCAATATAAATATCCTGACAGCAAACTGCCAGTCTAAAGACAGGGACCAGATGACGCCGCTCGCTGTCCTGAGGTAAGCAAAGATGCTTCTGGCAAACTCAGCCCAAGGGAGGAGACGGGACCAATTATCTTGATGTTCGTTCACAAAACAGTATAAATCGAGTTCCAGGGATTGGTTCGCTCTTTCAGCAGCCCCGTTTAACTGTGGGTGATAAGATGAGGAAAAGGACAAGGATATAACCATTTCAGTACAGAAACCCCTCCAGAAAAGTGAAATGAACTGTGGGCTCAGAGACAATATCGATGGGTATGCCATGAAGCCGGAATATCTCTTTTGTGAAAACCTCCGCTAATTGCGCAGCAGAAGGAATCACCAGTATATGTTTGGAACCTTCCAGTAGGTGTCTCCACTCTTTAAATGTCAAAACTATGGCCAGCCATTCCCTGTTTCCCACATCACAGGTTTTCTCTGCATCAGGCAGTTTCTTGCAGAAATATCAACATGGGTGAAGGGGATCATTGTGGGTTTTACTCTGAGAAAGTATTGCACCAACACCTGACTCAGACGCATCCACTTCGACAATAAAGGGCAGCGAAGGATCAGGGTGGTGCAAAACAGGAGCTGACGTAAGCGCCTCAATGGCTTCAGAACACGGGGATTAACCCCTTTTTTAGTCATCTTGGTTTTTGGTGCTACTACAGAGGAGAAATTCTTTATGAATTTTCTGTAGTAGTTAGCAAAACCCACAAATCTTTGTATGGCTTTAAGTCCCTGTGGAAACGGCCAATTCTTGATGGCTTCCGTTTTCTTAGGGTCCATACTGAAACCCTTCTCAGATATGATGTACCCCAAGAACTGCACAGAGGTCTGATCAAAGAGGCAATTCTCTAGTTTGCAATACAGACCGTTTTCTAGCAGTTTCTTTAGTACTGATCTGACATGGTTATGGTGGGTTTCCAAATCAGGTGAGTATACCAATATGTCATGCAGATACACTACAGCACATACATGCATGTAATCTCAGTTGACATCATTGATAAAGTCCTGGAAGACAGTAGGGGTGTTACACAGGCCAAAGGGCATCACTAAATAGTCATTGTGGCCACTGCGAGTGTTGAAAGCGGTTTTCCACTCGTCTTGTTCTCTTATCCTAACCAGGTTATACGCCCCCCTGAGATGCAGTTTAGTAAACTACTTGGAACCTTTTAAGCGGTCATACAGTTCCCTGATAAGCGGAATTGGATAAACATTCTGCACTGTTATCTTCTTCCGACACCTATAGTCTATACAGGCTCTGAGATCACCCTCTTTCTTTGATATTCTTCCATGACCTTATTCTCAAGCTCTGTGGAGGCACTGAGGTAGAGAGAGGAGGGGCCTAGGGCAGGTTAAGTGAACAAATGGGATGCATAGGTATGAGACACTGTAATAGACAGGTAGAACCCCAAGACAATATGTCCAAAGTGACCCAATCTATAACGGGGTAGTGCTTTCTCAGCTACGGAAACCCAAGGACTATGGGACATGAAGGGGAACTTGCTCTCCTGGTGTAGGGCCTCTACGGTGAGTTGCACCTCCTGAGTTTTGTGAGTCACCTTAGGGTTTGTGAGTGGCTTGCCATCACGGCAAGAGGTGAGGCCTTGCGTACCAAGGTCATGGCGTGGGACTCAGCGAAGGACTGGTCCCCAGCCAGCGGGCGGGATCAGTCTCCCCCGCCGGCTGACGTAATGAAGGGGAGGAGTGGTGGCAGAGGAAGAAGTAGCGATGTGGGACATGTCACTGCCTCTGGTAAGTGACTGAAGGGGTGGGATGGGAGGGAGAGGGGACCTGCGGTGCCAGGAAAACGGATTGTTTTCCTGGCACTGGAGAGTCCCTTTAACTTAAAGTCTTTCTTGAGTAAACAAATAACATAAACTGGAAGGTCCAAGGACAAGAAAAAAATAGTGCAGGGCCAAGACCAGGAATACAAGTATAAAGTCTTAATTGGATAATCGAGGCAGGACCAGCAAACACAGTCTTAGGCTGGTTAAACAAGTAAGCAAAGGTTTACCAATTGGTCCAGACAGGATCAGGCAGACAAGGGTTAACCAAAATAAATTCAGACAGGCAAGAGTTAACCATGGCTGGATCATGAAGGCAAGGGTTAACCAAGGCAGGGGAGGTTTTAACCACTAGGGAGGTCACAAGACAACTAAGCAAGGAACCCAGGAGATCGGGGTTTAAATAGGGGGAAGAGGATGAGAGACCTTGCACGAGGAAAAGTCTATGGGCCTATGTAAGTGGAAGGTCCCCCAAGTGTGAGTGTCAGTTTGGCCATTTTTCCAACTGTTTCCACACTGCTCCCAGAAATACCCAGATTGTTCCCCCAGGATTCTGACACCTTGAAGGAATCCTGGAGCAGCGTGTGTGACATATACCACCCAGCATGACCGCTGGAGGGGAGGCGGGTGAAGTGGAGTGGCTGCATGGGCCAGCAGGCAAGAAGAGAGTGTGGTGCACTGACAAAAAACTATGCACCTCGTTGGTAGCCGGGAGGAGTGCTCAGAGTGTCCCCCATTCCCAGAACACCGAGATCCAAGTGGTGCCCGGTGAGTAAGTGCAGAACACCTGCCTCTTCTGTTGCGCTGTGACACCTCAAGGCTTTCAAGGCTTTACAAAATATGGATCCCCAGGTGCATATGGTCCAGTCTTTCATTAAAGGTTCTCCATTAGCAATTTTGTACAGAATACATTGGCAGCTAAATAATAACATTACAATAATAAATTATAATATGGAAAGAGTACATTGTCCTATTATGACATACATCATTTTTTAATTAGAACTAAATCAGAATCACGGGCGTCCCCCCTGGATTTTTCAGCGTGTTCTGCTATTTTTCGTGTAATTGAAAATGAACTGCAATACCGGCGCCGGCCAGTAGGTGTATGGAGAGAGACAGGGATAGGTAGCTGCATCTTATCCCTGCTTCTCTCTGCTGATTGAAACCGCAGGGGAACAACACATGCAGCCAGAGACAGCCTACAGATCAGGTAAGTGAGGATGGGGGGGTTTGAGATAGCCTATAGATTTGAAATTGCTTGGCCTATAGATTTGGGGCAGCAGCCTATAGATTTGAGGGGTAGCAGCCTACCTGCATAGATTTGGGGAGGCACAGCTATATAGATTTTGTGAGGGGCAGCAGCCTACTAGATTAGAGTGAGGGATGGGGAGAGTTTGAGATAGCCTATAGATTTGGGGCAGCAGCCTATAGATTTGGGGGTAGCAGCCTGCTTAGCTGCAGATTTTGGGGGCAGCAGCATATAGATTTGAGGGGGTAGCAGCCTATAGATTTGCAGGGGGCAACAGCCTATATATTTGGGGGCAGCAGCCTATGGGTGGGAGAGTGAGGCTGGGGGCAGCAGTCCTATAGATTAGGGAGTAGCAGGGAGGCTGGGGGGCAGCAGCCACAGATTGAGGGAGTGAGGCTGGGGAGGGCAGCCTATAGATTAGGGGAGTGAGGCTGGGGCAGCAGCCTATAGATTAGGGGAGTGAGGCTGGCTGTGTATGGAGAGACAGGGATAGGAAGCTGCATCTTATCCCTGCTTCTCTCTGCTGATTGAAACCGCAGGGGAACAACACATGCAGCCAGAGACAGCCTACAGATCAGGTAAGTTGGGGGAGGGTTTGAGATAGCCTATAGATTTTTTTTGGGGGGGATGCAGCAGCCTATAGATTTGGGAGGGGCAGCAGCCTATAGATTTTTTGGGGGGCAGCAGCCTATAGATTTTTTTTGGGGGCAGCAGCCTATAGATTTT
>OW240917.1:144941586-144977131 GCA_933207985.1 Pelobates cultripes
TTAGGGAGTGAGGCTGGGGAGGGCAGCAGCCTATAGATTAGGGGGGGCAGCAACCTATAGATTAGGGGAGTGAGGCTGGCGCTGTGTATGGAGAGAGACAGGGATAGGAAGCTACATCTATCCCTGCTTCTCTCTGCTGATTGACACCGCAGGGGAACAACACATGCAGCCAGAGACAGCCTACAGATGAGGTAAGTGAGGGATGGTGGGAGGGTTTGAGATAGCCTATAGATTTGGGGGGGGCAGCAGCCTATAGATTAGGGGAGTGAGGGATGGGGAGGGTTGAGATAGCCTCTAGATTTGGGGGGCAGCCTATAGATTGGGGGGCAGCAGCCTATAGATTTGGGGGGGCAGCAGCAGCCTATAGATTAGGAGAGTGAGGCTGGGGGGCAGCAGCCTATAGATTAGGGAGTGAGGCTGGGGGGGGCGGCAGCCTATAGATTAGAGGAGTGAGGCTGGGGGCAGCCTATAGATTAGGGAGTGAGGCTGGGGGGCAGCAGCCTATAGATTAGGGGAGTGAGGCTGGGGGGGGCAGCAGCCTATAGATTAGGGGAGTGAGGCTGGGGGGGGCAAAAACCTATAGATTAGGGGAGGGAGGCTGGGGGGGCAGCCTATTGCATTAGGGTGTGCACCCTAAAGCACAAACACACGCCATGTGTATATGTATGTGTGTGTATATATATATATATATATAACTGAAGAATAATCCAAGATGCACTCTCAGGGCTTGTGCAAAAAATCCGTTTTATTTTAAATCATGTGCAAAAGAAAAAATCGAAAACCAACGTTTCGACCTCTACAGGTCTTTTTCAAGGTTAGTGAAACTAGCAAAATAGTGAATTTATATAGAATAAAGTGTAAGTGCACTTACCAAACCTTAGCGTTGTGTGTTCCCCTCTCCGAACCCGGAAGTGAATTAGTACCGCCCACCCGACGTCACTACGTCAGGCCGTCCGGCGGAATGTTGATGGGTTGTCATAACAACGTGTGTTAATTACCAAAATGTGCCGAATACTGTGGTAGAAAAGTGAGCAATTCTGGTGAGGAAGAACTGACAAGATGGAAGAATAGATCCATATTATAATAACTAACCCCATAAGGCAATTACTGGTATCCATCAATCTTAAGGGTGTCATGTTAGGTGACTAAGTGCTCCAAAATGTGAATGAGTGTAGTACAGCTATAAAAAGACATAAAGATGATGGATCCGAAATTCACCCTAATGAGGTGATGCTGAATGTGATACACTTGTGGTATAAGTATAAATATAAACCTTAAAGCCAGGTTAATTACAAGATTATTACAACAAATGAATTAGGCACTATTTAAATGAATACTACATACTAAGGTGCAGATCTGGAGAAAAAAATCTAAAGCTGGACCAATAATTATATCTGTATATAAAATTATGTACAGTCATATACTATATTGTAATTTAATGGTCGTGAGGAATAGACCTAATGAAGCGACCACCTGTTGGTCTGTAATCAACTAATGCGATGGGAAAAAAACAAATATCTGAAAAAAGTCAATGCTAAATAATACTGCCACTACATGTAACAGTAAAGAATATTAAATATAACAGGCGAACCTGCATAAAAAAGAAATAAATCCAAAAGTAAATAAAAATAAAAAAGTGAATAAAAAATAAATAAAAAATGTCCCATCTGCAAATGTTAGTTAAAGAAACATAGAATATGTAACGTGTTCATTAAGTCCTTTTGGAGCTGCTGTCTTTAGAGAATAAATCCAATATGCTTCCCGTTGTAGAAGAATCTTAGACCTATCGCCTCCTCGACGTAAAGGTGGAACATGATCAATAGCAATAAATCTCAGAGTGGGAAGACGATGGTTTAAGGCCAGGAAGTGTTTAGCCACTGGTTTCTCAGTATGTTGATCACGAAAGACTGTGGTAATTGCTGAACGATGCCCTCTTATGTGATCTCTAACAGCAAGATCCGTTTTACCCACATATGCTAGCCCGCACGGTCACGTAATCAGATAAACCACATGGTCCGTTGTACAGGTGATATAGTGTTGAATAGCGATCCGTTTGCCTGTATGCGGATGTGCAAAAGAGGTACCAGGAGCCATATGACTGCATGTTACGCAGCCTGTACATTTGTAACATCCCTTCTTCTTGTTACTGCCTTCATGTTGATAACAGTGTACCGGATCATTACGGACTAATATGTCCTTCAAATTCCTGTTACGTTTGTAACTAATAATCGGTGGATTTTGAAAGATTGGTGACAAGCTTTTATCTGCTTGTAATATGTCCCAGTGTTTATGTATTGTGTTTTTGATAAGCGTAGTATTAGTATGAAAGGTGAGAGGAAGAAAAAGACGATCTGCCTGAGTGTCTTTGATCACAGGATTTTGAATACATTGTTTTGCCTTCGTTTCGGCAATTGTAAGAATGTGTTGCGAATAACCTCTCGCTGCAAATCTCTGCTTCATCTGTTGTACTTGTGTATCCCTTTTATGAGGATCACTATTATAGCGTAGTACCCGGACAAACTGAGAGATGGGTAAAGATTCAATCATATGTTTGGGATGAAAACTTGCAGCTGACAGAAGTGTATTTCTGTCTGTGTCTTTTCGATATAAGGTATATCCAATACCTTTCTCGGTTTTAAATAAAGACACGTCCAAAAATTGGATCGTGTTCTTATCAGTGGTCAAAGTTAATTTAATAGGTGTCTGTAGATTATTGATGGTGGTAACCATAGTATTCAATTGTTCTTCTGTACCTTTCCATAATACCAAAATATCGTCCACAAACCTAAAGTATTTCAATATGTGGGTCTGATATTTGGATAAAATGTGTTGTCGTTCAAACCACGCCATAAATATATTGGCATAAGATGGTGCCATAGCAGCTCCCATAGCAGTCCCAAACGTTTGGACATAGAAGGTATTTTCAAATCTAAAATAATTGCACGTCAAAGCTATCGTCAGCCATTCCAATAGGTATTCTATGGGTGGTCCTTCATAAGAAGTAGTGTTTAGAAGAGTTTCCCGTACAGCTTGTATTCCTTCCGTGATAGGAATAACCGTGTATAAATTTTGTACGTCCAAAGTTGCGAAAATAAATTCCGCATTTATTTCCATACTAAAATCTTTTAATTGATGTAATAGATCTGGAGTGTCTCTGAGGCATGAAGGTATTTCTTTAACACACCCTTGTATGTAAAAGTCCACATATTTAGCTATAGGCTCAAGGAGTCCCCCTCGGGCCGATACTATAGGACGTCCTGGAGGTTCCTGCGCGGATTTATAAATTTTTGGTATTGTGTATAATACCGGGTGGATAGGAAATTCCACTTGTAAGTATTTTGCCGTATTAGAATCAATATAATTCCCCTGGAGACCTATTTCAATAAGATGATTAATCCTTTGTTGAAATTTTTTAACCGGGTCAAATGTTAGTTTCTTGTATGTCTTAGCATCTTGTAATTGTCTCATAATTTCTTTTTTGTATTGCTGATATGCTTGGATAACAATAGCGCCCCCCTTGTCAGCGGGGCGAATGACAATAGTTGAATCTTGCCGGAGATCTTTGAGGGCTTCTTTTTCTTTAAACGTAAGATTATGTCTAGAATGAGGAGGAATTTTAATGATTCTTTGTACATCATTATGAATGGTTTGTATGAAAGTCTTAATGGCAATGTTGCTAGTTTTAATATCCTTTTTCACTCTTGAAGAAAACAAATGAGAGCGAGTTGTAGTTCCTATTTTTCTGAATTCATTGCAATTAAGAATTCGATTAAGTTTGTACAATTCTATTTCCATCAAAAAAAAAATCCGGTTTCCTGCTAGGAACAAAGGTGAGTCCTTTGTTCAAAACCGCTAAATGATCCTATGTAAGGACTTTGTCGGATAAATTAAATACTACGGACGAGTTCTCTGAAGAGGGGGTCTCCCCGAGGTGTTGGTGTAACGAGTGACCCTTCTTTCCTCGCCTGATAGGTCTTTTTTTCTTGTATCCCTCCGTTCTTTTGGCATATCTGGAGGTTCTTTGAAAGTTGCTCCTTTCTCTAAAAAATGTAAATACTTTAGGTTTGTGGACGATATTTTGGTATTATGGAAAGGTACAGAAGAACAATTGAATACTATGGTTACCACCATCAATAATCTACAGACACCTATTAAATTAACTTTGACCACTGATAAGAACACGATCCAATTTTTGGACGTGTCTTTATTTAAAACCGAGAAAGGTATTGGATATACCTTATATCGAAAAGACACAGACAGAAATACACTTCTGTCAGCTGCAAGTTTTCATCCCAAACATATGATTGAATCTTTACCCATCTCTCAGTTTGTCCGGGTACTACGCTATAATAGTGATCCTCATAAAAGGGATACACAAGTACAACAGATGAAGCAGAGATTTGCAGCGAGAGGTTATTCGCAACACATTCTTACAATTGCCGAAACGAAGGCAAAACAATGTATTCAAAATCCTGTGATCAAAGACACTCAGGCAGATCGTCTTTTTCTTCCTCTCACCTTTCATACTAATACTACGCTTATCAAAAACACAATACATAAACACTGGGACATATTACAAGCAGATAAAAGCTTGTCACCAATCTTTCAAAATCCACCGATTATTAGTTACAAACGTAACAGGAATTTGAAGGACATATTAGTCCGTAATGATCCGGTACACTGTTATCAACATGAAGGCAGTAACAAGAAGAAGGGATGTTACAAATGTACAGGCTGCGTAACATGCAGTCATATGGCTCCTGGTACCTCTTTTGCACATCCGCATACAGGCAAACGGATCGCTATTCAACACTATATCACCTGTACAACGGACCATGTGGTTTATCTGATTACGTGACCGTGCGGGCTAGCATATGTGGGTAAAACGGATCTTGCTGTTAGAGATCACATAAGAGGGCATCGTTCAGCAATTACCACAGCCTTTCGTGATCAACATACTGAGAAACCAGTGGCTAAACACTTCCTGGCCTTAAACCATCGTCTTCCCACTCTGAGATTTATTGCTATTGATCATGTTCCACCTTTACGTCGAGGAGGCGATAGGTCTAAGATTCTTCTACAACGGGAAGCATATTGGATTTATTCTCTAAAGACAGCAGCTCCAAAAGGACTTAATGAACACGTTACATATTCTATGTTTCTTTAACTAACATTTGCAGATGGGACATTTTTTATTTATTTTTTATTCACTTTTTTATTTTTATTTACTTTTGGATTTATTTCTTTTTTATGCAGGTTCGCCTGTTATATTTAATATTCTTTACTGTTACATGTAGTGGCAGTATTATTTAGCATTGACTTTTTTCAGATATTTGTTTTTTTCCCATCGCATTAGTTGATTACAGACCAACAGGTGGTCGCTTCATTAGGTCTATTCCTCACGACCATTAAATTACAATATAGTATATGACTGTACATAATTTTATATACAGATATAATTATTGGTCCAGCTTTAGATTTTTTTCTCCAGATCTGCACCTTAGTATGTAGTATTCATTTAAATAGTGCCTAATTCATTTGTTGTAATAATCTTGTAATTAACCTGGATTTAAGGTTTATATTTATACTTATACCACAAGTGTATCACATTCAGCATCACCTCATTAGGGTGAATTTCGGATCCATCATCTTTATGTCTTTTTATAGCTGTACTACACTCATTCACATTTTGGAGCACTTAGTCACTTAACATGACACCCTTAAGATTGATGGATACCAGTAATTGCCTTATGGGGTTAGTTATTATAATATGGATCTATTCTTCCATCTTGTCAGTTCTTCCTCACCAGAATTGCTCACTTTTCTACCACAGTATTCGGCACATTTTGGTAATTAACACACGTTGTTATGACAACCCATCAACATTCCGCCGGACGGCCTGACGTAGTGACGTCGGGTGGGCGGTCCTAATTCACTTCCGGGTTCGGAGAGGGGAACACACAACGCTAAGGTTTGGTAAGTGCACTTACACTTTATTCTATATAAATTCACTATTTTGCTAGTTTCACTAACCTTGAAAAAGACCTGTAGAGGTCGAAACGTTGGTTTTCGATTTTTTCTTTTGCACATGATTTAAAATAAAACGGATTTTTTGCACAAGCCCTGAGAGTGCATCTTGGATTATTCTTCAGTTATATATGGAACGCACACCATTTGCACCCAGGCGGATACAAGGGATTCCATTAAGGAGAGTGCCAAGCTACTTATTTATTAATTATTATATATATATATATATATATATATATATACACACACACACACTGCTGTGTGAGGGTGCTGGTAGTGTGCTATGTGAGTGAGGGTGTTTTTGTGTGTGTTTGTGAAAGTGCTGTTAGTGTGCTGTGTGTGAGGATGCTGTTTGTGTTCTGTGTGTGAGGGAACTGGTAGTGTGCTGTGTGTGTGTGTCTGTGTGTGAGAGAGAGGGTGCTTGTGTGTGCGTGTTTGTTCGGGTCCTGTTACTGTGCTGTTTGTGTGCAGTGTGTGTGTGTTGTTTGTTTATCAGGGTGCTGTTTGTGTGTGAGTGTGCTGTTTGTGTGTGAGTTTTGTGTGTTTGTGAGGATGCTGTTAGTGTGCTGGGTGTGTGTTGGTGCTGTGTGTGCGAGGGTGATGTATGTGTGTGGGTGCTGTTTGTGGGCTGTGTGTGCTGTGTGTAGGTGTTGTGTGTGTGTGTGTGTGCTGTATGTTTGGGTGGAGGTGGGGGCAGATTAGTTAATATCCCAGTCCTGCTGCCTTCCCTGGTGGTTCAGTGGAGAGTGAACTCTAGCCCGGGTTCTCTGCTGCCTCCCTCCATGCTGCTGTGGACCGGTGAGGTAGAACTTTGCACACCCGACACACCCCGTGCGCATGCCTATGGAAGTGAGGGATGAGGGAGACAGCCTACATGAAGAGTCAGCAAGGAGCAGGAAGGTAAAGTAAGAAAAGGAGAAGGAACAGAAATGAGCAGGAAGGGGCAGCAAGGAGCTGGAAGGGACAGCAAGGAGCACAAAAGGTAAAGTAGGAGAAGGAGCACAAAGGAACAGAAATGAACAGGAAGGGTCAGCAAGGAGCTGGAAGGTAAAGCAGCACAAAGGTAAAGTAGAAGGAGCAGAAAGGGTCAGAAATGAGCTGGAAGGGGCAGAAGGAGCACAAAGGTAAAATAGGAGAATGAGCAGGAAGGGCCTGCAAGGAGCAGGAAGGAGCACAAAGGTAAAGGAGCAGAAAGAATCAGAAGGAGCACAAAGGTAAAGTAGGAGAAGGAGCAGAAAGGGACAGCAAGGAGCACAAAGTTAAAGTAGAAAAGGGAGCAGAAAGGGATCAGAATGATAAAGGAGCAGAAGGGCGCAAAATAAGCAAATAGTAGCAGAAAGGTAAAAGAGCCGAAGGGGCCAAGGATAGAAAACAGTGTCAGAAGATAAAAAAAGACTGTCAAATGAAGGAGAGGAAAAGGAGATTGGAGCAGGAAGGACAAATGAAGTGAACCCTCCACTTTATTCTGGACACCACATTATAAGGCTTTGGTACCTGGGCCAGGCAGGGAAACGCTGGACCTTCTCATCTCCAAAGGTAAAAAAATATCAGTATTAATGTGTTCACTTTTATTTACTGAGTGTCAGGAAGCACAGAGTGCCGTTGGGTAGGGGTGTTGCTGATTGGCTAGAGCGGTAAGCTGGCATTCTAAGCCAATCAGTAGCTCCCCATTCATAAAAAAGTAAAAATATTTTATGAACCGGGAACTGGCGATTGGCTTAGATTGTCAACTGTCCACTCTAGCCAATCAGCGGCACCCATGCCTGACGTCAATCTGCACTTCCTGACACTCTGTTTCAGAAGCCAAATACCAATGAGCGACCTGGAGCTGGAGGAAGCTTTTGGGGTTAAACTATTTGAGAGTGATTTAACCCCTTAAAGGAAAGCGAGCACCCAGGGGCTTCCTGGCATCATAGCATTTTCATTTAGGTGAAGTTGTTATGGTGACCAGAATGGTCCTTTAATTTGATTAAAGGAACACTTTAGTGTCAGGAATACAAACATATATTCCTGACACCATAGTTGTGAAAACGCTATTCACCCTGGCTTTATGTGATAATGGCTATGCCCCTTCCTTTTAATGACACTGTCAAAAAGGTACCAAGCATGGATGTCATTACAATTATGCCCCCCCCTGGAAAAATTCCTGCGGACGCCCATGATTATGTGTAAAGTTTTTAAGGATCTTTATATGTGTATAGCTGCTGAATTTACTCACTTTCTTATTTATATTTAGTTTTATTTACTTTTCAGATCTGCGCTCTCCTATTTTGTCTAGATCTATCTTTTAATATAGCCACTAGAATTACTTATTCATAGGCTTCTGTGTTTTATTCCTAGGCCTCTATGCCTTTTAATATAGCAGCTAGAATAACTGTTTCCTAGGCCTCTGTTGGGCCTTTTATTATTACTTCTGGATTCACTTATTCCTAGGCCTCTGTGAAACCTTTTATTGCAGCTGTGGTGAGATAGCTCAGTGGGCTAATGCTTTATCAGTATCTTCATCCCTTGGGGCTTACAATCAATTCAATTCCCTGCAGGGATGTAAATAAAATGTGTGCCATTAAATTGGGCAAAAGTAACATCCCCAGGATGCACTTGGAAACCAGAAAATAGCTGAATGTCTCGTTCCTGGTTCAAGATTTTGCAATAATTGTTTCTAGTGCCTTTCTAGCTGCTGGGTTCACTTATTCTATGTGCCTTTTTAATTACATTATTATATGCCTCTATGTTGGTTTTAGGTATTCACTAACTTTATTATCCTATTTCTATGTCTCTGTACTTGGTAATAGGCTATTTGCTGTTCTGTTCCTCTATCTCAGCCTTTCAACCTGTTTTATTATAAGTCCCTAAGTTTACTTTTGGGCCCATTCAGGTTTTTTTCTCTGCGTTTAATCCCCGCGAATACGCAGGTGCTAGTCTAATGGTCGCACCATGCTGTTACCGCTCATGTGCGAAAATCTAATTTGCTCCTGCGTATTCTAAAATGTAAGTCCAGTTGCAGTGGTTGCAGAGTCATATTGGCTTCCCCTTTTCAGCACAATGTTTTCTTATAGGTTTTTTCCTATATTAAGTAATTAGATTTGTGTGCAGTTTTCATCTTAATTAGAATTCTCCTTTTTGGTTTTGGTAAGTTTTTCTTTATTGAAGGTATATTACTTATTTTTTTCTGTATCTATCAATCTCTACTTGTTTAGCAGAGATTTTCTTTGTTACAGATAAAAAGGAATCTTCTGAAGTTATGGATTCAGATCCCTCTGCTCCCGGAAAAAAGGTCACACTCTAAGAGACATAGGTAAGCCATTCTATTTTTTCTGTCATTACTAAACAAAAGAGTGCCTATCAATAATTGGAATTCCCTATGATGATGGCTCTACGGGAAGAAAATAATCCAGATCATACAAGGGAAGTCACACTAAAGAATTGTTTGTGAGGCATATGATAAGAGATCCTTGTAAAAGTAAAGTCTCTGCACAGACTGTTTAAAAGTGGCTACAGGCTCATCTACCCATGTCCTGTGTATTATGAAATATTAACAGGAGGTATCTCAAGATGTCATAGAAGCTGTTAAAGCTTAGATCCTCTGGACAATTCCCAGAATGAATAATATTAGTAATCCTTGGAGATGGATCCAATCAGGGATATGGAATCATCGGATGAGGATATTCAGCCTATGTCAGTAGTTCCAGAATCTGCTCATTTGATTTCCAGAGTTATTTTACCTCTTTTTGGATGTCAGAGGGTGTAGAGTATCTTTCCCAGTTCCCGGTCCCCTTAAGATCCTTAATGGAGGAATTGTTCTACACTGAGAGAGGTTTTCAACACAAGGGAGTATCTCAGTCTTCATCCATTGGAATTTCAGACACTAGTACCAGGGACTCTACTCCTAAGTAGTCGATGCAGTTCTTAGACTGGCTAAATGTTCCTCTTTGCCTGTAAACAATGCGGGATCTCTCTGAAACTCCACGGAGCTCCTGCTCCTCTCTAAAGCCTATGTGGCAACTGGCACAGGCTTTCATCTTGCTGTAAGGTTTTACCACAATCTCTAAGGATCTAAGATTGGTATGGATAATTTGGAGGAGCATATCAGAGATAAACTTCCTTTGTTTCTTGACAATTTACAAGTCATTAATCTGGTAATAGTCTTCTTTGTGTCTATTAGCTGGGCTCTTTGGCTTAGTACCTGATCCACAGATGCATCCTCCTATATTAATTGATCAAGAGAACGGCAGAGGGCAGGAAAGCTTGTCTACTTCAAGACATAAGGTTCAGGAGACCCTTTCAATCCAAAGATTCTCATTAACTTCCTTCTTGGACCAAGGTATTTCACACCAGGAAGAGAGTGTGGTAGATCTCAACCTTGATGTAAGTGGTCATTATTTTACCAGAGGAAGAGAAAAGGTAAAAAGAGATGCTTTGTAAATCTCATGGCTTCTCTTCAATTAGAGGAAGCTATTGTGGAAATTTAAACAAAAAGCAACTACATGGCGCCCCTTTTCTCTGCCGCATGCTCCAACGCCCCCTCATCTCTATCTCTTTCTAAGTGTCTACCTTTTTCTCCTTTTTTCATCTTCCTTCGCTATTATCCCATGCTTTACATGGGACCATGCATACGCTGGCACGAAGGGCCGAACTAAAGGGCTGTATAAGCATTGAGATATAGAATGTGAGGCAAGACAAACGGTACAATGTTAGTAGTGCACGATGGTTATTTGTTCATGTCATATTTAGTTTATTTCCTTTTAAAAAATATAAAAATACTCCTTGGTGGACAGTAGAATTTAGCAGGGAAAAAAGACCTTGTACTGAGTAATTTAATGTATAACAAAGTGGATATGTTTGTTATGTACAGTAGGCTTTTGCACAAGCCGACATGCTAAAACGATTGTCTTACTGTAGGAAAATATAAGCAGAGCCTAGCGCTTATTATGAAACAAAGAACAATTATTGTGATAAACTTTATACCATTTAGCTGCTAAACATTCGTGTGATTCCTTACAATATCACCAATACAAGAAACAAATGAAAAATAAAGAATGTAGTGCTTTAAATTTTAGTGTCACCTTTTATATTGCTTGAGAAAGAGATTTTTCGCTGATATCCCTGATTGCAAATAGTTCTTTTCTATTGCTGAAGGGGAATCTTTTTCGCTAGTATTCCAAATTGGCAATGTATCTAAAAAATAATTATTGCAACATAGTATAGACCGTAACAAATTTGAAAATATAAAAGTTTAAGAAATGGCACACTTACAGACCCAGAGCTGTAAACTCAGCTCTAGTTAGATTCACTTCTGGGTCCGTTTAGGCGACCCACCCCTCAGTAGGAAATAGTAGTCGGTCCTTTTGTATTGCTTGAGAAAAGAGATTTTTCACTAGTATCCCAGATTGCAAATAGATCTTTTTTGTTGCTGAAGGGAAATCTTTTTCACTAGTATTCCAAGTAGGCAATGTATCTAAAAAATAGTTATAGCAACATAGTATAGACCGTAACAGGTTTAAGAATATATAAATTAGAAAAATGGCACACTTACAGACCCAGAGCTGAAAACTCAGCTCTAGTTGGATTCGCTTCTGGGTCCGTTTAGGCGACCCACCGCTCAATAGGAAATAGTAGTCGGTCCTGAAGGGGAATGGATATACAAGAAAGATAGCGCAATATTGTTTAAATAAATGTATCTATTGTAAAAAGTCCCAAAAGTGGGTACTTACAAACGTGGAGTCTGCATGACTCTCTTTTCAGGCATTATGCAGACTAGGGGCTGCACTCCCATTAGGAATAGTAAAAGTGCCGAACCAGGTAGATGCAGAGTAAAAAATTAAATAATTTATTAATTCTATAAAACAAAATAAGGAGCAATGTCCCAATAAAAACCGGAAAGCGTTTCACCACTTCGTTGTGGCTTCCTCAACTGGATAAATCAGCTGTGTTGATCTATTTTTACAATAGATACATTTATTTAAACAATATTGCACTATCTTTCTTGTATATCCATTCCCCTTCAGGACCGACTACTATTTCCTTTTGAGGGGTGGGTCGCCTAAACGGACCCAGAAGCGAATCCAACTAGAGCTGAGTTTTCAGCTCTGGGTCTGTAAGTGTGCCATTTTTCTAATTTATATATTCTTAAACCTGTTACGGTCTATACTATGTTGCTATAACTATTTTTTAGATACATTGCCTACTTGGAATACTAGTGAAAAAGATTTCCCTTCAGCAACATAAAAGATCTATTTGCAATCTGGGATACTAGTGAAAAATCTCTTTTCTCAAGCAATATAAAAGGTGACACTAAAATTTAAAGCGCTACATTCTTAAATTTTCGATTGTCTTACTGTGTCTACCAATTTGAAAAAAAAAAGAATAAAAAAAAAAAAAAGCAACTATAACACAAAAAATCTGTTTCTAACAGGTGTTGGAGATCCATTCTAATTTACAGGATTCTTGAACATTCTTCTTTATAAAGGTAGCATTCCTAGTACATTGGATGTTGTCTATAGATTTGCTTATTGCCATGTATCCTTTGCCTCACATCACTTTTATTTTTACATCTTTATGGTGAAAGATGAATGTCTGCTGTAGTCACCTTGCTCAGTTCAGGGTATAGCTGGGAATACAGTTTGACATGGTCCAAGGCACGGGACAGCTCTTTTCACACTAGCATATTACCCCAGCAGAGAGTTTTAATCCAGGTCCTCCACCATAGATCTGATAAGATGTCACAAGGGTGGAGGTTAACTTCCCTATGGAAATCCTTTGGACAGTGATAACTATGAATACTATCCACTGGGATTGAGGACTTTTCTCCAAAATCAAATATGTTCAGGAAAGGGACACCCTTAACATCCAACATTTCTCTTCTGCATTGGCTGCAAGAGCCAATATCAATCATCTTGACAGCTCCATATTGGTACCCAGTCCATGGTTTCCACTTCTACTTATCTTCTTCAATTGATTATTTTTGTGTATCTGCCCCTTTCCAAATTGGTTATGGTGCATGCATGCTTTCCAAAGTAAATCACACCAGACACGTTTCCCGGTTGATGAAATACTCTGGAATGTTTATTCAGGGGGGACGACATGTCCCTTATAAAGCACAATTACATCACAAGCACTGTGTCAGGATTACTGTTTGATCCAGCACGTAGAACTGTATAGCACGGATGACAAATAAGTAACGTATTAACGGTCCTTAGAATGGCCGGATTTAACGTACATAGAATAGTCAAAAATACTAGCCGAGGTCAGGGAACACAGAAAGGGACGCAGCGATGAGGAAAGCCAGGAGTCAGGATACCAGAATATAGAGAAGTCAATAAACAAAGCCAAAGTCAAAAACCAGGTAGAAAACTAATAACTGGAACGTGCTCTCGGACAACCACAAGGGAAACCATGACAGGGCACTGAGCAGTATGAGAACTGGGCCTAAATACCCCTCCTTTTGTTCTGATAGGCTGTAACCGGCCTTTGACCCCAAAGTCAGTTACCAGGTTTCATTTGCATAATTGCTGCTCAGCATTAACCCTTCTGTGGATTAGTTTGCTGCTCTGCACAGCTTTTCCTGTGTGGACAGTAAATGCCATTAACCACATTTCTATAAGTGGATGAATACGTGACATTACCCCCCACCTGAAGAACACCCACCAGGCGGGCAGGACCAGACTTGAGAGGAAATTTTGCATGAAAAGCGAGGATCTTACGGCCCGCATGCAGGTCAGGAGCCGAAACCCAAGAACGATCAGCAGGACCGTAACCTTTCCAAACAACCAAGTACTGTAAAGTGCCCCGAGAAAACCTAGAATCCATGATAGAAGATACCTCATACTCCTCCTGACCACCCACCACCACCGGAGGGGGAGGAACACAAGGAACAGTATATCTATTGCAGACAAGAGGTTTGAGTAAGGACACATGAAAAGTGTTGGGAATCCCTAAAGATGGAGGAAGAGCCAGAGAGCAAGACACTGGATTGATCCTACGAAGCACTCTATAGGGTCCAAGGAATCTGGGGGCAAACTTCATGCTAGGGACCTTAAGCTTGATGTTGCGAGATGACAACCAAACCCGGTCCCCCACTTGGTACACCGGGTTGGCACTCCTATGCTTATCAGCAAAATGTTTGAAGCGTTCAGCAGCAGCCCCTAGAGCAGTTTGAACCTTAACCCAGGTATCCCGAATGGAGGCCAGACGCTCATCCAGAGCAGGAATGGCAGTATCAGAAAATACCGCAGGGAGAACCGTAGGATGCCTACCATTATTGACAAAAAATGGACTGTGCCCAGAGGAGTCATGAACAGCATTGTTTCTAGCGAACTCGGCCCACGGGAGTAGTTGGGACCAATTGTCTTGTGTGCTATTAATAAAAAAACGCAAATAAACTTCTAATGACTGGTTAGCTGTACCATTGGTCTGTAGATGGTAGGAGGAGGAGGAGGAGAAGGAGAGATCAATCCCCAATTGTTTACTGAACGCCCTCCAGAACCTGGACACAAACGGAGAGCCCCTATCAGACACAATATTGTGAGGGATGCCATGCAAACGGTCAATTCTACGTATGAAAATTAGGACCAATTCTTGCGAAGATGGCAACTTCTTGAGAGGAATGAAGTGAGCCATCTTAGAAAATCGGTCTACAACCATGAGAATAGTAGTGAACCCAGCAGAGCAATAAAGTCCATGGATAAGTGGGACCATGGAATCTCAGGAACAGGAAGAGGCTGCAACAGGCCACAAGGAAGTGCATGAGCCATCTTAGAAACTGCACACACAGAACATGCCTGCACATACTCCTTTACATCTTTCCTGAGTAAATCCCACCAAAATGATCTAGTGATCGCGGCAGTGGACTTATTGATGCCCGGGTGTCTAGCAGTTATATTGTCATGGAACACTTTCATGATATTAACCCTTTCACATAGGGGAACGAACAGTTTATCACATGGTTTACCACTGGGCACCTGAGGCTGGGCCTCCAGTATGGTGCCAAGTAGTGGAGAAGACAGTGAGAGGACAGTAGTAGCAATAATACACTCTGGTGGAATAATAGGAGATGTCACCTGTTCCGGAGCTGACTCATTATCAAATTGCCTGGACAAGGCATCAGCCTTGGTATTTTTAGAACCAGGTCTATAAGTAATGAGGAAGTTAAAATGTGAAAGGAACAGTGACCATCTAGCCTGTCTGGAAGACAAACGTTTGGCATCCCCTATATATGCCAGATTTTTGTGGTCGGTTATGATCAACAGGGGGTCCTTGGAACCCTCCAAAAGATGTCGCCACTCCTTGAGGGCAAGAATAATGGCCAACAATTCTCTATTGCCAATATCGTAGTTGCGCTCAGCAGGAGACATCTCTCTGGAGAAGTAGTCACAAGGATGCAATGGTGTTCCCTGGCTTTCTCTCTGAGAGAGAACAGCCCCTACCCCTGTCTCGGATGCATCAACCTCCAATATAAAAGGTTTACCGGTGTCGGGATGTTTTAGTATGTCCGCAGAGGCAAATCTTTGTTTAAGAGTCTCAAAAGCATTCACAGCCTCTTTGGACCATACCGTGCTACTAACCCCTTTGCGAGTCATATTAGTGATGGGGGCTATTACAGAAGAAAATCCTTGATGAATCTTCTGTAATAGTTGGCAAAACCAATAAACCTTTGAATGGCTTTTAAACCAGAGGGTAATGGCCAGTGTAGTACAGCCTCTAGTTTTTTAGGATCCATTTGAAATCCCGATGCAGAGATGTTGTAACCCAAAAAGTGGACTTCAGGCTGGTCAAATATACACTTTTCTAATTTACAATAAAGTTTATTTTTCAACAACATCTGCAGAACCTGCTTCACATGGGAGTGGTGAGTTTGAAGATCAGGGCAATACACCAAAATATCGTCCAAATAAACCAAGACAAATGAGTAAATGAATTCCCTGAGTACATCATTTATAAAGTCTTGGAATACGGCCGGGGCGTTGCATAACCCAAATGGCATTACCAGATATTCATAGTGTCCACTACGGGTATTAAATGCCATCTTCCACTCATGATTCTCTTTAATTCTAACCAAATTGTAAGCGCTCATAAGGTCAAGCTTAGTAAATACTTTAGCTCCCTGAAGTCTATCGAACAATTCGGAAATGAGTGGGATAGGGTATGCATTTTTTACAGTGATTTTATTAAGTGCCCTGTGTGGTGTATCACCAAATTAATATATATATTACACAAGGTTCGTCTACATTAAAAGGTATTTATTAAAAGGCAACAACACAATATTATAAATGTATCACAAACACACAGCCCAGACCCACGGAGCAACAACCCTTTTTAAATCTATCTATCTATATAGTAACCCCTTCCACACACGCTTGATCTCACCCACGGTTAGGCCTTCACATCTAGTAATGGCTCAATGCTGCAAGTTCAACATCACATCCACCAAGGAAGAAAAGGAAGCAACAGAGTGTAACATGGTTCACCATGCTAGCACATGGCATCTGCACATCTGCTCTGCAGCACAGCCAAGAAGGAACAGAGAGGAATGGAGAAAGGGGGAGTGGTTATCTCTTTCCTGACTTGTAAAGGTATTGAATTACCCAGTTACCATTTCAAAAGGTAAAGCTTATCCCACTGTACATGAGCTTGGTCACATGATCCCTGGTTACCATATTAGTTTGATGACAGAATGTCACCACATTCCCTCACTTTTTCTTCTCTTATGTTGAGCACATTTAAAAATAATAATAATTTATCCCTTCTATCTAAACTATGAGATCTCAAGTAGGAAAGGGGAGCACAGGAATTATAGTGAGTGATATAAGCAGGGTGAAAGAAAACAGTCAAATAGGGGTTGCATCACCCCACATTCCCCCACTTTTTCTTCTTTTATGTTGCTCCGTTATCTTGTTATCCCTCTAGTACAGGAAAACCTAGTGGGAGCAAAAACCTGATATACAGGAGAAATTCAACCCACCGTCCCTCCGGAATAGTTCCCTCAGCGACACAAGTTCTCCTGTACTTTCCTATGGCTGTCAATTCACATATTATACAGAGTGTCACAAAAAAACAGAACTTATAGAATTTAGGTGAGAGTGTGTGTGTGCAATGTAAAACTTTATTGAAGAATGTATGAGAGAGCGAGAAAGAGAGAGAGAAACAAACAAAAAAAAAATCCCCCTTTTCAAGTTTCTTCCTCATCTATTTAGCATGAGTACTAACAGCAAAGTTTGTAGGACTGGATGTGATATTTGCAGAATTCCATACTCTCAATCCAGTTCCGACTCCTCCCAGTAGAGCTGCAAATTGTCCCGTTTTTCCTGACACCCTGCTTTGCCTAAAACACTGTCGCCGTTGTTCCGGACACCTTGGAGGGATAGAAGGATTATTAAAAGATAGACTCTAATCTTCTCCCTTATTTGGAGTATCTTCTGGCCGTATTGCCTGTCTCCCATCCCTACTGTGATACAGCTTATACTTATCCATCCTATAACAAGGATCCACTACGATCTTCTGTTGACACACATCATCATCCTAATACAGCTTTGCCTTGCTTTGTGGGAACACTAGACCTCATCATTAGAAAGGTATAGCTAAATGGGAGACTGGAAGACTGAGAGAAAGAACAAAACAAAAGAAAAACAAACATACATACAGATGTAGAGAGCAACACAAAATTATGAGTGTTATTGATTGCTGAGACCCCCCAATTGATCAATCTTTTCCTCCTCTCTCAACTGTTCCCTCAACGCTTTCACGTCTGCCTCCAATCTTTCAGTCTGTCCCTTTAGGTCCCAGTAGTCTCTATTCCCTTCTTTATTCCTCCAATTATCCCAGTTCCGTCTATTGGTCTGCTGCTCATCCCATCTATGGTTCCTTCTCCAATTATTCTCCCAATAACTGGTCCTGTTGTTTCTCCGTTTTTCTCCCCAATTGTGATTTTCCCAGTTAATATCTGTCCTTTTTAGCCTCTCCCAGGTATTTTTATTATTCCAATTATTGATTACCTTAGGCCCCTCCCATCTATTCCTCCAATTATCTCCCATTACATTCCTATGGTCCCTCTGTGGATCTCTCCATCTTTTGTCAAAGTCCTGTTTTAGTCTCCAGTTCTCATTATCCCTCTTGTTCTGGGGTACATCCCACCTCTGGCTTCTCCATTTACCATCTATATCTCTACCAGAGTCGACCTTGAATGTTCTTATGGCTAAAACAGAGAAGGCCTGTTCCGAGGAAGGATGCTTGATCCACCAATTGTCAGCTCTAGTTAGTACCATTTCTAAGTCTGCTGGTGTTGGATCAAAAAGCCTCACAAATTCTTGACACTCCCAGGGAAGGGCTTCCATTACTTTAGTAATATGTTGTGGTGAGCCCAAGACCAGAGGCTGTTGAGGTTGGCGTAGCGTATACCAGAAAAATATCCTTTGAGCTACCTCTCTAGGACCATCTGCTGGCCTCATCATAATATTAACTATTTCTTTCTCTATGCTGAGTAGATAGAAAATCGTTGCAGCAATTCTTCCTGCCTGGTCAGACACACTGTTATTAAATCCAAATAGTCTGCTAGCCAAAGGACCCATAGCATATTCTAACAGTTCTGTCCATTCTTCTAAGTTAAGACCTCCTTTTTTTGCTCTATTTGCTCCCTTCATAAACCAATGTGTAAAGGTGTTAAAGTCGTCAGTTGGCATACTTCCCCACCATTTCTGGAAATTATCTTTGTCTGTGATTGACATAGTCCTTGTCTGTCTAGAGAAGCTAGTAGGCATTTCTCTTACATTAAAATGTTCCGTTATTATTATAGGGGCTTGTGGGACACAATTTACAATTGGCACATTTCCCTTGTGTTTTGTTCCCAGCACTGGTTCTTTACTTTCAGATATAAAATAAGACTGGTCTGGGCATACTCTAGGAATCTCCTTATCCCAATTATTTATGTTTTCTTTAATTTTCATTTTATATTCCATGACTAGGTCTTGGAGTTCAGTGATATTAAAACTATATGCATCTCTCTGTTGTTCTATTTCTCTTAACTCCTTTTCTAGTTCCACAACAATTGTAGTTGTTCTCAAAGCTGCAATTTTTAAACAATCCCTTTTGTCCATTGCATCCTCCATTTTATTTGTTGTTTCCAAATTATGCTGCCGTAATTCTACAACTATGTCTATTAGGCCTCCTATTGTGGCTACAACAGCTTGTGTGACCAAACTTTTTCTTTTCTTTGTTCTATACTTTTTGTTATTTACAATTTGTGTTAGAATATCCATTAATCTCTCCTCTTTTTCACTGTCTGGGTTTGCTGGCTCTGGAAGCTCATATGGACCATCATGTTTTTGAATATGTTTCCTAAAGTACTCACGCACTTCTGTGGAAAAGTATTTGGCCCCTTGAAAAGACATTCTTACTCTTTTACTCACCCAAGTAAGAACCCAATTTAAATCAATTTGCAACTAAAGTATCACGCTTCTGAATAGCCAACAATAGTTGATGTCTATTCAGTAGGCCAGGTGTAAATAGAGAAAACAAAAACCAAAACTCAATTACCTTCGTATACTAAACACAATGGGTGGGGAACACAATATCCACAACTCTACTGTGAAGCTTGACTTAGGATTTGGCCTAAACACACGCCCAGTTTTGTTATATGTAGCACAGTGGACTAGTATCCACAATGCAAATTATATTTACCTTAGTATGGGGAAGGTAATACTTGCTAATTAATTTCAAAACCAGTAGTGCCAAAATTAGCATATTAAAATATAATAGCAAGGCCTAGAGGGTAGGAGTTATACCTGAACTAGGATATTCAAGACACATAAAGTATGGAAGTCTATAGTGAATTAAAATGCAGGCCTGAAATAAATAAAACAATTATAATTTCTCTAGGCCTGTACTATGATAGAATATTTGAAACACACAAAAACTTTATTATACCTTTGTTTTATGTAGCAAAATACGCTGGTACAATATAAAGGATTAATATATTCAAAATTGAGGCCTATGCTGGTAGTGTAATCAAATCAGCATTCAAATAAAAAACGAAGCCGCATGGAAGCCTATTGTAATGCAGGGCTAGGCCTGTACTCTGTTAGTCAAAACCCAATAAAACTCAACTCTTCAAACTATTCAAAATTGAGGCCTGATGCCCAAGCTTGTATATTAAAATGGAGGCACGAACTAAGATACAAAAGAATCAAATTAGCATTCAAATACAAAAAGAAGCCGCATGGAAGCCTACTGTAGTATATTATAATGCAGGGCTCGGCCTGTACTCTGACACAACACAAAACACAACAAAACTCAGCTCAGATATTTGAAACCCACAAAAACAACCTGTATTAGACCTGTGTTTTATGTATCAAAATAAGCTAGTATAATATAAAGGATTAATATATTCAAAATTGAGGCCTATGCTGGTACTGTATTAAAATAAAGGATTAAAAACAATAATATATTCGAAATTGAGACCTATGCTGGTAAGGCCTGAAAAAAATACTAGGCCTGAGCTATGGTAGTCAAAACACAACAAACTCAGGTATTTGAAACACACAAAAAAAACTAATAATATATTAAAAATCGAGGCCTAATGCCCAAGCTTGTATATTAAAATGGAGGTCTGCACTAGGATACAAAGGAATCAAATCAGCATTCAAATACAAAAAGAAGCCGCATGGAAGCCTACTATAGTGTATTCAAATGCAGGGCTAGGCCTGTACTCTGAAACTAAACTCAGATAATTGAAACTCACAAAAACAACCTGTATTATACCTTTGTTTTATGTATCAAAATAAGCTAGTACAATATAAAGGATTAAAAACAATAATATATTCAAATTTGATGCCTATGCTGGTAGTGTATTAAAATTAAAAAAAAATGAAGGCCTGAAAAACTACTAGGCCTGAACTATGGTAGTCAAAACACAACAAACTCAGGTATTTGAAACACACAAAAAAACTAATATATTCAAAATTGAGGCCTGATGCCCAAGCTTGTATATTAAAATGGAGGCCCAAACTAGACTCCACACACAATCAGCCCTTGATTTCCCATGCAGAGGATAATTAAACAAAGTACTTTTTTTTTTTTTCTCCCCCCAAAAAATAAATCTGACTATCTATTAATGTGTTATTACCTCATAAATAACCTTTGTAGAAGTCTAAAATTCGTGGTCGCCAAATGTGGTGTATCACCAAATTAATATATATATTACACAAGGTTCGTCTACATTAAAAGGTATTTATTAAAAGGCAACAACACAATATTATAAATGTATCACAAACACACAGCCCAGACCCACGGAGCAACAACCCTTTTTAAATCTATCTATCTATATAGTAACCCCTTCCACACACGCTTGATCTCACCCACGGTTAGGCCTTCACATCTAGTAATGGCTCACTGCTGCAAGTTCAACATCACATCCACCAAGGAAGAAAAGGAAGCAACAGAGAGTAACATGGTTCACCATGCTAGCACATGGCGTCTGCACATCTGCTCTGCAGCACAGCCAAGAAGGAACAGAGAGGAATGAAGAAAGGGGGGAGTGGTTATCTCTTTCCTGACTTGTAAAGGTATTGAATTACCCAGTTACCATTTCAAAAGGTAAAGCTTATCCCACTGTACATGAGCTTGGTCACATGATCCCTGGTTACCATATTAGTTTGATGACAGAATGTCACCACACCCTGTAGTCTATGCAAGGGCGTAACTCACCACTCTTTTTCTCAACAAAAAAGAATCCTGCACCAGCTGGTGAGGATGACTTTCTTATGTGCCCTTTGCTCAAGGATTCTTTGATGTATTCCTCCATTATTTTACTCTCCTGTGGAGATAAGGCATAAACTGCCCCCTTAGGTGGCATAGCGCCTTCTTAATGGCACAGTCATATGATCTGTGGGGAGGCAATACATCGGATTGAGCCTTGTTAAACACCTCCTGAAGTTCTCGGTATTGTATGGGAACTCCAGGAGTTTGGGGAGTGGTAGTGGGTCAATAGTATCCAATCTCTTTAGTACTGGTTTTATACATCTCCCCATACACTCTTTACCCCATTCTAATATCTCCCCATTAGCCCAGTCAATATAGGGATTGTGCTTACTCAGCCATGGAAACCATAATATGATAGGACATGATGGAGAAATAATAACCTGAAATGTCATCTCCTCCCTATGGGATGCCCCAATAGAGAACGTAATAGGGACAGTTTCGTGGTTTATAAGCGGTTGTGTGAGTGGTCTACCATCAATAGCCTCTACAGCTAGCGGCGTAGGTCTCTCCCTGACCGGTATCTCATTACCCCTAATAAACTGGACATCAATAAAATTTCCAGCAGCACCTGAGTCCATTAGGGCACTGCAAGAAAACTTCTTGTTATCAAGAGAAATAGATACCTCAAGGAGGAATCTACTTTTGTTTTTGTTAGAGGATAACTCCATCACACCTAAGATCTGTCCCCTTAAGGTTCTTAGGTGCGGAAGTTTTCCGGACGCACTGGACAATTAGTTATCATATGTCCCTTTCTACCGCAATATAGGCATAACCCCTCCCTTCTCCTATACTGTTTTTCGGCCTCTGACAGTCTAGTGACCCCCAACTGCATAGGTTCGGGTTCGGACTGTACAGGGAGGTTAGACAAAACAGGTTTAGAGAATTGAGGTGCTAGGGACATAGCCGTACGTCTGGTCTTGCTTCTGGTGACTTCTCTGAGTCTTAACCTATTATCAATATGCATGACAAACGTAATAAATTTGTTAAGACTCTTAGGTAATTCTTTAGCGGCTATCTCATCTAGTATAGTCTCTGAGAGACCCTTTTTGAATGCTGAGATTAACCCATTGTTAGTCCAGTCTACCTCGGAAGCTAAGGTACGGAATTTAATAGCATAATCCGAGATAGACCGGTTACCTTGTCTGATGTGCATTAGGGCAGTGGAGGCGTCATCCTCTATACCCAATGGCTCAAACGTGAGCTTGAATTCAGCAAGGAATTCCTGGTAATTTTAAGCTATGCTACGATTACTCTCCCACAACGGATTAGCCCAGGCAAGGGCCTTACCCTTTAATTGATTCGTTAGATAACCAATTTTTGCTCTGTACGTGGGGAAAAATGGTACTCCACCTGATTAAGAAAACCCCTGCATTCCTGGATATTGCCATCAAACTGTAGGGATGGCGATAAGGAGATGCTAGGAGTCCTATTAACAGTGGGTGGAGGTACACAGGGTAGAGGTGCTATAGGAGGAGATGCTGCAGGCTGCAGTTGCGCCATTCTAGTGAGAAGCGTACTGAAAGCCTGAGCGAATTGATCCATGCGGTGATCATTCTCCTCTAATTTCCTCTCGCAAGCAGCTATGTGCTGACACAGTTCTACAGGATCTATGGCCATGTCGTAATGTCAGTATTACTGTTTGATCCAGGACACCCTTAACATCCAACATTTCTCTTCTGCATTGGCTGCAAGAGCTAATATCAATCATCCTGACAGCTCCGTATTGGTACTCAGTCCATGGTTTCCACTTCTACTTATCTTCTTCAATTGATTAATTTTGTGTACCTGCCCCTTTCCAAATTGGTTATGGTGCATGCATGCTTTCCAAAGTAAATCACACCAGACACGTTTCCCGGTTGATGAAATACTCTGGAATGTTTATTCAGAGGGGACGACATGTCCCTTATAAAGCACAATTACATCACAAGCACTGTGTCAGGATTACTGTTTGATCCAGCACGTAGAACTGTATAGCACGGATGACAAATAAGTAACGTATTACCGGTCCTTAGAATGGCCGGATTTAACATACATAGAATAGTCAAAAATACTAGCCGAGGTCAGGGAGCACAGAAAGCGATGCAGTGATGAGGAAAGCCAGGAGTCAGGATAGCAGAATATAGAGAAGTCAATAAACAAAGCCAAACCCTTCTGTGGATTAGTTTGCTGCTCGGCACAACTTTTCCTGTGTGGACAGTAAATGTAATTAACCACATTTCTATAAGCGGATGAATACGTGACACACTGTCAGAGATTACATGAAATAATACATTAATAATTGGTTAAGTGTTAAGTGTTTTATTCAAAGCACGTCCTACTGGGTGTGCCATCTTATGTCATTACTGTCGTCATGAAGTTCTCCCCCGGATTCCAGTGCCATCTTGAAAGTGAGAGTGTTTGGTCGATGGGTGGGGTACTCCTGAGTGACATCTAGTGGTCAGTTTAGTAATTTTTTGAATAATACTGAGTATAACTAAATGGAGTAAATAGGCATTTTACTTTAGCTAATATTCTGTCCACAACAAAAACGAAAGAAATCTCAATGTATCTTTCCTGGTAAAATATTTTATAAATAAAATAAATATCCTTGGCTACCTTTACAGAGTTGAGATGCCTTTTTTCCTGGTCTATTTCTAATTAGTTTTCATTCAAATTCGTTCTACCAAGAAGGTTCTAAGTTCTTCAATCCAGGACTTATCTAGGAATTAGCCACATCACCTCAGAGATATATGTCTCAGCACTCTCTGATCTCTCTTTTCGTGAAAGGGCTTTAATATGGAAGTATCTACATTTCTGTCAGCTGTATTTATATGATCCCACGGTTATCTATTGCACTCCGTGGAATTCTTCCCTGTTTTATGGGGGGTTCTGAAATCTTCACCCCTTTTAACCACGAGAGTATATCTCTCCACAATTGCTTACTATTAAGTTAGCTCTGTCGGTGACATTGGCATGGACTGAAGGATATTAGATCCTCAAGCACTATTTTGCATAGAATGTAGAGTCCGTAATAAAACTTTATCCTCCTGTCCTCGATAGATGCCTTAAGATCTATTTTTATAGATCCGCTTTCTGAATTTCTTCTGATAGTCTGTTTATCTTTACTAATAGACCATAAAGACCTTCCAGTTTCTATATAAGCCATCAGCAGATGGATAGTCTTTGCTGTTTTTTAGGCTACTAAGCCCTAGGGGTTACAGTACTTAAAGGTCTGTTTGCTCTCTAGAGCCATTTCTTCCTCTTGAACATCGGTGGCCAAGTTTCCATGGAACTTGTAGGTAAATGGCTGCTTGGTCCTCAATCAATTTTCAGACATTCTTTTCGGTACATTTGAGTTTGTCAATTTGATAATGTGCCAATAGTGGGCAATGTCCTTGTGAGGTGTGTGTGTTGTCAATTTGCATTCATATTTTGGAAGTCTTGTGTACTTCTTTCCTCCCTTGGTTATTGCTTGGGTATTACCCATTGTTGTGCTGCCATGGATATGGCCAGGAAAAAGGAAACTGTATTCCTACTTACCATAATTTTCTTTTCCTGGTCATAGGCAGCACAAAGATCCCGCCCTGGGATATTCCTGGAAACAAGACTGAGGGTGGGAGGGGTAGGAGGGGTTACTCCTACCAGGTTCCTGCCTGGTTAGGGATAGGGAGGAGCTACCCATTGTTGTGCTGCCATGGCCTATGACCAGGAAAAGAAAATTACGGCAAGTAGGAATACATTTTCCTTTTTAATGTATTTTAAGTTTATGCAGAGTTTTTTTTATTATTTAAGAAATAAATATTTCTCACAAATGTAGTTTGGCTGACCTGCACCCTGAGCGGAAGAGCACTTTCTCCTAAAAGTATACTTCTCTTGAGACTTGGCTGTCAGAACACTCTTAATGATATTACCTAGTGAGGGGAAAAAAATTCTCCATACTGGCTTTCCCCAGAGTGAATGCTCAGCAGGATTGATTTTACTGGGTTGTGTATTTTTTAAATTGTTTTTAAATCTATTTATTTGCAATCTGGCCTTTTTTCTTCTAAAAAGCATAAGGAGCCAAGAAGGAGGTGGGAGGGTCTGTGAGGGAGGGTCTGCTGCTGATTTGCTGGAATGTGTCTGCTGACTGTGAGGTACAGGGTCAAAGTTTACCGCATATGTTCGCCGTCCGTGGCGAACCGTTCGGGACATCACTAGCTGTAACCTTTATGTCCCTGTCCCCCACAAGGTCCATGTGGGAGTGCCCATTAAAATCATTCCTGTTACACCCTTCATCAAGTTTCAGCTGATATTTGGGTACCTGTCTACTTTACTGGGAGAATACATTTGGGAGACTGCCATTCGTACTGAGAATTGTTCGACTTAACACCTGAAAATTGACGAACGGGCAGCTGCTATACGAGCGTTCGTTACAACTAGTGGCAAGCAGCAGGATTCCTATCCTGAATGGATATCCCGAACCAAGGAAAGCGTGAAAGGCTCAGCAATACGAACTATTGAAAAGAACTACATTGAAAGACCGGCTGGAAGCTCGAGGCATAGTGGCAAGTAATAAAACAAAAGCCACGTTAATTGCAGAATTAATACAGAGAACCAGTGATACGGAAATGGAACACCTGGAGGAAAATGAACTGCAGAAGGAAGTGAGATAGATGCTCAGCATGTTGGGACCCAATCCGTCGGCAGATGCTACCATACAGATTATGGCACAAGCCAGGCAAGCGCAGAGAGATCGGGAAGAAAGAGACAGATCACTGCAAGATATGCGGTCACACCAGAGGCATACTGGAAGAAGTTTCGGGGCCTCAGGAAAGGGGGGCAGCCCAAAATTGCCATGCAAGGTTGCCGGGCAATGTCACTGGAGGATGCTCTACAACTGTAATTATTGGAGCAGTTCTTCGATCATACTCCCAATGAGATCAGAGACTGGGTGAAAGACCGCAAACCATAGAGGAAGCGGCCAGATTGGCAGACGAATATCAGGACGGCAGAAACCTGGAACCAAGTGGAGGGCGCCCTGCGTTCAGGCCCTCCTACCAGGTATCATCCACTCCAACACCATCAAGACCTGCCCCTTTCAATCCCGCCCCTACGGCGCCCCCCCTCACACCGGGCCCCCTTCTTATGCCATCATTGCGGCCAACCTGGGCATATGAAACACACTTGCCCTAATCGAAATTGGGGAGGTTGGGAGAGACAAACCCCACAACCAGCCAGGGCCGCGGCACATTGTTTTATTTTAACCAGGAGGGCCACAGCGACACCAACACCAGCGAGAAGCTGTGGACGACTCTACACAAGGTGAATCGGGTACAGATGGATTGAGACAACCGTGACCATCATTGGAATGGATGCACGAGCCTTGAGAGACACTGGCACCATGCTCACTTTGATCCAACCTCACAAAGTTCTGGCTCAAGCCCGTACTAACAGAACCGTAGCCATAAGAATGGTCGGAGGCACCATCCACAAACTTCCCACCGCCAAGGTGCACCATAACTGGGGATCCAGAGCCAAGCAGCTAGAGGTGGGCATCATGAAAGAACTACCAGCGGAGGTGTTATTGGGAAACGACTTGGGCTGTTTAACCTCCCAACTCACACACAACAACTCTGCCGAATCTTATCCAGTGACCACCAGAGCCCAAGCCCGCAAGGAAGAGCAGTCAAACTCTGAGGAATGACAGGTAGTAGCTTTGTTACCTTCCCGAAGCCCTCTCCCCATTCTGGGATACTGCCCAAGGCTTTGAGCAGGAAGCAAAGAGCCGATCCCAAACTAGAGTGGTATAGGAAGGCAGTAGCGTATCCCAGGAAAAGTTTGAGTGGCATAAGGGGTTATTAAACCAAGGAAAAGGAGGGGCAGGAAATGGGGCAGCACCGGTCATCAAAAGGCAACTGATAGTGCCCGTAAATTTAGAGCTGAGCTGCTCAAGCTCAGTCATGAATCCCGTTAGCAGGATATCTGGGGGTCAGGAAGACTAGTGGCCGGTTAACCCAGATGTTCTTTTGGTCAGGGATCACACAGGACCTGAAGCATTATTGTAGGACGTGTGACACTTGCCAAAAGACCGAGAGAAGGGGTGATCACCAGAAGGCCAAGTTGCACCCGTTACCGATTATTGAAGAACCCTTTCACCAAGTAGCTGTGGATCTGATAGTCCCCCTCAGCAAACCCAGTGCATCCGGCAAGAGCTACATCCTCACGGTAGTAGACTATGCTACTAGGTACCCGGAGGCAGTAGCTCTTTCTAACATAGAAGCAGAAACTGTAGCGGAGGCGCTGGTCAAGATTTTTACTAGAGTTGGGTTCCCCAAGGAGATTCTGTCAGATAGGGGTACCCAATTTACCACAATTGTGACCCAACAATTATGGCAGAGTTGCAGAGTGAAACCCCTATTCAGCTCTCTCTACCACCACCAGACAAACTGACTCTGAACATTTTAATGGCATGCTTAAGCAGATGGTTAAAACGTTCACAGCCTCCTGCCGGCACTGGGAGAGGTTTCTCCCCAACTTCTGTTTGCCTACCGGGAAGTGCCCCAGGCATCCACCGGGTTCTCCCCCTTCGAACTCCTTTACGGGACGTTTATTTAATTAGTTTTTCTCGTTCCTGTGGACTCTATGGCATTCCCCTGTTTCTAACCGAACAAACTACCGAACGGCCGGCCACCCAGTAGAGGAGTGTGCTGCTGATTAACCTCTTGGCCCCATTCGAACGTTCAGGATTAACCGCAGACACCTTGTAATTGATACAGCAGTTGGGTGGCCGCCATTCGAATGTCGAACATGAGGTCGCGGCCATTTTAAACACACGAATGCACAGCGGTGTTCGACGCCCATCTTATGGAACTAAAAACTGACACATTTTGGCACGAACACCGCTGAAGCCGCCGGCCTCCCTTCTTGTTCGGTGGATTGGCACGAATGACTCTATATTCGGTGGATTTAAACAGAATACACCGTACCCCAGATACGGCGATTAGACTGTGTGTATAGGATCTGAGCGCTATTCGGTACTTTGGTGCGCTCAGATCCTAGCTATCTGGGGACCTGTGGAATGCCTATATAAATGTATAAAATGTAACAGTTATAAAATTTTATGTGTTTTTATGTACTTATGTTTTTATTAGTCAAAATGGCGTTTAGGCTCTGTCCGGGGAGATAATTGAATTACTTCACAATTATCTTCCCGGCCAGAGCAGGGGGTTCTGGGCAAGAAAAGAGGAATGGCTTATTGTGTCTTCTGTGATTGGCTGATGTATTGTCCTTGTCACAGTCCCCCATTCGGTCCCCGAGGGGAGTGTCCACCGGGTGAGGGACTTGCATAAAAGCCGGGCATGTAGCCCCCATTAAACAGATTCCTGCTGACCCTCAATACGGAGCTGTGTCTCGTTTTTGGGGGGATTATTCGTACGGAGTAAGCGTGTTCGGCTGTTTGGAGGATTACTTGATTCGTATGGTGGCTGTTCGACTGTTTGGGAGGAATATTGCATTCGTATACTGGCTGTTCGGTTACTAGGGAACTGCTGCATCCGTACGGCTACTGTTCAGTGCTTTCTAACACGCAGGGGCTGCCTCCACATTCGGTAAGGGAACGTCTCATATGGCTGTAACACCTCGCATACCGGAGGAGCCGTAACAGACCCCTAGACCTCATACTGGAGCACTGGGAGGGTAACACAGATGATGGAGGAGTACCTATTGTACCGTATTTTCTGGAGTTTAGGGACCACTTGCAGGCGCTCACTGACTTTGTCTGGAAGAATCTGCAGGTGGCCCAGGGATGCCAGAGGAGATGGTACGATAGAGGTGCCCGAGATAAAGTGCTGGAAATAGGGCAGAAGGTATTAGCCCTGAAGCCTGCCAAGAAAAACAAACTTCAGGCCGCCTTTTCGGGTAGTGGAGCGTATAAGCGACACTACCTACATAGTAGGCAAATGTTCGGATGAAATGATACGGAAAGCCTTTCATGTGAACATGCTATAGCCTTACTTTGAGTGAGCAGAAGAAGTAGCAGCCGTATGTGCCCCGTCCTTTGAAGATAGTGAGGGTCTTCCCCTACCGGACTTGCTCGCAACCTCCTCCAGTACAATCGACCAAGTCAGCCTAGGCGAAAAGTTAACCCCACTAGAAAAGAGCGAGGCCTCTCAGCCACTCCAGGAATACCAGGTGTCACGAACGCACCCTACTCCAAGAGTGTGCGTGACGTAGTTGTGGTGGTGAGAGGGTTAAAGTTCACTATTTGTCTGCACTAGACCGGAAATAATGACAAAATCCCCTTTTTAACACCACCCACACTTAAACATAGTAATATAACTATTACTATTTTAACACTGCCACCACCAAGACAATTTATAAATAGGGTGCCTTGGTCCCCCAGGTAAATCAATAATAAAACCCACCAAATATTACTTAGGATAATAGTTAAAGAATTGCAAAAATACTAATTAGTCTCTACAGGTAACATGATTCTTAACCAGACAAAGGCAGAGCTTAATAAATTATGTTTATTATGAGCAAAAAATAGTCACAGTGCATATAACAATATATGATAAACAAATTATTTACACCAACAACAGATAAAAACAAAACGGATAAAATACAGAAGTCATAACTACTCACATAGATTTTCAAAGTACAACTTCTGTCCAGGGGGTCTCTGGCAAGGAAAGATGGTGACTCACTCAAAATTAGATCTTGGCCCCAAGCAAGTACACCAGCACCCTTCAGGATCATTAGAGATATACCCTGTGGATTACCACCGCTCACCCAGAGGTGAAGTTAAGGCGTCTCCATAGAGATACTAAGTGTCCAGACCCACATCAATCCAAATGGAAACATTTGGTTCTATCTTCTCTTATGTACCCGCCACAGAAATAATAATTGCCTCTATGAATGTATTATTTTCCCATTCTATACATATGTCGCATGCCGGCCTTGCGATCTGATAGGACGGACACCACAATTCCTTCCCTTATGTTCAAGTTAGGCCACTCATGTTTGGACTTGGTTGGAAGATGGCGCTTGTCACATTCCAAATATAACAAAAATTAAGCTTTATTATTATTCCCGGGGGTAAATATGAATGTTTTTGTCCTTCCTTTGGATATGATACTGGAACAGGGCTAATGGCATTTACATATCAAAGAGATTGGCTCATCCCTTACAAGTTACATGCCAAATGGATGAAGAGACATTCAGGCTTTTTCCAAGTGTAGAACCTCACACCTTGCAGAGCCTTGATTACTTCACATTCATATAGTAAAATCCTTTTCACATTGCTATGCCATTCATACTATCCCTTCTGTCATCTGACCTCTGTGGGTTCCCAGCTTCAAAAAGATGTAACCCCTTTTGACCTCAACAATACCATCTCTGTAATTTGTGCCATTTACTACACAAGTTACATTAAAGGATAATATTCCATAGTGTAATAATAAATTATGCACCCTTGCCTTGACACCAGGAGATGTTCTCCGCCATACTCGGGTATACCTCCATTGCGGTGCACCGAGTTGAGACCCAGGGAGAGACCCCACTATGACAACAGCCTTATTGTATCCTGAGGCAGTTAGAGAAAATATGCTCACAGAGATACAAGAAATGTTAAAACTGGGAGTCATTGAACTCTCTCAGAGTCCTTGGGCTTTGCCGGTAGTGCTGGTACCCAAGCGCAATGGCATGACTTGCTTTTGTGTCGACTACCGGAGGCTTAATGACCGGACAGTAACCGACGCTTACCCCATGTCCAGAATAGATGAGTTGTTAGACCGTATGGCTGGGGGAAATTACTTGATTAGTGCAAAGGATATTGGCAAATCCCCTTGGGATGGAGACTGCCCCGGCTACCTTTCAGAGAATGGCCGGTAGGCTCCTGGAGGGACTTCGCATGTGCATATCTAGATGATATTGCCATTTACAGCCGCACATGGGGAGACCATCTGGAGCACCTATCCAGGGTACTGAAGAGAATTCAGGTAGCAGGGCTCACTCTGAAGCCTGATAAGAGCCACATCAGCATGGCCGAGGTACAGTATCTCGGCCATAGCGTAGGGTCAGGCAAACAGCGGCCTGAACCCGCTAAGGTAGAAGCTATCGCCAACTAGCCACAACCCCGTACCAAGACCCAGGTACTAGCGTTCCTAGGAACAGCAAGCTACTACAGCAAGTTTGTCCCCAAGTATAGTGCCCTAGCCAAACCCCTCACCGACCTAACCAAAAATGCCCTCCCTAGACAAGTAACCTGGTCCCCAGAGTGCACGGTCGCCTTTCAACAACTTAAGACAGCACTAAGCGAGGCACCTGTGTTAGCATCTCCAAACCATACTAAACAATTTCTTGTGCACACAGATGCCTCCATGTTTGGGCTGGGAGCTGTGTTGAGCCAAGTGGGGGACGACTGGATGGAACACCCGATGGCATATCTCAGCCGGAAACTACTGCCCGGAGAAGTCAGTTATGCCACCGTGGAGAAAGAGTGCCTAGCCCTAGTATGGGCCCTGAAAAAATTGCAACCATACCTGTATGGCCGTCCCTTTACATACATAACTAACCATAAACCCCCTTATTTGGCTAAACCGAGTGGCTGGAGACAAACCCCATTTGTTGCGCTGGAGCCTGGCTTTAAAACCCTACAACTTTACTATGCAGTACAGGCCAGGCAAACAAAACGGCAATGCAGACGGTTTGTCTCAACAAACGGAACTAGACCTTTAATTTGACTTACCCGGACATCCCCAAGCCAACCCGGCAGGGTCTAAGCCGACCCATGGAACTAAGGGGGAGCGATGTGAAGAATTGAGTGTTATTTCAGTTATTTGACTTTTTTCCATTCGGTAGCTGTAACTACCAAACACAAACCACTCACCTGGCTCATTATCTTCAAAGAGAACCATAAATTAAGTGCTCTCACTGTGTGACCACCATTCGTATAGTCGTACGCCACGTGCAGGAGAAAATGCCGGCCATCTTGTTTGCACGAAAGGAGGCAGTGGTACTTGGTTGTCGAGTGTCTGAAACTAAAATTGGACACTCGACTTCCTGAACACTGGTTAAACTGTAAGAATGCCTGCTTCCTTTTTCCCGAACAGCCAGGAAAGCACTGTTCGGTAGTGTTGTTCCCACGAACCAGGGGAACAATCACTACTATGAACCAGGGGGTGTAATTCATGCATTTATTTGTTTTAAGACTTGTCAAAATAGACAGCCCGCACAACCTAAATTCATGGAACTTTTTCTGCGCAGGAGCCTTGTGTGTGGTTGGTCAAAACTGGACTTCCATAAAATTCCGAAACCCCTGAACTGATCTGGGTGATTTTTGGATATGTTGGTCACCCAGATCAGGGCTATCAGGTGATATAACATTTATGGGGATTTTGTGTGTTCTGGGGTACTTTTTAAGTTTTATTGAAAAATGTATTTTTTCTGCCTGGAGATAATTGAGTTATTATATTACCTGACTTAATTATGTCACAGGCAGAGAGGAAGGCATTATCTGTTTGTATTGGGAGTGTCACACCTTGTCACTGTATTATTATTGGCTGTAACCTTTATGTCCCTGTCCCCCACAAGGTCCATGTGGGAGTGCCCCTTGCATGGGGACCTGCATAAAAGCCAGTGTTGCACCCATTAAAATCATTCCTGTTACACCCTTCATCAAGTTTCGGCTGATGTTTGGGTACCTGTCTACTTTACTGGGAGAATACATTTGGGAGACTGCAATGGAGAATCATTCGACACAACACCCGAGAATAAGACGAACGGGTAGCTACTATACCAGCGTTCGCTACAATGGCTTTCATCACTTTCCTCACTACTGAATTAAGGCTTACTGGCCTCCCTACTACCTTTCTTTTTTATCATATTTGTGTTTATTGTTTTTGTCTTGAGAGACAGGGGAACAGAAAGAAAAGGGAGAAGGGATAGGGGGTTCCACAATACAGTATACATACAGGGAGTGCAGAATTATTAGGCAAATGAGTATTTTGACCACATCATCCTCTTTATGCATGTTGTCTTACTCCAAGCTGTATAGGCTCGAAAGCCTACTACCAATTAAGCATATTAGGTGATGTGCATCTCTGTAATGAAAAGGGGTGTGGTCTAATGACGTCAACACCCTATATCAGGTGTGCATAATTATTAGGCAACTTCCTTTCCTTTGGCAAAATGGGTCAAAAGAAGGACTTGAGAGGCTCAGAAAAGTCAAAAATAGTGAGATATCTTGCAGAGGGATGCAGCACTCTTAAAATTGCAAAGCTTCTGAAGCGTGATCATCGAACAATCAAGCGTTTCATTCAAAATAGTCAGCAGGGTCGCAAGAAGCGTGTGGAAAAACCAAGGCGCAAAATAACTGCCCATGAACTGAGAAAAGTCAAGCGTGCAGCTGCCACGATGCCACTTGTCACCAGTTTGGCCATATTTCAGAGCTGCAACATCACTGGAGTGCCCAAAAGCACATAGTGTGCAATACTCAGAACATGGCGAGAGTAAGAAAGGCTGAAAAGGCGACCACCGCTGAACTTAAGACACAAGCGCAAAAGCGTCCAAGACTGGGCCAAAATATCTCAAGACTGAGGATTTTTCTAAGGTTTTATGGACTGATGAAATGAGAGTGAGTCTTGATGGGCCAGATGGATGGGCCCGTGGCTGGATTGGTAAAGGGCAGAGAGCTCCAGTCCGACTCAGACGCCAGCAAGGTGGAGGTGGAGTACTGGTTTGGGCTGGTATCATCAAAAGATGAGCTTGTTAGCCTTTTCGGGTTGAGGATGGAGTCAAGCTCAACTCCCAGTCCTACTGCCAGTTCCTGGAAGACACCTTCTTCAAGCAGTGGTACAGGAAGAAGTCTGCATCCTTCAAGAAAAACATGATTTTCATGCAGGACAATGCTCATCACACGCGTCCAAGTACTCCACAGCGTGGCTGGCAAGAAAGGGTATAAAAGAAGAAAATCTAATGACATGGCCTCCTTGTTCACCTGATCTGAACCCCATTGAGAACATGTAGTCCATCATCAAATGTGAGATTTACAAGGAGGGAAAACAGTACACCTCTCTGAACAGTGTCTGGGAGGCTGTGGTTGCTGCTGCACGCAATGTTGATGGTGAACAGATCAAAACACTGACAGAATCCATGGATGGCAGGCTTTTGAGTGTCCTTGCAAGAAAGGTGGCTATATTGGTCACTGATTTGTTTTTGTTTTGTTTTTGAATGTCAGAAATGTATATTTGTGAATGTTGAGATGTTATATTGGTTTCACTGGTAATAATAAATAATTGAAATGGGTATATATTTGTTTTGTGTTAAGTTGCCTAATAATTATGCACAGTAATAGTCACCATGCACACACAGATATCCCTAACATAGCTATAACTAAAAACAAACTAAAAACTACTTCCAAAAATATTCAGCTTTGATATTAATGAGTTTTTTGGGTTCATTGAGAACATGGTTGTTGTTCAATAATAAAATTAATCCTCAAAAATACAACTTGCCTAATAATTCTGCACTCCCTGTATTGTCATGGAACACTTTCATGATATTAACCCTTTCACATAGGGGAACGAACAGTTTATCACACGGTTTACCACTGGGCGCCTGAGGCTGGGCCTCCAGTATGGTGCCAAGCAGTGGAGAAGACAGTGAGAGGACAGTAGTAACAATAATACACTCTGGTGGAATAATAGGAGATGTCATCTGTTCCGGAGCTGACTCATTATCAAATTGCCTGGACAAGGCATCAGCCTTAGTATTTTTAGAACCAGGTCTATAAGTAATGAGAAAGTTAAAACGT
>OW240917.1:144988760-145083849 GCA_933207985.1 Pelobates cultripes
GCAGAGGGCACAGGGGGCTGAGGCCATGGGGCTGAGGTGGGTACAGGGGGCTGAGGTGGGAGCAGAGAGATGGGTACAGGGGGGCTGAGGTGGGTACAGGGGGGCTGAGGTGGGAGCAGAGGTGGGTACTGGGGGCTGAGGTGGGAGCAGAGGTGGGTACAAGGGAGCAGAGGTGGGTACAGGGGGGCAGAGGTGGGAGCAGAGGTGGGTAAAGGGGAGTAGAGGTGGGTACAGGGGGGCAGAGGTGGGTACAGGGGAGCAGAGGTGGGTACAGGGGGGCTGAGGTGGGTGCAGGGAGACAGGGGGTGCTGAGCTGAATGAAAATCATAAGGAGCTTACCTGTGCTGTCTGCCAGTCTGCTGCAGCTCCTTATCTTTTGGATGCTCTTCAGGCTGGGCAGGAAGTGATGTCACTTTCTGGCCCCGCCTCTTCCTCCTCACACACAGCACCGCACGGCTGGAGACCTGGCAGCAAGAACTGAATACTCACTGCCAGGTCTCCCTGAGAGAGGAGAAACGGGGGGAGTGAAGGGGGGTTAACTACAAAGTGATATGCTGCAGGGACCCTGCAGCATATCACTGGAATAACGGAGAAATCATGTTGTTCTGGCGGAGGAGATCTCTCATCGGGCCCCTGACTGCGCAGGCCCTCGGTCCATGACCGATCTGCCCGACCTGTCAGTCCGCCCCTGGCGCCGAGGGAGTCCGGCGCTGGAGAAAGGTAAGTGCTTAAGACACACACATACTCTCACGAACAGACGCATACACACTAGCTAACAGACACACACATTTACTTACAGACACACATTCAGTGACAGACATACATACACACTCACTGACAGACAGACACACACTCACTCACTTACAAAACAAACACTCACTAACAGACGCACACAAACTAACACACTCAGTAACAGACACACTCACTGACACTCTAACACTAACACACACACACTAACACACAAACACACTAACACACTCACACTTTTTTTTTTTAAATTTAATCCCCCAGCCTTCTTACCTTTGGGACAGCTGAGGGGATTCCCTGGGGTCCAGTGGTGTTGCTGGACGGTCGGTCCTGCGGGTGAGCGGGCAGGTGGTCACGCAATGGAGCACTCTCCCCTGAGTGCTTCCTGTTCAGCTCCCTCGCGCGCCGGGTACTGATGCCGGAGCCGGAATATTACGTCATCTTCCGGCTCCGGTATCAGTGCGAGGGAGCTGGGCAGAGAGCACTCAGGGGAGAGTGCTCCCTCACGCGCCCGCCAGCCTGCCTGCTCGCCCGGTGACACCAGGCTGGCCACACTGGCATACATACCGGGTCGCAGGGCGGCCGGGCCCCCTGGTGGGCTGGGCACGGTCGCAGCCGCGACCCCTGCGACCCTGGTATGTACGCCACTGGTCTTATCTTTATCCTATCTTGTGTTCTTTTTCCTTTATACGTTAAATCCGGCCATTCTAAGGCCCAGTAATACGTCTTAGGAATTTTCTTCATATCTACTTAAGTTTTGCGTGTTGGCCATCAGCTATTCCTGACATTACGACAGGGCCATGGACCCTGCAGACTTAAGTAGACAGGTGTCGTCTTGCATATCTAAGCTGGAGGAACTTGGTCACCGCATGGATCAGTTTGCCCAGGCCTTTCAGACGTTATTGGCTCGCTCTGCACACCTCCAAACGGAGACACCCTCTACCCAGGCTTCACAACATGCCGCTGTGGCAGTGTCAAGTGGTCAAAGGGCTCCGACTATAAGCCTATCCCCTCCACCTAGATTCAGTGGTGATTCCCAGGAGTTTAGGGGTTTTATAAACCAGATAGAATACTACTTTGAGGCATCTCCTGGTTCTTTCCCTTCTGACAGGGCTAAGATCAGATACTTAATGAATCAGCTATCCGGAAAAACCGCTAGCCTGGGCTACATTATTTCAGTCAAGGGTTTTGAAATGGATCCCAAAAAAGTTGAGGCGGTCTTGCAATGGCCCAGACCTAAAGGTCTTAAAGCCATTCAAAGATCCATTAGTTTCGCCAACTATTACTGCAGATTTATAAAGGAATTCTCCTTTACCCATGTCTGGCCTCCCGCAGCTATGTCTGCCTTTGAGCAATTGAAGGCACTCTTTTCAATTGCTCATGCATCCTGACCCTTCCAGGTGCTCATGCATCCTGACCCTTCCAAGTCTTTTGTATTAGAGGTTGATGCTTTGGAGACAGGGGTTGGAGCAGTCCTCTCCCAAGACACTCCCCTCCATCCTTGTGGCTTCTTCTCCAAAAAGCTAAACCCGGCAGAGGTTAATTATGATATAGAGAACAGGGAATTATTAGCTATAATACTGGCTTTGAAAGAGTGGAGACACTTGGTAGAGGGAGTTAAAGTTCCCACAATGATTATAACAAACCACAAGAACTTGGCCTATATAAGTGGGGCTAAATGTTTCTCGTCTAGACAGGCTAGATGGTCCTTGTTTCTTTCTCGTTTTAATTATATTATCACGTATAGGCCTGGTTCTCGTAATACTAAGGCTGATGCCTTATCAAGACAGTTTGAAACAGACTCAGATTGGGATCTAGAAGTTGTTCCTGTCATACCACCAGAACGTATAGTGGCTACCACTAAATTAACCATGTCCTCCTCATTGATAGACAAGGTGCATGATACTCAAACCCAGGCTCCTGACGACAAACCTAATGACATAGAGGACAGAAATACAGAAATATAGAGCCTCAGCTGGCAAAGCATTGCTGGAGTTGCATGACACATGGGGATCTATCTTTTTGCCACCCTTGTTACTGCAGGGCCAAAAAACATTCTTGCACCCGGGCCCTATCTACTTTAGTTCTGCCACTACATTTGGATAGAGGGCGTGATTGCATCCCTGGGGTGGGGGCAGGGCTTGCCCACTCACCAATCAATATTAAAGATGGCCCTGGTTAGGAGTTGTTTGTATGGGTCACTAAGCGTACATGTGTAGGCATGCATGTGGGTCTGTGGATACATCCTGCATTACACACAGACTCTCCATAAAAATACACACTTGCAGTAACACACCAGCACAACCCTATTTTTACACATACTAATGCTGAATAACTTTAAGGAACATACAAATATGATACACAGTTCATACATACATTTTTTGGTGTAAAAATTGTGTGAATTGACGTTGTTTTATTAAAAGAAACACTATAGCATTAGGTAAACAAGCATGTATTCTAGTGCTATAATGTTCTACTATTTAGAATAAGGGCCCAGCCACCGCTGTGAGCAGTTAAAAAGAAAAGATATTTTAACTTGCCTAATAAACTTCCTTTTGGAAATACAGTAGGTTCATGAACTTTAAAGGATAGATTTTTATTTTTTATTTTATGTCTGAATTTATTTTTGCATACTTTTTATTGTGTCAAATAACATGGTCACTTGTAGCTAGAGTCCGTCTCCCTTCAAGCCAAATCAATAACAATACCTACCATATTCCAATTTGAAAGCAATCACTTTTCTGTTATTCTGTTTTTTCAAATGTATTTCCAACTTGCTTTTTTTGGCAATTGAACTGGCAAAGGTTATCACACAAATATCCAGATGATCTGATTCAGTGGAAATACCCTATGGTCTAATTCACTAAACAGCAAGTTGTGGTGAAATGAAAAACAATTAAAAAATGTAGGTATAAACATCTGAGAAGAAAAACAGATCTCCAGAAGGGCTGAATTTGATATTTTTTTCCTGCTCAACAATTTTAGTACAAATTTTGTAAGTTAGCTTTCATCCCACTAAAACAAGCTCTTCAGTTAATAGACCCATGTTATTTTTTATTTTTGCACAATTAAAGGAACACTCCATGTACCATAATCACTGTAGCATGTTGTAGTGGTTATGATGCCATGATTACCTAGGTCCCCCTCCATTGTAAAGAGTTAAACTATTTTAGAATGGTTTGACCTCTTTCCAGAGCTTTGCCAGGCATTGCTCTTTCCATTACCTCAGCAAGTTTGGCCTAGTGGAGCAGAGCTTAGCTCATTTGCTGAGTGCAATCAACTGATGCTCTCAGCCAATGAGCTAGCCCTACACTGCATGGCTGAGTTTAGGAGAGACAACAATGGCATGGCTGAGTTCAGGAGAGACAAGACATGCTTTGGAGCTTCAAGCTTTCTGTTGTCAGTAATAGAGACAGGGAGCTGCACCTGGTGGTCCCCAGATAAGAGGTCAAACTGCTTGAAAACCATTTGACTCCTTACAATGAAGGGTTGCCAGGACACTTCTTGCACCATACCCACTACAGCGAGCTTAGAGTACTCCTTGAAGTGTGCAGTTTCTGACTGGCATTGTATATTATTGCCAGTAGATAATTAAATAGATAAGTAAATAGACTGTAGAAAATGAGAACACTGAAAGTGGATTAGGAAGCACATATAGTGAAAAGATAAGGGAATTGAGCTTAAAAAGTAAGAGAGGTTTAACCCCTTAGTGACAAGACCGTTTTTCAATTTTCTTACCGTTAAGGACCAGGGCTGTTTTTACATTTCTGCGGAGTTTGTGTTTAGCTGTAATTTTCCTCTTACTCATTTACTGTACTCACACATAGTATTTCGCGTTTTTCTTGCCATTAAATGGTTTTTCTAAAGATACCATTATTTTCATCATATCATACAATTTACTTTAAAAAAATTATAAAATATAATTAAAAAATTTAAAAAAAAACACTTTAACTAACTTTGACCCCCAAAATCTATTTTGCATCTATAACCGCCAAAAAACACCCATGATAAATGGTTTCTGAATTTGTCCTGAGTTTAGAAATACCCAATGTTAACATGTTCCTATCTTTTTTTGCAAAGTATAGGGCAATAAGCACAAGTAGCACTTTGCCCATGTATAGGTGTGTCAAGTTATCTGGGGGCTAAAAGACCTTATTTGGAGGGTGCGCATTCCAGTTTTACAACATGGAATTTTCACATCTGGTCATTATGCACCCATGTCCTATTTGGGACATTTTTTTAAGCTGGCCAGTGTAATTTACCCCCATCAAACCACATACTTTTGAAAAGTAGAAACCCTAGGATATTTCAAATGGTGGTATTTTAACACTTTCCATGCACTAATTCTACCACCAGTCTTTGTCAAACGTTTGGGTAGTCAGTTGTTTGTGTTATTTTTCTCTAACATTGTACTTTAGGCATGGATTCTTAGTTCCTGTTATGTGTTACTGACAAAGAACACCCCAATATGTGTTCATCAACATCTCCTGAGTACAGCGATGCCATCTATGCATAGGTTTGTTGTGTTGTTTAAGGGGTGCAATGCCAAACTTCTGATGTGTTTTTCATATTTAACATATCTTTTTTGCCTATCTTCTTTTTGGGGGCCTTTTTACATATCCCAATTTATTTTCTTGCCATGAATGTGCATATATTTAAAAAGTTGACACCACAAGGTATTGTATATGGAGTGTTTTGATGCCTTTGATTTAACCATTTTAGCCCCAAAAATTTGAGAAAATGTGTGGTGTTAATTTTTCAATTTTCATTTTTACACACACATTTGTGTGTGATTTAGGGAAGCATGTTATTGGTTATTGCAAGAAAACACTCAAGGCTGTTTTCTACTAGACATGTGCAATTCGTTTCGGTCCGAATATGTATTCGGACGAATTTCGGACATTCGGGTATTTCCGAATTGCCGAAGTGCCAAATTGCCGAGGTTCCAAAATTACTGAATTTCCGAAGTTCTGAAGTGCCGAAGTTGCCGAAGTTCCGAAGCACAGTATTGCCTAAGTACTAATATACTTACTCAGTGAAAGAAGTAGAATGTTACATTGTATACAATTGTAAATAAAAAGTATACAAACATGGCCAGGATTCAGCTGTAAGCATTTGCAACACTTAGAACAATCAACTAACATACATTCATATAAAATGTAAGTTACTTAGCCTGTCAATGTAACGACAGGAATGAATAAGTAGATAACTCCCTAATTCCCACGGTATTAGGGAGCTATCTACTAAAAGGCTGAAAGACCTAAATTGGTCTTTCAGCCAAATTTACTAATACTAAGTAAAGATTACTTAGTATTAGTAAATTATGCCCCTACTCGCTATACCGTGACTATGGACATGTCTATTAAACTGTTAAACAAAAAAAAAAATTGTCCTCCCCCTGGGACCCCACCACTGAGCAGTGGGTGGGGGCCCTAAACTATAATAGGGGTGGACCTAATGTCCTTCCCCCTGACTCCCACCCCTGAGCGGTGGGTGGGGGCCCTAAATACTAATAAGGGGGGGACCTAATGTCCTCCCCTTGGCCCCCACCCCTGAGTGGCGGGTGGGGGCCCTAAATTGGAATAAGGGGGGGACCTAAAGTCCTCCCCCCTGGCCCCCACCCCTGAGCGGCGGGTGGGGGCCCTAAATACCAATAGGGGGGGTCCTATTGTCCTCCTCTCCGGCCCCCACCCCTGAGCGGCGGGTGAGAGCCCTAAAAAAAGTTAACCCCCCTCCCAGGTGACTAGGGGTCCCCAATCCCATAGTCACCTGCTCCCCCCCCAAAAAAAAATTAACCCCCTACCTACCCCCCTCACCCTAAAAATAATGAGGGGGGACCTTTAACTAAGTACCTTTAAAAAAAAAAGAAAACTTACCATTCGATGTTTTCTTTCTTCTAAAATCTTTTTTCAGCCCCAAAAAAGGCCAAATAAAAAATCCATAATAACTGGCACACGTAAAAAAAAAAAAAAAACAGTGCAAAAAAATAATCCATCTTCAGCCGGCGAGGGCTCTGTGCAGACTGAGCTCTGCAGGGCGGGGGAAGGCTTATAAAGCCTTGCCCCGCCCTGCAATTAGGCTCAGAACACTCTGATTGGTGGGTTTAAGCCATCCAATCAGAGTGCTCTGACAGGTAAATGAAGGGACCTACAGGTAAGTCTCTACATTTACCTGTCACAGCACTCTGATTGGTTGGTTTGAAATCCACCAATCAGAGTGCTCTGTGTCATTTTACACAGTATTTGACTCATGACTCTCTGATTGGTGGATTAAGTAACAAATCAGAGAGTTATGAGTCAAATTACACAGCGTGGGAAAATTCCAAAGAAATTTGGCTGAAAGACCAATTTAGGTCTTTCAGTCTTTTGGTAGATAACTCCCTAATAGCGTGGGAATTAGGGAGTTATCTACTAAGCGGCTGCAATAGAAGTCCCGAAATTCCAAAGTGCCGAAGTTGCAGAATTTCCGAAGTGCCGAAGTGTTGAAGTGCCGAATTGCCGAAGTCCCGAATTTCGAAAATCCAGAATCCGAACCGAAAATTTTCCCCATGCACATGCCTATTTTCTACAAGGTCTCTGAATACACTCATGCTCCCCATGCATGGGTTGAACTTGATCATAAAAATGGTCTGGTGCAGAAAAAGTAAAAAAAACTAAACCCAGGAACAGTAAACGTAGCAAAAAAAAAACTGAATGGCAAATGTAAAAAATAAAATAAAAAATGGACCAATGCGTGATATCGCTTGAAGCAGTCCCCAATGCAGAGTTCAGGCTGTCCAGGGCAATCATGACAGTAAAAGAAGGTGTCCTTTCTCTGCCCCCTCTTGAAACAGACTCTGCATCTTTTTTGAGGATTCTGCTTTGCCGCATCGGGGGGGGGGGGGGTTAATGATAAAGTGGGTAGCCCCAACTCTGCTCTCTCTCATCACAGCCCAGGGAGCAGGTTTATCTTGGTACAAAGTCCACAAAATGATCTGGAGCTGAAACTGTAAAAAAGTCAGTTTCATTCCGGGGTTTGCTTTTTTGAACAACAAAAAAAACGTTGTGCGTAAATTGCAACCTTTTTGTACCAGGCCCTTGTCTTCCATATGATTAGGTAGGGCTGCAGCAGCTGATCTGCAAGATCAACCCCACCCATATGCCGGTTATAGGCCTTGATGCACACTGGCTTCATTTTGCTCTCAGCTCTGCCATGTACAGAGACCTCCACAGTCCTCTCAGTGTGGATGGTGGTAAGAAGGTACACATCCTTCTTGTCTCTGTACTTAACTGCCAACAGCTCCTCTTGGTGCAGAGCTGAGGCCTCCCCCTTTCATAGCCGGATGCGTGCAAGTTGTCCTTTCTGATTGTATTGCAAGCTACTGTAGCAAAGCAATACAGTAGGTTGAACAAAGGGACACTTGCATAAAAATTGTCTATATACAAGTGGTACTTTTTGTTCATCATGGGGAATATCAGGTCCCAGACAATCTTGCCACTGGTTCCCATATGTTCTGGGCAACCTGGATGGTCAAGGTGGCTATCCTTTCCCTTGTACACCCGGAAGGCCTGAGTATACCCAATCTCGCTCTCATAGACCTTATACACCTTTACACCATACCTGGAGTACATGGAAGGAATGTACTGCTTTAATCCCAGTCTTCCCTTATACTTCATCAGGGATTCATCCACACATATATTCCTTCAAGGTGTATAAGCCTCTGCAAACCTGGCCTATATTTATATATACACACACATACATATTGGGTGCTGTGTGTGTAAGGGTGCTGTGAGGGAGCGCTGTGTGTGTTTGTGAGGGTGGTGTGTGTGTGTAATTGTGCTGTGAGTAGGGGTGTGTTTACCCCGAGGCAAACAAGGTATTTGCCTTGGGCGGCACTTTCTGGGGGGGGGGGCACCTCAGGGCCCCCCCAGGCTGGCAGCGTCCTGTTAGTGTGTGTGAGGGCACTGTGTGTGTGTGTATATATAAGGGTGCTGTGTGTGAGGGTGCTGTGTGTGTTTGTGAGGGTGGTGTGTGTGTGAGGGTGTTGTTAGTGTGTGTGAGGGCACTGTGTGTGTGAGGGTGCTGTTAGTGTGTGTGTGTATGTGTAAGGGTGCTGTGTGTGTGTGTGTGTAGGGGTTCTGTGTGTGTGTGTCAGGGTGCTGTTAGTGTGTTCTGTGTGTGTGTGTGTGTAAGGGTGCTGTTAGTCTGATGGTGCTGTTAGTGTGTTTGTGTGTGTAAGGGTGCTGTGTGTGTAAGAGTGATGTATGTGTGTGGGTGCTGTAAGTGTGAGGGTGCTGTTAGTATGTGCTGTGTAAGGGTTTTGTGTGTGTGGGTGCTGTTTGTGTGTGGGTGGAGGGACCGTTTAGTTAATAGACCCCCTCCTTTCTTACCTTTTGTAGGGTGTGGGACAGTGCTGCTGCCATCCCTGGTGGTCCAGTGGTGAGTGAACTCTAGCCTGCAACGCTCCGACCTCGCGAGAGGAACCCAGCTGAGCTGCTGGCTAGAGCTCCCCGGGTCCTCTCCTGCCTCCCTCCCTGTCTGTGGGCCGGTGAGGGAGATCTTTTATCTCCCTCACTGGCCCATAGAGGCACATAGCATGGGCCACGGGGATTAGGGACCAAGCATGGATGTCATTACAATTATGCCCCCCCCCCCCTTGCAAAATTCCTGCGGACCCCCGTGCCCCTTCCCCCTAATCTAATACACTGCTGGTGGCCCTCTTCCCCCTAATCTAATTAATTACTGACGCCTCCTCCCATGCACCTCCCAAATGTAGTAAACAATAGGTCCCCCTTTACTCCTACCTGTGCTTCAAGATGCAGACACACGGCAGCTCAGCTCAGTACAGTCCACTAGTCCAGTGATGGTCTTCTGACTTCTGCAGATCTTGCACTGCGTGCAGCTGAGGGTAAAGGATGCCACTGGCCCTCCGCTATTCTGCGCAGTGAGCAACTGCGGGATATGGCATCATATGCAGCTCACATCCGGCGGCTGGCGCAGAAGCAACAGCCGCGACCACATGGTAGACAAACAAAAAAATATTTTCCTGCCTTGTGGGTTGTGGCCTGCTGGGAAATTTCACCGTATCCCGGTAGGCCAGTCCGGCCCTGATTTACATCACTATAAAAGAAATATAGGTCACACATAGAACAGGTGCATTTTTGCATGTACAAGTTCTTTTAACTGCATGTTAATATTGCAAAATTTCTTAACAAATTTTAGAATGTAAAATTACATAATTGCCTACATGGGTGTTTAGTGTCATTGAAGGTGTGGGCACATGGAAACCAACCATTCACTGGAAGTTTTTTCAACATTATCTATATGGGCTAGTCAAAAATCCATTAAAAATTTTGGTTCTTGATGTCACGTCTCCCACTGTCCATTAAAACTACTTTGCATTTTCCTGCATACAATGTAATATTCTCTGGAACTTATTTGAGACAAAACCCCTATTCCTACTCTGTATTGAACTACTGCATTTTTTTGTTTTGTTTTTTACATGTAATGTTCTCCTGTCTTTAAAAAAAATATTCTTAAAATGTTAATATTTCCACAATACTTTTTTGCCCAAGGCTATCCTCACAACATTTCCCACGTATGGTTAATGTAACCAATGTTCAGCATCGCCATCACCAAACTTCATGCAGTACATGAATTTCATGTTGTTTATTTAAATCATTCAAATTCACAGAGAAAAATTACAAACTAGACATGTGTAAGCTTCTGAATGTGTTCACAAAACTAAATAATGCAAAAGAGAATAGACAATATTGGTTGTACGTTACAGAGCCCTACTTTTCCTCTACTGCCACCTAGTGGTTCCATTAGCCAAACAATCTACATAGTCTGTATCACAGAACATAATATAGTCTATAAGTTGTGATATTTATCACAGATCAATATCAAATACTCAGTATTAATTTTATAATTCTGTATCATAAATTTAGTTATGTTTTAGTTTTGTAATAGAAAAGACTGCCCTGACAATGAATATGAGTGCAAACTGGAAATTGAAAAAAAAATAATTCTCTCTTTAAGGTACTAAAACTATCTTAGTTTAATATATATAAACCTGGAAAATAAGTCTCTTAAGTAAGGTGGTCTGATTCCCCCTTAACAATTTATATTACTTGACTTTCCATTTATACTAAAATATTAATTTACTCAATTTAATTCTTAAACCTTTAACTTCATTATCAATAATTGATGTTAGGCATCGAAGAAACATGCAGATCTGAAGATTCTGAGATTATAGATGGATGTTACTGGTAATTAAATAGCAGCTGTATCATTGACGTCAAATGTCAGCGCATAAACTACAGTATCTCTAGTTCACTACAGTGGTTATAGTGCCAGGAATGCGCTGGCAGTCCACTTCCGTTATTAGGAATCTAACCGTTTTAGAATGGTTTGGCTTCTTACCTTGAATCCACTGCATACTGCTCCCTGTCACCGCTAATAACAACGGAATGTCATTAGGTTCTAGACATGAGTTTCCATTAACACTCCCAAGTCCTAAAGTTTAGCTTACTGGCTGAGAGAATCAGCTGAGAGAATCAGCTGATCTCTACCAGCTCACTGTCATACATAGTGAAGGCAAGGAGTGGCATTAAGCAGACCCCAGGTATGCAGTCAAACAAATTGACTACTTATGGTGCCAAGGCAATATTGTTACCATAACCACTACAACATGCTATAGTAGTTATGGTGCTTGGCGTGTTCCTTTGAACTTTCTGAAAAGATCTGTCTCACAGAAAGACTATAACTCTAATAACTAGTAACATTTACAGGTTTATTCACTAAAGTGGAAATTCAAGTTGAGTTTCAAATTTAAGATCAAAATAGACAAAATTGAAAAATTCTAATTTGGTATTCACTTTGAATTCTCACTTTAGTCAATAAAAATGTTAATTACTTGTTTACATATTTGTAATTATATATTTATTTTCATGCTCATCGGGACACACTTCAACAATAAATAACAATTATTCATCTTAAAGTACAACAGTACCCCTCATGTACAGGTTTTATGGTGTTTTCAAAAGTTACAGCGTCAAATATAAGGCTTGTGTTTCATTTTTTTCACATTAAAATTTGCCAGATTGGTTACGTTGCCTTTGAAACCCTATGGTAGCCCAAGAATGAAAATTACCCCTATGATGGCATACCATTTGCAATAGTAGACAACCCAAGGTATTGCAAGTGGGGTATTGCCAGTCTTTTCTAGTAGCCACTTAGTCACAAACACTGGCCAAAATTGGCGGTTTTTGAATTTTTCACACACAAACAAATATTAACGCTAACTTTGGCCAGTGTTTGTGACCAAATGGCTACTAAAAAAGACTGGACATACCCCATTTGCAATACCTTGGGTTGTCTACTATTGCAAATGGTATGCCATTATGGGTGTAAATTTCATTCCCGGGCTACTATACAGTCTCAAAGGCAACGTAATCAATCTGGTGAATTTCAATTTCAAATGTAACGTGCTATATTTGACACTGTAACTTCCCAAAACACCATAAAACCTGTACATAGGGGGTACTGTCTTACACGTGAGACTTTGCTGAATACAAATATGTGTATTTTATTGCAGTAAAAGGGAACAGTATTATGACATTGACAGTTAAAATGTCATGTAGAACTAAAAAGAAAAAAAAATTCTTATTTTCTCCCAATTTTTTCATATTAAATTATGTTTCATAGCTAAATATTTAATATTAAATGAAAGCCCTGTTTCCCGTGAATAAAATGATATATAATAAGTGTGGGTGCATTTAATATAAAAGAGGTGAATTACGGTTGGACAGACATGTAGCGCAAATACCAGGTTTTATTTACGTTTTGTTTTGTTCACAACATGAACATTTGGCTCAGTCCTTAACCCCTTCAAGACCGGACTGTTTTTGCGATGTTTGTGCGTTAACCCCTTAAGGACACAGCTTCAGAAGCTTGTCTTACGCTTAATGACACAAGCAATTTTTGCATTTTCTTGCAGTATGCGTTCAACTGCAATTTGCATCTCTCTCGTTTATTGCACCGACACATATTATATACTGTTTTTTAAATAACAGAAAGAACTTTAATTTGATGTAGCATATATATATATATATATATATATATAAATGCTTATTTATTATTAAAAAAATACAGAAAAATGCAAAAAAAATAAAAAAATTGTGTTTTTTGTACAGTTTTTGCAATAATAATGTGTGCCAAATTAGTGCAGGTTAAAGAAAGTAATTAAAAATAAATTCATTTAGTTGTTCTGATTTACAGAATATATAATGTGTCTGGGATTTTAAGTTTTTGGTAGTTACAGGTCACAAAGCACAAGGAGTAAAATAAACTTTTAATGTGGAGCGATTTTAGAATGTGGAATGTTTGTCTTGTAAGCTTAATAGCCATAAAAGAAAACAAAATTGCCACACAAAAGTATATATTTATATAAAGTAGATATCACAGGCTATTGTCCTAAGGTTGTTTTGACACTTTCTACGTAGCCATTTCACCACCAATCTCTGCTAGATATTGGAGTCAAATTTAGTTTTTTGGGGTTTTTGGCACACAAACTTATAACAAAGAACTTGTCATGTATATTTTGTAAAGTTAGTGTGCTATTCCTGTACAAAGTTTTATTTTGTGTTCAGTTACTTCTGCTGAGTACAACGATAACCCCATTGTATGTCTTTGACACTATTTCGTGAAGCTACATTGCCATATAGGAGACCTGTCCGTTTCAACATTTACAGTAGAATTTTGAGAGGCGGATTTAATAGGCCTATTCTTCAATTTGGGTTATTATAGCAGTTTGACTGTTCAAAAAAAACCACAAAGGCCTACCATTTGTAAAAGTAGACACTCCAGGGTATCTCATATGGTGCATATTGTGCCTTAACATGCCCCCATTTTTTCACCAATATATGCCAAATTATGTGGTAAAAAATAATTTTTTACGTACGGATTAGATTTTTGCTGGGTATTTTGTACATTTCATATGTGCCACTAAGTTCAAACCCCCAAAATTATGCTCAGCTAAGTCTTCTGAGTAAAAGAATATGCCCAATGTATGAACAGAACACTATTTTGTGAATTTACACTGCTGTAAAAGAGACGTGACAAGTTAAGGTTTTTAAGTGTGCATTTTCATGGAGGGTTTTGATGCATCCGTGTACCACTTTGGAGCACTTGAGCAGGCTACATATTACAACTACACCATAAAGGCATACCATATCTTAAAGAACACATCCCAGTGTATTTTAAAAGGCATATTTTGAACGCTAGCATGGGATAATTTTTCCGCTAGCTTGTACCAAGTGTTTTTTTGCCTCTTAGACACACAAAGTGAGTTTGCACAGTATTTTTTGCAAATCGTACGTGTTCTACTGTAGGTTGTGGGTGAACGATACAGCTCACGGGTTTCCCCATCGATAGGGCATCTCCTTGGCATGGAGGAGTTGTAGCAGCGGCTGCAGTGATTTCCGACAAGTAAGTGTACTCTTGGTGATGTCCGGGAAAATCGTTAGAGTGGTGTCCTCAAACGATAAGGGAGTTTTGCCCTTTAGCGCTGTTAGGAGTGCTGCCTTGTCCGATAGGGTCTGAAATCTTACTATGAGATCCGCGGTTGTTGGTGCTCGGGTCGGCTTTGGCAGTCAGAACATCCCGTCGAGCCTCAGGGATTTTGCCTGTTTTGGAGGGAGTAGGGCACCCAGGAGGCGCATGTTGTAGTGCGGCAGATCAGGGAGGCCCACGAGTCAGGTATCCCTCGGACTTTTAGATTGTAACGCCTCCTGTGGTCCTCCAGTGCATCCAAACGATTTGCTGTGGTTTGCTGCTGGTTTACTAGGTCTGCTACTTGTTGTTCTACCGTAGTTAATCTGGAGTCCTGGGCGCTCGTGCAGACCTCCAGTTGAGTGATTTTTGATTGGGCCCCTTCTATGGCCACTTTGTAGTAGGCCATATCTGCTGCCAGGTCTTTGCGTAAGTCAGCCAGCATTTCCTTGAGTTGGCTCACAGTGACCGGGTCTCCGGCTGTTTTAGGCGCAGTGCTACGTTTTGATATAGGCCCGAAGGACGCTCCCTCCATAAGGTGCGTATTCCGCAGCATTTCTCTGATGTCCCTTCCAGGAGGGCTTTTTTCAGCCTTTGCTTTTTTTGATTTTCTGCCCATTTTCTACCTTACGTCAGTAGTCAGGTTTATAGCTAGTGTTGTGTTTGGCTTCCACCATATAGGGTCCTGTTTAGGTAAGTTTGAGTCGGAGCTCACAAAGATGCGACTGCTCCGTTGCGCTGCTGGCTCTGCCCCCCCCCCCCCACATGGTGGTATTTTAACACTTTCCATGCACTAATTCTACCACCAGGCTTTGTCAAAGATTGAGTTAGTAAATTTTTTTCAGTTTTTTTCACACACATTGTACTTTAGGCATGAATTAACAGATCCTGTTATGTGTCACTGCCAAACAACACCCCAATATGTGTTCAGTAATATCTCCCGAGTACAGCGATACCCCCTAAGTATAGGTGTGTTGGGTTGTTTGGGGGCTAAAAGGCCACATTTTGCAGGTACGCATATCAGTTTCCCAGCTTGGAATTTTGACATTTAGTCAACCTGCATGCATGTCCTATTTGGGACATTTTTGAAGCCGGCCAATGTATTTTACCCCCATTAAACCATATATTTTTGAAAAGTAGACACGCTAGGGTATTTCACATGGTGGTATTTTAACACTTTCCATGCACTAATTCTACCACCAGGCTTTGTCAAACATTGAGTTAGTAATTTTTTTCTGTTTTTTTCACACACATGAATTAACAGATCCTGTTATGTGTCACTGCTAAACAACACCCCAATATGTTCAGCAACATCTCCCGAGTACAGTGATACCTCCCATTTATAGGGTTGCTGGGTTGTTTGGGGGCCAAAAGGCAACAATCAGAACTTGTACATGTCAGTTTTTGCTATACAGGGAGTGCAGAATTATTAGGCAAATGAGTATTTTGACCACATCATCCTCTTTATGCATGTTGTCTTACTCCAAGCTGTATAGGCTCGAAAGCCTACTACCAATTAAGCATATTAGGTGATGTGCATCTCTGTAATGAGAAGGGGTGTGGTCTAATGACATCAACACCCTATATCAGGTGTGCATAATTATTAGGCAACTTCCTTTACTTTGGCAAAATGGGTCAAAAGAAGGACTTGACAGGCTCAGAAAAGTCAAAAATAGTGAGATATCTTGCAGAGGGATGCAGCACTCTTAAAATTGCAAAGCTTCTGAAGCGTGATCATCGAACAATCAAGCGTTTCATTCAAAATAGTCAACAGGGTCGCAAGAAGCGTGTGGAAAAACCAAGGCGCAAAATAACTGCCCATGAACTGAGAAAAGTCAAGCGTGCAGCTGCCACGATGCCACTTGCCACCAGTTTGGCCATATTTCACAGCTGCAACATCACTGGAGTGCCCAAAAGCACAAGGTGTGCAATACTCAGAGACATGGCCAAGGTAAGAAAGGCTGAAAGACGACCACCACTGAACAAGACACACAAGCTGAAACGTCAAGACTGGGCCAAGAAATATCTCAAGACTGATTTTTCTAAGGTTTTATGGACTGATGAAATGAGAGTGAGTCTTGATGGGCCAGATGGATGGGCCCGTGGCTGGATTGGTAAAGGGCAGAGAGCTCCAGTCCGACTCAGACGCCAGCAAGGTGGAGGTGGAGTACTGGTTTGGGCTGGTATCATCAAAGATGAGCTTGTGGGGCCTTTTCGGGTTGAGGATGGAGTCAAGCTCAACTCCCAGTCCTACTGCCAGTTCCTGGAAGACACCTTCTTCAAGCAGTGGTACAGGAAGAAGTCTGCATCCTTCAAGAAAAACATGATTTTCATGCAGGACAATGCTCCATCACACGCGTCCAAGTACTCCACAGCGTGGCTGGCAAGAAAGGGTATAAAAGAAGAAAATCTAATGACATGGCCTCCTTGTTCACCTGATCTGAACCCCATTGAGAACCTGTGGTCCATCATCAAATGTGAGATTTACAAGGAGGGAAAACAGTACACCTCTCTGAACAGTGTCTGGGAGGCTGTGGTTGCTGCTGCACGCAATGTTGATGGTGAACAGATCAAAACACTGACAGAATCCATGGATGGCAGGCTTTTGAGTGTCCTTGCAAAGAAAGGTGGCTATATTGGTCACTGATTTGTTTTTGTTTTGTTTTTGAATGTCAGAAATGTATATTTGTGAATGTTGAGATGTTATATTGGTTTCACTGGTAATAATAAATAATTGAAATGGGTATATATTTGTTTTTTGTTAAGTTGCCTAATAATTATGCACAGTAATAGTCACCTGCACACACAGATATCCCCCTAACATAGCTAAAACTAAAAACAAACTAAAAACTACTTCCAAAAATATTCAGCTTTGATATTAATGAGTTTTTTGGGTTCATTGAGAACATGGTTGTTGTTCAATAATAAAATTAATCCTCAAAAATACAACTTGCCTAATAATTCTGCACTCCCTGTATAGGTATGCTTGGTCTATGTTCAGTTTGACATATTTTTGCACCACCCAGTTAATGTTACCATCATGAAAGTATATATAGTATATATTTTTATAAAGTAGACATCAAAGGTTATAGAAGATGGGGTGTTTTGACTTCTTTCCCCCAACAATTTTGCCCCCCCAAAAAACAGAGAAAGTGTAGTGGTAATTTTTAAATTCTGGTTTTTATGCACACGTCATCTGGTTTTGGCCAGCTGGTTATGTGTTACTGCCAGAAAACTTGTTAGACCAAATGTGCAGGTAACAAATGTACATTTAGCAGCAATCTTTAAACTGACTCCTGCAAATAGAATCTAACTGGAGATTTTGGGGAAGGAAACTGACTAACAAAAAATGGCTGCTTTCCAAAGAAACAAAAAATAAAATAAAAATTCAGAAACACTTCTTACAACCGTTCTGTGTGGTACAGCTTGAAACATGTTCCTACACACAGTCCTGGTTTCGAAGGGCAGTCAGGACAGTGAAAAGGGGTGTCTGTCCTTTTCCCGTTTTTAAAACAGACCCGGCAACGTTTCTGGGGGGGGGTTTCTAGCAGTTGGCGGTAACTTAAAAATAAAATGCCTGGACTCAGCTTGCACCGTTGTTGGAACTTATCCATCTCCATAAATTGTTAAAGAAATGATTTTCAACTGAAATTGGAGAAAGGTGGTTTTCCCTGGATTATTTAAAAAAAAAAAAAGCAAAAATGAGTTGTGGGTTGCTATTTGCATCAGATAGATAGCCACCTTTTTATACCACATTTTGGTTTTTCGTAAAATAAGATATGGCTGCATCAGCTGATCAGCCAAATCAACAACCCCCATGTACTTATTATACGCCCTGATGCAAACCGGTTTGGACTCTACTCTGCCCCGGACAGAGACGTCTGACATGCGTTCGTCATGGATGGTGGTTAGCATGTTGACATCCTTCTTGTCCCTAAATTTTAGTGCAAGCACTTTGGCTTTGCGAAGTGCTTTACATTCGCCTTTTTAAAATTTTGCCTCTATGAGAGATCGTGGAAAGTCTTTGGAATTTTTTCTGGCAGTGCCGCAGGCCAGTGTCTGTAAACCATAAAGTGTTTTAAACAGACGGACACTACTATAAAAATTATCCACATAAAGGTGGTAACCTTTATTAAACAAGGGGTTTAGGAGGTCCCATACAAGTTTCCCACTTGTCCCCAGGGAGTCAGGACAGCCAGGAGGGTCCAGTTGACCATCTTTCCCCTCATATACACGAAAGGCAAACGTGTATCCACTTTCACTCTCGCACAGTTTGTACAGTTTTATGCCATACCTAGAGCGCTTTGAGGAGATGTATTGTCTGAACCCTAATCTCCCTTTGTATTTCATTAGCGATTCATCTATGGATACATTTTGTTGGGGGGTATAAACATCCGAAAATTTGTCCTGAAAATGGTCTAGCAGTGGGCGTATTTTATGAAGCCTATCGTATTGGGGTGATCTCTAGGGTGACAGAGGGTATTGTCACTGAAATGTAAAAATCTCAGCAGTAACTCGTATCTGGCTCTAGGCATGGTTTGGGAGAATACTGGACTAGACATTATTGGGTTGGTGCTCCAGTATGAGCGAATCAATGGCTTCTTTATAATCCCCATGAGCATTGTAAGAGCCTAGACTTTTTTCAGCTCTGGGACATCTGTGGGATGCCAGTCATGCTCCCTGACTGTATAGCTACCTGGATTGTTATCAATAAATTGGGTAGCATACAAGTTAGTCTGGGAAGCAATCTCCTCCTAGATGGTATCCCCTAAAAATAGTTCTACATACTGCATTGGGGAGAATCCATCCACATTAACATTAATGCCTGCTTTGGCACTAAAAGGGGGGACGTTGGGCTCGGCTAACTGTGGAGGTACCCAGTCCTCCTCCACATTCGGTGTAGCAGAGGAAGCACAGCTTCTTTCTTCAGCCGGCTCACACACAGATGACATGTCGTCTTGACTAGATGTGTCAGAAAACTGACCTGGGTCAAAATCTGATGCAGTGTCAGTGGCGTCAGAGTCTGACGCCAAGAAGGCATATGCCTCCTGCAAGTTATACATACGCTGCATGTTTTACACACGACTAAAACAAATTACAAACACACAAAAAAAAATGTATACTTTTTTTTTTTTTTTACTAAAACAGACTAAACTAACTCCTGTCACAAAAATCTAATGGAGATTAGGGGGAAGGAAACTGACTGACTAAGACAGACCAAGACACAGATATTTAAAACAAATTTAACCCTTTAAGGGCAAAAAAAAATACAGACAGTACAAATGCACTGCTGTAACAGATCTGGCAGGGAAGGGGTTAAAAGGTGATTTTTAAAATAAAATACTGATACTTTCTGATGGTCACTGAACACTGCTGCAACAAACTATCACGATCTCTGCCTCTCCTGCCTCACAAAACGCTACAGAGGAGAGAGGGGCAGAGATCACTGTCAATGTTAGTGTTTGTAACACCCACTTTGACAGCAGCCAATTGTGAGCGATCGCGGATCGCTCACACGCCACAATTGGCTGTTACTATCTGCCTGGGATGTCTGGCAGATAGTTACAGTGTTATACCGGCGGGAGCGATCTTTGATCGCTTCCCGCAGCCCGTTTTTCGCTATGACGGTTCAGGACTGTCAGCGGTCCAAACAGCGGTCCTGAAGGGGTCCTGGAATTTGCGCTATATGTCTGTTCAGGCGTAATTCACCTCTTTGATATTATGTGCACCCACACTTATTATATATCATTTTATTCAGGGGAAACGGGGCTTTTTTATTCAACATCAAATATTTAGGTATGAAACATAATTTAATATGAATAGAATATAAAAAAATGGGAGAAAATAAGATTTAAAAAAAAAAAAATTTAGTTCTACGTGACATTTTAACTGTGAATGACATAATACTGTTTGCTTTTACTGCAATAAAATACACATATTTGTCTTTAGTGATGTCTCACGTGTAAAACAGTACCCACTATGTACAGGTTTTATGGTGTTTTGGGAAGTTACAGGGTCAAATATAGCATTTTACATTTTTCAACTTTTTCACATTAAAATTCACCAGATTGGTTACGTTGCCTTTGAGACCGGATGGTAGCCCAGGAATGAGAATTACCCCCATGATGGCATACCATTTGCAATAGTAGACAACCCAAGGTATTGCAAATGGGGTATGTCCAGTCTTTTTTAGTAGCCACTTGGTCACAAAGTTAGTGTTAATATTTGTTTGTGTGTGAAAAATGCAAAAAATAATTTGAACACCAATTCTGGCCAGTGTTTGTGACTAAGTAATATAATTATATATATATATATATTTAATCAATATCATTCTACGAGTATTTTGATATTAATATATATATATATATATATATATATATAATTTAATTTTACACTGTTTTAATCTTTATTTATTAATTTTACAGCCAGCAGAGGAACAACCTGTCATTCCAGGCAGTCCCCCTGCTGGCAATGCTGTGGACGGCTCCAATGTACGCTAATGCGTACATGTATGTGTACGAAAAAGAACATATCTTGACCAAGTATACGCAATACATTCAAGGTTATTGTCGATACATCAATGACTTAGTCATTATATGGAATGGCTCCTTAGAAATGGCACATCAGATGGTGATACAGTTAAATCAATTATCCTCACCAATTAGGATGACAGCCAACATTGATGTGGAACAAGTACAATTTTTGGATCTCTCTATCTCCATAGGTGATGGGAAATTGGAATACAGTATGTTTACCAAACCTACGGACAGGAATACACTTTTACATTATCAGAGTGCGCATCCAGTAGCACTCAAGAACTCCCTACCTAAGGCGCAATACCTACGGGTTATCAGAAATAATTTGAAGCCAGAAGTAATGGAACAACAACTACAGGCGATGACAACTAAGTTTATGGAAAGAGGTTATCCACAACCAATCTTACAAAAAGCGCTTCAAGATGCAAGACATGCACGCTCAAGTGAAAAGGCAAGCAGCCCCACAAAATTAGTATTTCCTATGCAATTTCATCAGTCTGCTACATTAATTTATTCTGCTATCAAAAAGAATTGGAAAATGTTATCAAGTGATGACACTCTCCCTAAAATATTTAAAGAACCTCCTTTGATATGCTATAAAAGAAACAGAAATTTAAAGGATATGTTAGTACATACTGACCCCATTAAAATTATACAACGGCCATGACAACTCAGAATCGAGGGTCAGTCCGCTGTCTGGGTTGCGTCACATGCGGCCATATGATGCCAGCCCGGTTCTTTAGCCATCCCAATACCAACAAAAAATATCAAATAAAATATACAACCACATGTAAAACCCCATTTGTGGTTTACAAATTGTCATGCCCATGTGGTTTGACATATGTAGGGAAGACCGAGACGGCGCTTTGTGAACGCATCAGAGGACATCGGTCCAGCATTAGACTGGCTTACAGGGATTTGACATCAGATAAGCCTGTAGTGAAACACTTTTTGGAATATAAGCATCCATTAACGGCGTTGAAATTCGTAGGGATTGATCCCGTTCCAGTCCCTAAGAGAGGTGGTGATCGTGGCAAATTATTGTCACGAAGAGAAGCCTATTGGATACACGAACTCGAGACAGTATCCCCTAATGGTCTTAACGAGACACTACCTCTGCATGCTTTCTCATAATTGAGTAATTTTGTGACTTTTTAATACTTTCATATATTGATGTTTTATTGTTGCATAACTAAATTGCTCGTTTAGACTAAAATGATATAATTAGTAACTAACCTTCATTAACTGAAAAAAACTTATAAATTATACAAGGGTTAGCCGTATGTGCATTATATATATGCATTATATATACATATGTGCTAACTAAGTTTTTATTGTAGTCTACAAGGTGCCTTTAAGGTATTGAATTTAGTTCACTACAATTATAGTATAGGGCACCTTAATATATTTAATATATTTAAGATATCTAGTAAGTTTTTTGCTTTATTACTTAGTCTATCTTTAATGTATGGTATATAGCATATACATATACAAATGTAGTTTTTAGGGAGAATTATAACAATTGTTCACTTTTTGCAGTTGTGGCACTTTATCTTCACAGGCACTTTATGCATGTACTTGAAGCACTTTTTCGTCACTGGCACTTTAAATTTATTAACTCATTGATTCTTTTATCACTTTATCAAGATAACATTTAGTACTTTGAGGGTTATTTATATACTTTGCCGAACTTTTAATAGTTTGGCAATACTTTGATTATGTGATTATGCAACATGTCTCTTTAAAGTAAAAACTGCTATAAATTCATCCATCTGTATCACCCCTTCCTTTTCTCAACTTTTTCGCAAAGTTAGTGCGAAAGAATTGTTTTTTTTTTTAATTTTAATTTTTTTAAATTTATATGAATAGATCTCTGCTGAGGCATAGCCTAACATTTTGATCACTATACATCATCACAATATTCTAATAGCACGGCACCTCGTTTATAACTCCTTTATATTTATTTATTTTAGGTAGTATTTTTTTTGGTTGCCATGGCGAAATTGCCATGACAACGATTACTAGCTGTAAACACTCTATGTTTCCGATATGCACTGCACATGCGCACTTTAGCCGATTACATCATTTGCACATGCACACATCATTCTGGGTTGCTTTGACACTCGTAGTAGTTTGGATGATCACGGCTGCCGTCCAGTACACCGCTGGAGATGATTTTTCATTACACATGTGCACAGAGGTTGGCCAGACGCCGCCAGTCACACGAGTCACCTGGGGTGAGTTCATTTTCTTGATTATTATTTCCTTAATTGTTGTTTATGTTTTAATTATACTGCCTATATATTATTGGTATAATTCTATGTAATACATTGATCCTGATGAAAGTCCTGAGGGAGGACTGAAACGTTGATCTTAAAACTTATGTTTTAATTCTCATTGAATAAAGAAGATTTTTAACTGAAGACCGTGAGTGCTACCATTACTATTTTTCACTATATATATGTTAAGACACCCCTGATGTCTTTAAACGAAACCACCGTTTAGTCAACCTTCCCCTTCTGCAATACCAATAATCTCCGTTCGCATGAACTGTAGTGCACGAACCAAACTCAGGGGAAGCTGCAATCTCCCGACCAGGATCCGTGAACAGCTCCAACCTCCCGAACGGAACTCCACGAACTGCTGCTAGCCCCCGAACAATAACATCCACCAAGCGGCTTTCGGTTCCATCCAGCAGTCTCTAAACACAAATAATAAATCCCCCCAATAACGAGACAGAAGCTCCGCATTGAGGGTCAAACAGGATCTGGCTTTACTGTGGGCTACCTGCCCGTATTTATGCAGGTCTCCCACTTGGTGGACACTCCCCTAGGGGACCAAATGGGAGACTGTAATGACAGACAGACATGGTGACATTCCAGACATACAGTCACAGCTTTTACCCACAATACACTATGGTTTCCTCCTCTCTGCCCTGGAGATAATTAAGAAGTAACTCAATTATCTCCAGGACAAAGCCAGTCGCCATTTTAAATATAAAACCAGAAAAATGCATAAAAATATATAACTTTACAAAAACCGAACATTTCCCATTCGTATCACATATCCCCAGATAGCCTGGATCTGAGTGCATATTATTAGCGAATAGTGCTCAGATCCCACACACATAGTTCAGTCGCCATGGAGTCAAAGTTCTTACAGTCCTACGAATGACTCCATGGGAAGGCTATCTGGGTTAAGTCCTTTCGTATGTTGCAAAACTCCCGAACGGCCGGTATTCGTATGATTTCGTGGAGGCAGCCAGGATGGCATAGAATGCCCACCGTCCTTAAGGGGTTAAAATAACTGACAGGTGAAGTGAATAACATTGATTATATTGTTACAATAGCACCTGTCAAAGGGTGGGATATATTAGACAGCAAGTGAACAGTCAGTTCTTGAATTTCATGTGTTGCAAGCAAGAAAAATGGACAAGCAAATATATCTAAGAGACTCTGACAAAAGTCAAATAGTGATGACTAGAACATCTGAGGGTCAGAACATCTTCTGGCATGTGCCAGTGAACTGGCATCATGATCATAGGGGCCCAAGGCTTGTTGATGCAGGAAGAGCTTCTGTAGCTCATATTGCTGAGAAGCTTAATGTTGGTCATGATAGAAAGGTATTAGAACACATCACAGTGCATCACAGTTTGCTTACTATGGGTCTGTATAGCCTCAAACTTGTCAAACTTGTCAGAGTGTTCATGAGGAGACATGTCCACTGCCAAAAGTGCCTTCGAAGGGGAAGTGAGCATTAGAACTGAACCACAGAGCAATGGAATAAGGTTTCTTGGTCTGATGAATCAAATTTTCTTTAAGATTAGGTGGATGGCTGGGTGCATTTGCGTTATTTACCTGGGGAAGAGATAGAAGCAGGATGCACTATGGGAAGAAGGCATGCTGGTGGAGGCAGTGTTTTTCTCTGGGCAATGTTTTTCTGGGAAACCTTGGGTCCTGGCACTCATGTGGATGTTACTTTGATACGTACCACCTGCCTAGGGATTACTGCAGACCATGTACACCCCATGGCATGGTGTTCCCGGATGGTAGTGGCCTCTTTCAGCAGGAAAATGCACCGTGACACACTGCAAAAAAATTGTTCAGAAATTGTTTGAGAAACAAGACAAACACATCAAAATTTTAGATTGCCCTCCAAATTCCCAAGGTCTCAATCCCATTGAGCATATGTAGAACAACAAATGCGATCCATGAAGGCCCCACCTTGCATCTTGCAGAACTTCAAGAACTTGCTGCTAATGACTTGGTGCCAGATACCACAGGGCACGTTCATTGGTCTTGTGGAATCTATACCTAGATGCATCACGAGCAGTTTTGGCAGTACGAGGGGGACCTATACGACATTAGGCACCGGGAGGGGAATAGGGGTCCCTATCTATTTCTGCGGCTGCTGTACATTATATACATATGCAGTATTACTGTGATATATTATCTGGTATATATATATTTTACCCCCGGCATCTATTCTAAATTATACTAGATTGTATATTTTTTAGGAGGCTTCTTGTCATGATGAATAGTACTTATGGATTTATAATCTGGTTAAGCACTATCTCATTTACTATTTTTTATTATAGCTACTGTGCACTGAATATAGCCTAGAATTCATAAGGAAACAGATACCATTAAGTGACACTATTTAACCTGGCAACACTGTGTTTGTATCAAACAGCCAGGTGGATAACTTTTGGTTACAATCATTTCATGATACAATCTACCTCCAAGCTATTAAATATCATATCTAGTGTTTTCACTACCTTATGTACATCCTTGAAAGCATTTGGTTCCCTTTTTAATCACTTTTGTTTTTCACTGTGTGTAATACTACCACAATTAAGTCTTTATCTGTGGTTCATTTTTATTTTTTGTGGCACTACTATACGTCACATTTGCTACACATAGGACATGAATATCTATAGTGGTAACATTGTCCTGTTACCAGTTCTTTGTCTGAGACCAGTTCTTTTTTTAAATATATATTTGTACTTTGAGTTTATGCCCTGGATATCCACTTAGCCCCCTTTTTAAAGCAACAGGTGTAGGACATTTTCTGCCCTGCGCCTGATGTGTTTTTTTTTCTAAAAAAAAGTTAAATTATACTACAACAAAATGTAAGTGTTATGGTGTTGAAGGATTACTTTCCCTAATTTAGCCGAGGGACCTATGTCTATACAAATGCTTTTGCAAATATTTCCAGTGAGAAAGTTGACTTTTTTTATGAGTTAAACTTTTGATAAGTAACTATGTAATAGGCTAAAGAAGCATTTGTGTACAGTGTTTTCCCTGTGCGTATAAATATCAGATCCAGTGTACGGTAATATAGCATTTTATTTCATCCATAAGTTATGTATTACTCATAACTGTTTATTTACCTTGTACTATATTGTATTTATTCACTGAGGTGTGTTCGGCTGGAGTGAACGCAAACATATTAGCCATTGCACATATGTATTTGATTAGTATAATTGCAATGTTTGGATCTACTATTTAACTATATTTAGGGAATCCATTACTAATAAATGGCATTTAGGTGGGAAATGCATCAGGTTCCTTTGGGACTCCACCTTGTTATGATGTATTGAAGAAAAGAATATGGTACATACACCCCAAAAGAGTACATTCTCCTATTACTGGAGTGCATTAGTTGTATGTTGGAAGTATAGCACTGTGTTTGTCTTTATGGATGTGAAGGTTTGGAATATCTAATTTAATTTAATCAGCTGCGTCTTCTGATGTAACTTACACCACAGTCCGTGGCAACATCAGTTGTATTGCGTCACAAGAAGGAATGTGTTAGTATACAGTGAGCTAAATACAGAAGAAGGATAGTCATGTAAATGGAGTTCTGTTGTCTCAAACAGACTATAAGCATTTGAATATATAATAAAGGCAAATGATAGCTCGTTTTGCATACATTGTATATTTCACATGTGTCAGCCCTCTTGCACTCACCTTGCGTTCTGCTGATCTGCCAACACTTGGATTCGCGGACCGCCTCATGGAAGCTGGATGCTGTGCACCTGCACATAAAGCTCAGCACACACATACCTTTTGGGGGCCTGGCTATGCTAACCATGCACCAACCATATAAAATCCCAGTCTGCCCAAGGCAAAGTGCCCTGTTGTGGTTCCTAGTGTTCCTAGTGTCACTAGTGTCCCTATAGCGCGTTCTTGTTTCTCTTTTGGTATATATTAGTTTTGACCTGAGTTGCTCTCGACTATTCTGTTTTCTGGCTCCCCGACTCGGTTTTATTACTCGTACATGTGTATTTCTGGCTATCTTTGACCTTGGCTTGTTCTGATGTTCCTCAAAGTTTATTCTATCTTTCAGTCATTCTAAGGACCGGTTTAGGGACCTTCTTTCTGACTGTATTTGTTCTGGTGGGCTTTCAGTCTGCATGTTGGGTTTTACATTACATTATGTTCCACATTATCTCTAATATGTACAGCATGATACATTTTTTTGCTTTAGGAATTGTTGAGTTATTACTCTTCTCCTGTGAATTCCACCATGTTTGAAATCCAAATCTGTTACACAATTTTAGCATCCACTCTACTGCTTCCTTTTTTTCTGGCTTTCTCTCGCACTTTCCCAAACAGGGTAATATTCCCCATGACTCTAAAATTATAGAGTAGACTAGCACACTGACATCAGAAATGTATTCCCCAGGAAGTACAGGGAGTGCAGAATTATTAGGCAAGTTGTATTTTTGAGGATTAATTTTATTATTGAACAACAACCATGTTCTCAATGAACCCAAAAAACTCATTAATATCAAAGCTGAATATTTTTGGAAGTAGTTTTAGTTTGTTTTTAGTTTTAGCTATGTTAGGGGGATATCTGTGTGTGCAGGTGACTATTACTGTGCATAATTATTAGGCAACTTAACAAAAACAAATATATACCCATTTCAATTATTTATTATTACCAGTGAAACCAATATAACATCTCAACATTCACAAATATACATTTCTGACATTCAAAAACAAAACAAAAACAAATCAGTGACCAATATAGCCACCTTTCTTTGTAAGGACACTCAAAAGCCTGCCATCCATGGATTCTGTCAGTGTTTTGATCTGTTCACCATCAACATTGTGTGCAGCAGCAACCACAGCCTCCCAGACACTGTTCAGAGAGGTGTACTGTTTTCCCTCCTTGTAAATCTCACATTTGATGATGGACCACAGGTTCTCAATGGGGTTCAGATCAGGTGAACAAGGAGGCCATGTCATTAGATTTTCTTCTTTATACCCTTTCTTGCCAGCCACGCTGTGGAGTACTTGGACGCGTGTGATGGAGCATTGTCCTGCATGAAAATCATGTTTTTCTTGAAGGATGCAGACTTCTTCCTGTACCACTGTTTGAAGAAGGTGTCTTCCAGGAACTGGCAGTAGGACTGGGAGTTGAGCTTGACTCCATCCTCAACCCGAAAAGGCCCTACAAGCTCATCTTTGATGATACCAGCCCAAACCAGTACTCCACCTCCACCTTGCTGGCGTCTGAGTCGGACTGGAGCTCTCTGCCCTTTACCAATCCAGCCATGGGCCCATCCATCTGGCCCATCAAGACTCACTCTCATTTCATCAGTCCATAAAACCTTAGAAAAATCAGTCTTGAGATATTTCTTGGCCCAGTCTTGACATTTCAGCTTGTGTGTCTTGTTCAGTGGTGGTCGTTTTTCAGCCTTTCTTACCTTGGCCATGTCTCTGAGTATTGCACACCTTGTGCTTTTGGGCACTCCAGTAATGTTGCAGCTCTGAAATATGGCCAAACTGGTGGCAAGTGGGATCGTGGCAGCTGCACGCTTGACTTTTCTCAGTTCATGGGCAGTTATTTTGCGCCTTTGGTTTTTCCACATTCTTTTGCGAATTCTGTTGACTATTTTGAATGAAACGCTTGATTGTTCGATGATCACGCTTCAGAAGCTTTGCAATTTAAGAGTGCTGCATCCCTCTGCAAGATATCTCACTATTTTTGACTTTTCTGAGCCTGTCAAGTCCTTCTTTTGACCCATTTTGCCAAAGTAAAGGAAGTTGCCTAATAATTATGCACACCTGATATAGGGTGTTGATGTCATTAGACCACACCCCTTCTCATTACAGAGATGCACATCACCTAATATGCTTAATTGGTAGTAGGCTTTCGAGCCTATACAGCTTGGAGTAAGACAACATGCATAAAGAGGATGATGTGGTCAAAATACTCATTTGCCTAATAATTCTGCACTCCCTGTATGAGCTGTGCTTGTTAGTGGAATATCACAGCAACTACAGTACATACAGTACAGCTGCTGTGACAGAGAGTAGAAAAACGGTCTTTAAGATGGTTCTGCTGCGTACCATGCCACTTAATTTTCAGCCTAGATCTCTGAGCCATCGGCTTATCGATTGATAGGTTAGGTGAGGAGGTATCTCTTTCAAAAGATTTTTCCTAAAAACTATTTGCCAGCAATTCTACTGGCTTAATGTTTAGATTGTGTCATGTAATTATTAATTACATAATGGGAGTTGTAATTCCACATCATCTGGAGAGCTATGTATTGGCCGCCTCTGTGCTGCTAAAACATCACATGAAACAGATGATTGACTCACGGAAACTGGCTACTCTGGGTAAAACTGCCTTTTGACACTTATTGTCTAACAGAATTTATTTATACTACTATAGGAAATTTTGGTGTAATAATCTGATATCATTGCCATTTAGCTTCTTATTAAGTTATTGGTTAAAAAAGCAAGTATTTTACTTGAATTTATATATTAGGTCATTCTTAACCTTTCATTTCATCTTTATATACTAAATGAGATGGGTGCCAAAGCTTTAAATGGTTTTTGCCTCCATTGTGTAATTTGAATGATGTAATTCACAGGCTTATATAATGTTTCCAATAAGCCGCAAGATGCGGATACTTGCCAGAAACTGAAACAAAACAAAATAGAACTTTGGTAGGAAAGACAAAAATCAAATCCATTGACAGCTACAGTGTGATGGTTATAGCCGCGGATTTAATATATTAGCTTTTGTATGGAGACCATTAATAGACCACAGAGAGACTCTACTTTCTGCTGATCATTAGAGAACTGACCAGGGCAAGTGTAAGGATTTTAGGCTACATAGGTGGAAGTGTATTTTGCCTCCCACCTTCAAACCCTTCACACTACCCCTCCCCCCACTCTCCCCCTCTTCTCCCCCTCCCCCACATCCCTCCCCCATATTGTGTGGCTCTACCAAGATATCATGAGTAAGCGATATCATGAGTAAACTGTCCAGCACCCAAAATGTCGGTGTGAGACCCACACAATCGTGACTTCCACACCTGCATTGCCTCCATACAGGGATGGATTTACTTTTAATTGGCCTTTAGGTGCAGCATTTGGAAATCCCTTTCTACCAATTAAAAACAAACTAAAATACACATACATTCTCACGTACACACAGATTCTGGCACACACACATACACATATAAACATTCTCACACACAAATTCTCACACACATGCAAGGAGAGCCACTATAAGGGCTTCATTGAACTGGTGCTGATGATTTTGGAGGGCCTTTTTATAGAAATGGATAAAATAAAATTGCAAACTAAAAATCTTAATTATCTATGTAAATGCCATAGAACTATATTGAAAATGTTCCTTCTTAGTTTCTATAGCATGTTCCTGAAGGCTTTAAAAAAAAAAAAAAAGGCAGTTTTAACACTGTTTCCTAAGGCCACTCCAAGTGGTGGCCACTTGCACAGACAATAGAGGGACTTACTGGACATGGTCCTGCAATCTTACCTATGTTTAGCTTCCCCACAATCTACATGGAGACGCTGAATATTCCCCGTAGAGATGCATTGATTCAATGTACCTGTATGAAGAGATGCGGATTGCTGCAGAACAGCGATTTGCTGTACATTAGCATTAGCTACCCAATGCTTCCCTATGAGGAAGTAAGAAGTATAGAATAGAAGTAAGTGTAGATACGTAGACAAAGTTTTTGTTTGTATTTTGTTTTGATTAATGAGAAGTTTGGGTTTACTGGATGGGCCCCCTGGTTCCTTTAAACCTGACACATTTTAAGTAGAAGGAGTTTTTAAAAGTTATCTAGCACCAATATGAAACAAATGTAACAACATGGAGAAGAACCTTACCCAAGAGATATAAGGTAAACACAGATACAAAGGAGCTTATAGTGCTCTTTTTAAAATTTTGTATTCTATCAAATAAAAATATTTGTGAATGTATGATCTGCAATAACTTGTTGCTAATCTAACAAACCTACTACATCTGCAAGCTAATATAGCAACACTACTGTATGACTTTATTAGCATAAGAAAAATATCAAAGCTATCACATTGACACCAGGTCACCAGGTAAGGCTGCATCAGGAGAAATATCAGTGAGGCTTTTCCCATCCAGGCATGTCATAGACTCCAATTATATTGCTTTCTGTACTCACAAAATGGTATATTGGTAATTATCAAATCTAGCAGTAACCATTCCATATTTGCTGAACCTTCTGAATGATTCTGATACACTATCATATTATAAACTTAACTCCACTAAAACACAAGCCGCTACATAAGTTCACACCTTAAAAGCTGTCTTGCCCTTTGAATGGCGAAATGGTTTTAACTAGAGATGTCGCGAACTTCCCGCGAACGGCTCGCCACGGTTCACCACGAACTGTTCGCGGCGAGCTCCGGTCAGCTGACACATCCCGGCCAATCTCCAGCAGACCCTCCCTCCCAGACCCTCCCACCTCCTGGACAGCATCCATGTTGAAGGCAGCTTCAACATGGATGCTGTCGAGGAGGTGGGAGGGTCTGGGAGGAAGGGTCTGCTGGAGATTGGCCGGGATGTGTCAGCTGACCGGAGCTCAACCGCGGCGAGCCGTTCGCGGGAAGTTTGCGAACGGTTCGCGACATCTCTAATTTTAACCCATATTTAGGAGTACAGTTAACCAAATCCATTCCCACACGTTAGAAATATAACCACGCATCTATGATTAAAAAGAACTGACACAAGCTTTATAGTTAGAAAAAACAATATCTTAAAACATAAGTGGGGCGTATCAATTCAATTCAAATTTAAGATGCTGCTCCTCCCACAAATTCTCTATCTTTTTCGGATGCTGCCCATGGAAAAAAATATTTTGTGACACTATTTAGTCATTATTTGCCTCATCAATACGGGAAGGGAAGATGGTTTGTATTGCAGCATCTTTACTGCAAAGGCCAGGGGAGAGGGAAGTATCAGGGTGCTGCATATTTCTTTATATGGACTATGAAGCTGCAATTCTGGGCCAAGATAACTGCACATGCACCAACCGGTTCACTTGCTAGGGTGAACATGGGGTAAAGTCAGGTACAAACACAGTCATACTGATGTATTTGTGGATCCCAAGGAAATACTGTATGTCTATCCTGGTTATGTTTCCAATCACAAGCCTGTCTGTAAAATGTGGACTTTTGTTGTCTAAATTAGGATACCCCACAAAATTGAAATCCTTAGCACTTCTAAATCTTTAAACGCATTATTACCATGGATGGCTGTTAATCTCACCTTGGATGATTCTATATATTATGTCTACGCATCAATTGACGTGGTGCTCGTTTCTTTCTCTGACCTCAAGGAGACTTATAACCCTCAATCTAAACTGGTCTGTACATACATATTAAAAATGTTGTTACTGAACATGTTCAGATGGAGTTGGAAGACAACTCTCTTTCCACAGGGGAGCTGACTAACTTTTATATTTAGTGCCGGGATGCTAAGGCCCCAATCCCCTTCCTTATGTTATAAAGTTCTGTTAAAGGCAAGAAACTTTCATATGTCCCAATGGGAGGAAGAAGTGCTACCAGTATCACACTGGATTAAATTGACAAATGCCCTAAGGGTCTCCACAAATAGCAATACACATCTAGAAAACCATTGCAAGCTAACATATTAATGGCACATGATCCTTGCAAGGCACCATCAGCACTAACAATAGTGACAATACCAACATATTCAACAGAAATACTGTTTAGACACAGGTATGGACATCCACATCATGTGCACACTGTACACACAAAGTGGATGGATTTGGAAGAAAGAAAGTAAAACTGTCTCCTTTAAAATCAAAGGGTGAAGAGAGAATCTTATAGCTGCAGAGGTTTTTTTTTGTTGTAAATTGTTGATGCTATAAGTATCTGCATACGTGGTCATTGTTACGTGGGACTGTATTGCGCCAGTTACCTCTGCAACGAGCATGGGGTACTACAGTGCTTTGAGTGGTTATTTAGTGTTCTCTTTGCACTAAAGAAATGTTTACAGCAAATTCTATATTCCAACTTGGGAGTTTAATAGACCTGTAAAAAGCAGAATTTTTTATATTGCCAATACAATATTTTTTCATTTATTTTATACTTTCTTGCCCCTTTAAACTTTTGGAAACTATATATGCTTGTTCAGAATGTGTGAAGCAGGTTCTAGCTTATCCAACATGCTATCTTTACAGTTCGGAAAAGGCAAGCCATGCAAATAGTAAACCATGCAAAATGAAAGACTCAGAATCTCTATGATTATTTATGCATAATTAAACAATAAGATCTCCCTTGATAACAACAGACCACTGGGTTAGTACAAACCCAAATATAAGAAATTATATATGCGTTCTGGATTAAATAACAATGATGTATACATAAGGTTTTAATCAATTTTGCTATGACAAAGATGAACATTTTAGACTTCTCCCAGATGTATAACAATATGTATTCGTGCAACATTTTGGATCCTATAAAGAAGAGCAAACAAACTTATCTTTATTAATGTTTCCACTTCTTCCCCTCCCCGCAAAATCAAGGGTGCTTTGAGTGTATGGACGCATATGGCTATCGCCCAAGTAAAGATTCCTTTACAGGGCTGTAATATGATTTGCAAATCAATGTTAAACCAATATTTATGAGTATCTGACATGGCAAAATGATTTGCTATATGATAAAATAAAATACTAATAAATAAACAGTTACGTGTTCTAGTCACAAGGGCAGATTCATAAGGCAAACATTCAGATATTTCAATGTTTCCAATTAAATCTAAGATAAATTTACTGCATAATCGATCTACTAACAGTACCTGAATATTGTCTTTGTGTGTAATGGATGCATTGTATGTTTCTCTGTGTGTAAGGGAAGCATGGTGTGTTTCTGTGTGTGTAGGGATGCATTGTGTGTTTCTGTGTATGTATAGGGAAGCATTGTGTGTGTAGTGTGAGAGAGAGAGAGTTTGTGGGGTAGGATAGGGGCTGAGTCCTACCAGCCCCTTTGTGCTTCTCTTCCTCAGCCTCTCTCCCCTCTTGTCCCTTGTCCCTTACTGCTCTCCCCTCCCATCCCTTAGTGCTCTCTCCTACCCCCCCCCCACCACCACCATAGTGCTCTCCCCTGCCCCTTAGTGGTCTCTCCTCCCCTGTCCCTTAGTGGTCTCTCTCTTCCCACCCCATTAGTGGTCTACCCCAGTGGTCTCTACTCTCCTCTCCGCCTCCCTTAGTGTACTCTCCTCTTCTCCCTCCCTTTCCATTAGTGATCTCTCCTCTCCCCTTAGTGGTCTCTGCTCTCCTCTGCCCCCCTAGTGTCTCTCCTCCCCCCCTTTCCATTGTCATCTCTCCCCCCTTTCCATTAGTGGTCTCTCCCTCATCCCCCCTTTACATTAGTTGTCTCTCCTCTAACCCCCCTCCTCCCTAGTGGTCTTCCTCTCCCCCCTCATTTGCCTCTCCTACTCCCCCAGCCTTGAGTGGTCTCTCCTCTCCCCCATCCCTCCTCCCCCTTAGTGATCTCTTCTCACCCCCCTCCCCTAGTGGTCTCTCCTCCACCCCCCTCCATCTAGTGGTCTCTCCTCCACCCCATCCCTCCCTGGCCCGGGCAGTTCTGCAGCTGCCTGAGGCTCTCTATAGAGCACTCAGGCAGCTGCAGCATGAGGAGGGCCGGTGCTCCTGGCAGTGCCCCTTCCTAAGTCGCCTATTGGAAGCGCCGGCCCTGGCTGTGGTGAGATGGACAAGAGCTCTAGAGGGAGGGCACAGGGGCTGTTGTGGGGGGCACAGGGGCTGTGGGGAGGGGCGCAGGCCCTGAGAGGGGGACACAGGGCTGTAGAGCTGGGGCTGGGGACAGGAGCTGGAGGGGGGGAAACAGGAGCTGGAGAAGGGGGTGGACAGAAGCTAGAGAAGGGGGAGACAGTAGCTGGAGAGGGGGGGGGGACTCCAGGAGCTGGAGTGGGGGGGACAGGAGCTGGAGAAGGAGGGACAGAAGCTGGAGTTGGGGGCTGCGGTGAGGAGCGGGGCACAGGGACTGAGGGAGGGGGCAAAGGAGCTCTAAAGGGTGATTGGAGCTGTGGCAAGGATGGGCTATAGGAGGGGCACAGGGCCTGTGGTGGGGAAACAGGAGGGGGGGGTTGGATAGTGGCTGCCAACAAAAATCGGACTAAAAAAACCAAAAACAAAATGTATCCCTCAGGCTTACCTTAGGCTAGGGAGGGGTGAGAGAGGAGCTGGAGCCTTCAGCCATCACACAACAGCAATTGAAGTTGGCCGGCCTCTCCTGATGATGTCAGGAGGAGGGGCGTCACTTCCACTGCTCTTCTACCATCCACTGGGGACAGGGCCGGTGCTAGGATTTTTGACTACACAGGCGAAGATGCATTTTGACGCCCCCCCCCAAAAAAAAAAAAATACAATGCATCTTCACCTCTGTGTCTCGTAGCCCCCTTTTGAATTTCTTACCCCCATTAGTGTTGCATATCCACTCTCTTGAATGTCTTATCCCTTTGGCCCCTTTGTGCCTTACACCCCCCTTTAGTGTGTCTCCTACAACACCTCTTATGTATTTCTTACTTCCCCGCCAGCCCCTATCTATCTCTCTTTTTCTTCCACATAGACATAGATACAGGCAAAAATACATACATGCACAAATACACAAACATACAGACACACAACCATACAAGCACACAGACATAATTTTTCAGGCACACAGTCACAAAGATATACAGACACACAGTCATAAAAGGCACACAAACAAACACAGTCATACAATCTACACATACAGGTACATTGTCATACAAACACAGACATGCATTCATACAGACACAGGCCCTCACAGAAATACAGACAGACATAAAGAAACATAGAGATAGGCATACAGAGACATACATACACAGACAAACAAAGAACCCTGCACACTGATACCGTGTAAATGCTCCGACCATCAACAGTGGTGGATGCTCCGTGTCAGGCGGACATCGCTGGATCCACCAGTAAAGTCTTCAAAAGGAATAAACGCAGGCAACACTCCAATAGTAAGGATGGTATATTTATTGGTAGGTGAACCACCCCATAGAAAGTGTGATGTTTCAGCTCATGCAATAAGGCTCTGCTGAGCTGAAACAACGCACTTTCTTTGGGGTGGTTCACCTATCAATAAATATACCATCCGTACTATTGGAGTGTTGACTGCGTTTATTCCTTTTGAATACATACACACAGTCATACAGAGACATACATACTGTATGTCTCTGTATGACAGGTCTGTGTATGTACACAGGATGGCTAAAAGATAGATCCCCATCTGTCGTGCAACTTCAACAATGCTTTGAAAGCTGGGGCTCTACCGATTCCCCGTGCTTGCAGTATTGTATTTAGCATGGAGCAGTATTTGTGTGTTTGACTGTAAGCATGTGTTTGTATGGAGTATGTTTGTATGATTGTAGCGGTGTGTTTGTATGTAGTGTTTGCATTTGAATGCAAGCATGCATTTATGTGTAGTGTTGTTTTTTGAACGTAGGTGTGTGTTTATATATAATTTTGGTGTCTGATACAGAGGTGTGTTTGTATGTAGTGTTGACATTTGAATGCAGGTGTGTGTTTGTATGTAGTGTTGTTGTTTGCATGCAGGTGTTTATTTGTGTGTAGTGTTGGTGTTTGAATGCTGAGATATATGCACATATACACATACACTGCCACACACGCACACACTGTGATACACATACACAACGATACACACACTGACGCACATGCAGATATACATATACACAAACTGATACACATTCAGATAGACAGACACACATATACAGATACACACAAACACTGACAGACATACAGATAAACATACACTGACATACAGACACGCTGACAGACATACAGATACACACATACACAATGATAGACATACACAAACACACAAAGACACACAGACATACACACACTGACAGACATTTAGATACACACAGACACACGGACAGAGACATTTACATACACATACACACTGACAGACATAGATACACACACACTGACAGACATATACAAACACACTGACAAACATACAGATACACACATACACAATGATAGACATACACAAAGACACACTAACAGACAGACATACACACACACTGACAGACATTTAGATACACACAAACACACGGACAGAGACATATACATACACACACACTGACAGACATTTAGATACACACAAACACACGGACAGAGACATATACATACACACACACTGACAGACATAGATACACACACACTGACAGACATATACAAACACACTGACAAACATACAGATACACACATACACAATGATAGACATACACAAAGACACACTAACAGACAGACATACACACACACTGACAGACATTTAGATACACACAAACACACGGACAGAGACATATACATACACACACTGACAGACATAGATACAAACACACTGACAGACATATACAAACACACTGACAAACATATACAAACACACTGACAAACATACAGATACACACATACACAATGATAGACATACACAAAGACACACTAACAGACAGACATACACACACACTGACAAACATTTAGATACACACAAACACACGGACAGAGACATATACATACACACACACTGACAGACATAGATACACACACACTGACAGATATATACAAACACACTGACAAACATACAGATACACACATACACAATGATAGACATATACAAAGACACACTAACAGACAGACATACACACACACTGACAGACATTTAGATACACACAAACACACGGACAGAGACATATACATACACAAACACTGACAGACATGGATACACACACACACTGACAGACATGGATACACACACACACTGACAGACATGGATACACACACACACACTGACAGACATGGATACACACACACACACACACTGACAGACATGGATACACACAGACACACTGACAGACATGGATACACACACACACACACACACACTGACAGACATGGATACACACAGACACACTGACCAACAGGTTCAGGAGGGGGGCTTACCTGGGATCCAAAGTGCTGCCTGAGGTAGTTGGGAGTTGGAGGAGCTGGTCCTGCCCAGCCCCCCTCCTCTCTGCCTTCTGCTGCTCTAGTCTTCTTGGGAGGACTTCCTCCCATGCTGATTAGAAGGGGGCCGGTGGTAGCTCCGCCCCTGCTGGGCACCAGCCGCGCTGTGTGCTACAGTGGGAGCCGGGATATGACGTTCATATCCCCGCCCCCTCCACACAGTCCGCGGCACTGCAGGGTGGCGCTCGGCCACGCTACAAGAAGTGACCGGCAGGAGAGGGGAGCTGTGCGCTTCTCTCCTGCCGGCCACCCGGACATTTGCGCCCCCGGGCCGGTGCGCCCTAAGGCGGCCGCCTGTGCCACCTTATGGACGCGCCGGCCCTGACTGGGGAGTCTTGGAGAAGAGCAGTGGAAGTCATGCCCCCTCCTCCTGACATCTTCAGGAGTGGCTGGCCGACTACAATTGCTGCTGTGTGATGGCTGAAGGCTGCAAGGAGACAGGTAATTAGAAAAATCTGTGTCCCCTAGCCAGAAGCAGGTGTTTTGGATTTTTGCACCCTCCTGCTCTGGCGCCCTAAGTCCGCTGCCTGTGCCGCCTTATGGATGCACCGGCCCTGCCTTAGAGGTAGTTGTTTGTAAGTTGTAAGTATATGAATAGTATCACTGAAGTATTCAAAAGGAATTTTACTATTATTGGTCATGATTTAGTGGTATCACTGGGTCTGCCAGGGCCCATTCTGGGTGCTCATTCTATAACGATGAAAGAGGTGGTTGAGGTGGTAATCTGTAGATTTTCCTGTAGCCAGCTTTGAATGGTAGAGGGATTGTCAGCAGATTTCAGAGATTCAGGGAAACCCACAAATCTTGATTTCTTCTACTTTGATTTTCGAGATCATCCAATTTATCCTGTAAAGATGTTAAAGTAGTGTGTTGTTGTTGTTGTATTGATTGCAGTTGGTGTAGTTTGTCTTCGGTTGCGCTCTGTCTAGTTTCCAGTAGGGTGATTTGGTTAAATTGTGATTGGAATAAGTGGACTGCATTATCCATAGATTATTTAATGTCCTTAAACTGGGAGTCAGAAATTGGTTTAAAGAGATTAGATGCCTCTAGGGCTGTTTCTGAATATTCTTCTGAGATGATGGTAGATGTTGCAAGGGGTTATTAAAGACCCTTTTGCATAACAGAGGGGGTTGGTGTGGAATGTGGATGGTTGTGTGGATTCTATAAGACATTGTTTCTTTGGGGGTCTTTGAGGTTTGCTGTTATGGCTCTTAGAGTAGGATTTGTCAATGAATTTGTGCGAGAAGAAGAGGAAAATAGTAGGGAAAACAGAGTAAGCAATAGGTGCTAGGAGAGAGGAAGGAAGTATCAGTCCTGCTTTATGGTTATAACAGATATGGGAAGCGTGAAGGAGTTAAAATGAGACATGTTACAGGTATGTGGACAGATATGGTGCAAAAGTGGTTTGATTATGTGAGCTGAATCATTTTGTGTGAGAAGTATAGTGTGAGAGAGGGCGTCATAGTAACTGTAACGTGTAATAGCTTGAGTGAGCATGGAAAACAGAGAGGAGTACTTAGAGGAAAAGATCAAGATAGAAGGAATAAAGTAGTGATAGTTTGGATAGCCATCTGGAGTACGGAAGGGTGTCATGATCTAGCTTCGATATCAGGTGTGAAGTAGGCAGAGTGAAGATAGAAAAGTTTATGAGTTATCTTGCTTTTAAATGGAGTAGGAGCAATTCCTAGCTGTTCTTATGGGACTTCTAGGTCACTCAGGGCAAGGCTTTGGAGGGATGTAACTTTAACAAAACATAGTTGTACCAGATCCAGGGGAGGCTGGATAAATGGAGGAGGAAATGTGTCCCTCGTCTAAAAGTAAGCTGAATGGTAGCCTTTAGTGCTGGGTGTTTATAACGAAGACCAGAATAGTCAACCAAAATATTTACAGTACACATGGAGAGACACAATTAGGCTTTCCAAGGTGTATGGAGAAGAAGCTCTTGGTAAGTTGATCCCACTGCAGCCTCTATTGGGACGTGTATTTGCTTTCCATCCCTGTAATATGGTACCTGATGCGGTCACCACCATGATGCATTAACAGTGTCTCAGGGAAGACTTGATGTTCAGAGCTCTGTAACAGGTCTGGTATTGAATGTCAGCTTGACCACTAGTGCCGAGGCTAGGCTGTCTCGGCCTACTTTACAGGGCTTGACTTCTGGCCAGCAGTGCTCTGGATGTCGTTGAGCACTCCTATGTTCCAAAGGCAGAGTGATCTACTGTTTGGTAAAGGTAGGGTCAATATCTGCAGTCTGTATGTGAGTAAGAGCCGCTAGGGAGCTGGAGTTCTGCCGAGTGTGAATCCACTGCGGAACAGGAAGTCGTGTTGGTGAATTTAAAATGTATTAATGAAGGTTTATATTTTTAGCTTTCTCTCAATTGTTCATTATATGGACCACTGGTATTTTTTATGTAATCCTAAAAGAACCAAAGGAGGGATAGGGTGATCTCTGAGTATAACCTTAATCAACCCTTTAGCTGTCCATCACTGGAATTGTCTCTCGAAAAAAAGTGTTGGGTACATAGGATCCTAAAACAGGTGAATTAAAAAATTATAGCATGGTTCAAGGTGTGAGTAGCCATAGGAGAGATCTCTTAGGATCTCTTAGGATTAGTTCCACTCATGTGGGGTAATAGAGGACACATTTACCCTGAATTTTCAGCAACTTTTTAAACTCTGTCATGTTTTTTCATCTCTCGCTTTTTGTCATTTTTATCCCTACCAGATCAGTGACAGTAAGTCACTCCCTTACACATAGTGTGGTCAGCAATTGTGGTTGGGTGGATATATTTGGCCATCTTCACCTATAGTGCTGATCATAATGGTGAAAACATGTTTTTCAGGTATATATAAATCTACATATTTTCCAATATTTTAGCCAGCACATGTATAGATTACTTAAATACCTCTGAATAACAGAGTTCCTTTAAAGGACCACTATAGTGCCAGGAAAGCATACTCGTTTTCCTGGCACTATAGTGCCCTGAGGGTGCCCGCACCCTCAGGGTTCCCCTCCCGTCCGGCTCTGGAAGGGGGAAAGGGGTTAAATCTTACCTTTTTCCAGCGCTGGGCGGGGAGCTCTCCTCCTCCGATACTCCTCCTCTCCTCCCCGTCGTCTGAATGCGCACGCGCGGCAAGAGCTGCGCACGCATTCAGCCGGTCGCATAGGAAAGCATTATCAATGCTTTCCTATGGACGCTTGTGTGCTCTCACTGTGATTTTCACAGTGAGAAGCACGCAAGCGCCTCTAGCGGCTGTCAATGAGACAGCCGCTAGAGGATTTGGGGGAAGGCTTTGGGGGAAGGCTTAAGTTTCTCTGAAACTGCTATGTTTATAAAAGAATGGGTTAACCCTAGAAGGACCTGGCACCCAGACCACTTCATTAAGCTGAAGTGGTCTGGGTGCCTAGAGTGGTCCTTTAACAAAATAAAGCAAAGAACATGGTAGTTGTGAACAAAATAATTAGCTGGAACTACAACAATTTAACTGTACTTTAGCCAATGCCCTGTTCTATATCAAACTTTACTATAAAAAAATGAAGCTTGCAGTCAGGATATGTTGATTTTTTTAAAATAAATATATTACAAACCTATTGCTTCATCTTCAGAATATAATATATCACATTTACCTAAAACTATGTAGTATTTACTGCCATTCTAAATGGATTTTGCTCAGAATTTAACACAAAATGTTCCTTATAACAGTTATCCTATCATAACACACAAACGTTCTGTTTTTTCTCAAAAACATAACAGAATGCATGCTTATCCGGTCTCTTGCACATTCATCATAACTTGACTATATCTCATCTAGATAACTCGGCCCCATCTTCAGAATCTGGTATTTGTCACACAAAAATACATTTTGGTTCTTAACATATGAACATGTAACATATAAAAAAAAAAAATATTGAAACGCAGAGTTTTCTTATATAATAGAAAAAAACTTGCTATCATATACATTTTCCCTAAAATAGCTTTAATAAAAATAGGTTTATTGTTTTATTCAACTCTTTTTAAATGTATGTCCCTAACAGTTTATAAAACACTTGCTAAAAAAAACTCCATCTTCAATGGGAGCTCAGCTCTTAAATCAAAGCTTGGAACAATTTACTGCCTGGATGACTATATAGAGAGTCATACAATATTAATAACTGCAGGAATAAGTCACTTTACAGTTATTGAGTAAGTTATTATGTATGGCAAAATACCATGGTCCCCAAAACATTTAGCTCACAAAATGGGTTCCAAGAGTACAGCTCACAAAATGGACTCCCACAGATATATGTGTGTCTGGTGTTTGTTCACTAAATCATATATTGTGTACAATGGACAAGGGAATTGACATAAATGAGGTGGTAGCCCATCAATGGTACAAATGCAATCAAATGGGATCAGATAAGGGGGTAACCCTGGGGAGTAGTAATAAAAAAGATAGAGAGAACAATCTGTCCCAAATATGTAACGAATGGAAAATCTGTAAAATGATTTATTTGTCAAACTAAAAAACACTTGCACACTTCCCATAACCACCACATGTGTGGGTATAGTGTGGCAGTGTACAGGTAAAGGACTAATTAAACTAAGTGAGGATAATATACAGTGGGAGGGGGAGTGAACAAAATAAAATATACACAGACAAAAGTCTGAGTAGGGACACAACTTTGGAGTTAAGAAATGCACCCCAAAAATAGTAGCTGTATGGTGCCCTATGTACAAGGTATCTGTCTAAATAATGATACAGTGATCTGAAGACTGATACAAATGTATTGATCTAATGTAACAAAATTCACAGCTACTCGGAACGGTAGGTGCCGTATGAATAGCATCGGAGCAGTGCCATGCTCTAATCCTCAAAAATATCTCCGTATGTGGTACACAATGACATGAGAATAGGTTGCTGGGTCCCTACCTAGCATATGGTAAAACACCAAGCTGCGATAGATCGGGCAGAGAGTAGAGTATATGCGTTTCTCTATGGTGAGTATCTACTATAGATGTGGTAATCTCTGTGATTTAATCACTGATGTAATATCTGAATGAAGAAACATAAATTACCCATAAATCTCTACCAGGTTGCTAATGTCGTAAGTCTGAGCGTATTAGCAAAAAAGTGTATCCACTGGGCTATGTCCGGTTTAAAGAATATGAAAAGTTAACTAGAATTTCTCTAGCGGCAGCATATAGCTATAATAAGAAATAAAATAGTTGTCTGTAAAGAAACCAGAAGCATAACCTACTGGAATGGATACACGATTGCCGAGCGTATTGGTAGTAGAGGGCCAGAAAGAGAAAAGACTAGTCTGTGCCTTCGAGGGCACCTATCTATAGAAGAAATTGTAACTGGCTGTCTCTGCTAAATAATAATAAAGCATCACAGATGATCCCGAGAGTGAGGGGTACACATGCACTAGTCTGTGTCTTCGAGGGCACCTGTCTCTAGCTACTAGGCAGACTAACTAGCTATCTCCTCTAATATAGCAGTCTGTGAACCGATCCTGAGGTGCGCCTGGATGTTGAGTGATTAAAATAGGTAACCAGATGCAAAGTCGCATAGAGTATCGGAGTAACACCAAAGGAGGACGGAGAGTTTAAAGCCCCGACGCGCGTTTCGTCGGACTGCGGCTCATCAAGGGGGAACTGACTCCCTGGTGTGGTAAGTTTAAATAGCCCACCCGTGATCCTGATTTGGTCAACCGTAAGGATGATGACGTAAGACTCAATTGGGATGTACGGAAGCTCAGAAGGGTAAAAGAAGTGAGGGGAAAGGGGGGGTGTTATTATTGTTGTCACAATGTAGCATTGAATTAACATTTGTATCATCCAATGTTCTATACAGCCATGATAAGGTTATATGCCCTTAGTGTACTAGTTAATGGAACAAATATATAAGTTTTGATCCTTCAAAGGTTCGTAATGAGCGATTGCTATTAAAATAGAATAATTCTACTGTGAGCATCGTAGAATTATCACGCTTTCAAAAAGCTAATGTCAGCTCAAAGTTATTATTGTGGTATCCTTATTTCGCTGATTAGATATATTACGTGAGCTGCTTAGATATTGGAGGAAAAGGTTGCGAGGGTCAGGATTTAACTGGAGATAAATGCTCCTAAAACATGTAGGTGTCTTTTATAGGAAAGGTGATTCCTGACTATCAGTGAGTCTTAAAGGGGCCATGTCCTTACAGATTTGCAGGGAGCTCAGGCCAGAAGTAATTGCAAGTGAATTTGTAATTTAGAGAAAATATACATATCAATGCAATAAAAGTAATGTCGATAAAACTAAGTATAGGTTTGACAAATAAAGTATTTTACAGATTTTCAATTCAGGAAATCGATGTGTTTTAGAGCAAAAATAAACAAACTAGAAAAAAACATTGAAGATAGAAAATATTTCCAATTTGGCAAATTTAGGTCTAATTTGCTATTTCATTTTCAATTCTCCACAATTCCATGTTTATATTGTAGTAAACATCATTCAAATAGTTTATTAAATAAAGACAAGCAGCCACATTCATAAATTAAAGTGAGAGATACTCGAACATTTTAATATAGCCCTGACTGGAACCATTAACACATTTGACCAGCGAGATGTCTTGAAGAGGATCCCAGAAGTTTGATGTTTCCCATAAGACAAACTTAAGAGAAAAAACATATTAAAAAAAATAATTACTGACCTCTGAAAAATAAAATAAATGAATGTGTCAAAAAGACACGGTTTTACTCACTGAGCGTGTTCCAATTGAAGCTTAATTTTTATAGAGTGTAAAAGCCATTTCTGGGATATATGATAATGAACTGCAATTCTGCTCAATGAGAGAAAGAGTGAGGTTAATGTGCTGATCTCACTGCCTTACAGAGGTTATGAACAGAATGTTCTAGTGCATTAAAAATACAAATAACCATATTTAAACACAAGTTCTTCATCTTAAGATTTCTATGTGCTAGAAAATAAAAACGCTTTTTTCTATTATTTATCTAAATGTATTATTTTCTCACAACACAAACACTTTTAGATTAGTATATCTAAGTGTTTATTCACTAAATAGCAAGGAGGTGAGCAACTTGAAACATTTAGGCCAAAAACAGCTACGATGTCCTGAAATATTTAACTCAATTGCATTGAAGCACAACCATAAATGTTAGACGTCAAGTTATGCTGAGAAAAAGGTTACTCCTCTGTCCTTTTAATAGTGTGAGAAAGAATAATACATCTAAACTTGCTTAAAAACTACTTTTAAAAACAAATGTAGAAGATATGACAGTTCAGTCAAAATGTGGCCATTAGAAGAGGTCGTAAAAAGGCAGAGTTCATGCAACGGTGAGGTCAAATGAATGTGATCAAATCAGGCATCATTCAGTCAAAGTCAATTTGACAATCCATAGTTCAATATCCAAAAAAGTAACAAGAAACCCACAAGTGCAATACAAGTTTAATAGAACCCTACTATTAAATGAATAATTTAGGGATATGGGCATCATCGGAATACAACAGGGTGAAAAGTTCACACCAGCAGGTTCTTTTGATGTGATCTTAAACCATATGTTCTTTATAAGACAAAATAGTACCAAAGCAAGTTCACGCTCCCACTAGTGTGCGACGAGAGTTATGGAGCTCAGCAAAGCCAGGATTGCCACAAATGGTACACAGAAGTTCTCAGCACAAAAAGTCTAAAACTGTCCAATCCTTAACCCATTCAATGCTGAGCACTTAGTAATGAAGAATAACAGCCAGTGGCATATACACAATCCATGGGGCCCGGTGCGAAACTGATCCATGGCCCCCCCCCCTCCATCTCTTCTCTTCCCCCCACGCCCTAACAGACACACACACTTACATACAGACACACATACATACAGAGAAAAATACATACAGACATACAGAGACACATACACACATAAAGACAGACACATACATACATAGAGACACACACACACATAGACACATACAGACAGACAAACACACAGACACACACACACAAGACACACACACATACAAACAGACAGACACACATACATACATTCATACAGACAGACACACAGACACATATATACAGACCGACACAGACACACACAAGACATGCATACATACAAACAGACAGGCACACACACATACATCCATACAGACACACAGACAGACACATACATACAGACAGACACACAAACATACAGAGAGACAGACACACACATACATACAAAGACACATACATACATACATACATACAAACATACAGGCACACATACATACAGACACACACACACACAGAAACATACACACATACAGACAGACACAAAGACACATACATACAGACACACACAAGACACACATACATACAAAGACACATACATACAAAGAGACAGGCACACATACATACACACAGACACACACACAGACACACAGACTGACAGACACACATACATACAAACAAACAAACACACATATATACAAAATGTTTAAATCATCCTCCTGTTTCCTACCTTTTAGGTGCAGGAGGGTGACTTTCCCTGGGATCCAGTGGTAACTCAGGTTGATGGGAGTCAGAGTTCCCATTTTGACTCCTTCCTCTGCTTCCTCCCGAGCAGACTCTGTGTGATTCCTGGGTGGGGTGACCAGGGCAGTCACTTCCTCCCAGCATGTGATGTCATCACAGGGGCCCTGGTTGCGCTGTTAAAGCACCCAGCGCTTACCGGGCCCCCTGAAAATCAATACCCATCGGGTGTCCCTAACACCATGGGCCACCTGATGGACCCCTTGAAAGACGGCCTCGGAAGTTTGCCGCGCGGGCCGGGGTCACAAAACATGACAGCTGGCACCTGGTTGCAGGGGTCCACAACCCCTGCGACCCCTATATGTACGCCACTGATAACAGCATGTTGTTTGTCACATTGAAAAACAAAACACATGTATTTCAATAACAGAACACAAAACTATTATAATAAACATTTACAAAAATTAGCAATTTTGTGCATTGATTGCTGTGTTGGACATCAGAAAAAAAACAAGTAGCCTTTAATGTTTTTATTATTATTATTGATTTTCCCCTATTGCTGATACATATAGGAGAATAGATAAAATACAGTAGCTTGCCATACTGCAATCTTGGAAATACCAATGTTTTTGGATTTAAATAAAACATATAGTGAAATATTAAAGATTTATTATGGGCTCGGCAATAGACTTTACCCTTGTATTACTTTAATTAGCTTTAATCAACATTATTTTAACATAAAAATTTGGAAAAAGATGGATGCCTAAGAATAAGGAATTCACTCTTTCTGGGGATAACCCAGGTAACTAGAGAAGTAGTAATGAGAGAACAAGAATTGAGTGCCCTAATAGAAGTATAAAATGTAACCTTTATTATTAACCTTTATTATTTCTCCATAAAACTAGGTCAACAGAATAAAATAAAACAGGTTATATTTAGTAATAATAGTGCTTTAGTGCTCAAAGTGATGCAGGATCTGCATTTGAAAAGTGAGTTTGCCTGCCTAGTTTCAGTGTCACTGGCAAGTTAGTTGCAAAGAATGTATCGGTATACAACTAGTAATTAGAGATGAGCAGACACCTGGATGTTCGGGTTCGCCAGGTGCGGCCGAACATCGGCAAAAAGTTTGAGTTCGGCCTGCACCCTGCAAACAATTGGGGTAGCCCCCAAAATATTGGGACATATAAAAAAAGAAAACAAAGAATAAGTGCACTTGAGTATAACAATGGCTGGGTGAGGCTGGTATAAATGTCTATTCTGCACAAGGTACAGACAAGTCTGGTGGGATCCATGCCTGGTTCATTTTATTAAACATGAGCTTGTCCACGTTGGCTGTGGACAGGCGGCTGCGCTTGTCTGTGATAACGCCCCCTGCCGTGCTAAACACACGTTCAGACAATACACTGGCTGCAGGGCAGGCCAGCACCTCCAAGGCATAAAGGGCAAGCTCAGGCCATGTGCCCAATTTGGAGACCCAGAAGTTGAATGGGGCAGATCCATCACTCAGTACGTGTAGGCGTGTGCACACGTACCAACATGTTGCTGAAATGCTGCCTCCTGCTAAGACATTCCATATCAGCTGGTGGTGCTGGTTGTTGTGGCGTGCTGACAAAGCTTTTCCACATTTTGGCCATGCTAACCCTGCCTTCTGAGGTGCTGGCGGTGCCCCAGCTGCGTTGTCGACCTCTTCCTCCTCCTCTGCCTTCGCCTTGTGCTTCCACTGAGCCCTTGGTGTCAGTTGGGAATGCCATCAGCAGCACGTCTACCAGCACGCGCTTGTAGTCGCGCATCTTCCGATCACGCTCCAGTGAGGGAATTAAGGACGGCATGTTGTCCTTGTAATGGGGATCCAGCAGGGTGGCCACCCAGTAATCAGCACAAGTTAGAATGTGGGCAACTCGGCAGTCGTTGCGCAGGCACTTTGGTGACTCTAGATAACCTTGGGCCGATCACACGTCCCCGTGACGGCAACAACGCATTCGGATGTCTGCCCTGTCAACTTTCGATGGTATTTTCTACGCCTACCATGGTGACCATGGGTAACGGGAAATCAGGGTTTGATTCCGGAGAGGAAGCCTGAGAAACGGCTGCCACATCCAAGGAAGGCAGCAGACGCGCTAACTATTCATTCCTGACGCGGAGGTAGTGGCGATAAATAACAATACAGGACTCTTTCGAGGCCTTGTAATTGGAATGAGTACACTTTAAATCCTTTAACGAGGATCTATTGGAGGGCAAGTCTGGTGCAGAGCGACTGACCCGTGCGTGCTGCAGCTGAAGCTCCACTATCGCCTGCTGCTGCTCGCACAGTCTATCTAGCATATGCAAGGTGGAGTTCCATCTTGTGGGCACGTCGCATATGAGGCGGTGAGCGGGAAGGCCGAAGTTATGCTGCAGCGCAGACAGGCGAGCAGCAGCAAGGTGAGAACGCCGAGACGGCCTGCACTTTCTGCAGCAGCTCTGATATATCTGGGTAGTTTTTCAGGAATTTCTGCACCACCAAATTCTGCGCATACACCAGGCAAGGGATGTTCGTCAAAGCGGCTAGGCCCAGAGCTGCTACGAGATTTCGCCAATTATCCCACACCACCAGGCCGGGCTTGAGGCTAACTGGCAACAACCACTCTTCTGTCTGTTGTTCCATGCCCGTCCACAGCTCCTGCGCGTTGTGGGTTTTTTCCCCCAAACATATGAGTTTTAAAACAGACAGCTTCCGGCTGTGCTGAAGTTGGTGGTGAAGGTGTTACACACTGACTGGATGAGGAGGTGGTAGAGGAGGAGGAAGCCGAGTAGGAGGAGGAGGCAACAGGACGCAAAGAGAAATGCCCTGCAATCCTCGGTGGCGGAAGGACATGCGCCAAACTGCTATCCGCCTCAGGCCCAGCCTCCACTACATTTGCCTAGTGTGCAGTCAGGATATAGCGTCCCTGCCCGTGCTTACTGGTCCACGTATCAGTGGTTTTGTGGACCTTGCCACAGATGGCGTTGTGCAGTGCACACCTGATTTTGTCCGCCAATTGGTTGTGCAGGGAAGGGATGGCTCGCCTGGAAAAGTAGTGGCGGCTGGGAACCACGTACTGTGGGACAGCCACCGCCATCAGGTTTTTAAAACTGTCCGTCTCCACCAGACGGAATGACAGCATTTCAAAGGTCAGGAATTTTGAAATGCTATCATGCAGGGCCAGGGATCGCGGGTGGGTAAAGGGGTGGACCCCAAGATTGCCCAGTTCCTGGGTAAGTCAGGATGGAAGGCCAAAAATTGTCTGGACTATTCCCTAAAGCATTGCCAAGACAAGGTCCTAGACATACCTGGACCTATAGCCAAAATCTTCAACATGGTCGAAGCGGCCCTTACTGAGGGGACCTCAATTGATTTAATGGACATCAGAGGATGGATCCAGAGAGGCATATGCCTAATTGGAAAAGCCAATACTGCTTTGGCCACAGAACGGCGTAAAGCCATATTAATGAAAATTGAGCCAAAATTTATATACATCTGGCATACTCCGAGCGTGGCACACAGACAAACGGTCTCCTATTGGGAGACGACTTTGTCAAAACCCTGGGCAATTATGTCAGCACGTTCACGGCACTAGATAAGGCACAACATAATATGAAGCGGGTGTTCTCGCAAAAGGTTTTCGGTGGGGTCGGCAGACAGCAGGGCCGTCTGTCCGGCCTCCCCTCCTGGACTTCGTTCCGGGGCATCCGAGGCTCCGCCACAACAAGGTTCCAGCCGCCCAAACCAAAAGCACTGTCACCGTTCTTCCTGACCAGGGGCAGGTTGTGGCACCCACGTGGAACCAGGGGGATCCTCCTATAGCCATCTGCCTTATGGTGAGTCATTTCCCATTACCCGTTCCTTATCACATGTGGGGGGCAGATTGTTTCATTTCCAAGATGCTTGGCACAAACTAACCTCAGATGCCTGGGTCCTAGAGACCATCCTAGGCTACCACATCGAATTCACACAACAACCGATTCAATTCTCATTACCACATCGGATTGTTTTTTCCCCACGTGACAAAAATCTGGTATCAGAAGAGATTCGCACACTAGAGTAGAAAGGTGTAATCTACAAAGTCTCAGCTACCGCCCCCGGGTTCCTAAGCAACATCTTCTTAGTACCCAAGAAAGGTGGGTGCACAAGAGCAGTAATAAACTTGCGGCCTCTCAATGCCTTTGTCACATACCATCACTTCAAGATGGAAGGGATACACTGCCTCCGAGACCTACTAAGACTGGGAGACTGGATGGTAAAATTGGACCTCCAAGATGCATAACTCACGATATACCTCGACGACATGCTGATCATGGCCCATGACACCCAGCTACTGAACAAGCATCTATCCTGGGCGTTGACCCTTCTGCAAAATCTGGGTTTCCTAATCAATTGGGACAAATCAATCCTGCAACCTTCCCACTCAATAGAGTTTCTGGGCTTCAATATAGACGCAATTCACAGAACGCTCAGTTTACCTACCACGAAGGTAAAACTCATCAAGAAAGAGATCCGACGGACGTTGACACGACCAGTCTTAACCCTTTGACAGCTAGCCAGGATAATTGGCCTGCTATCTGCCTCCATACAAGCGATCTTCCCAGGACCTCTCCATTACAGATCCCTGCAACAGCTCAAAGCCACCCACCTACACTTGGGTCAGTCCTACTCAGATTCTGTACCTCCAGACTGCGCAGCAAAAGAGGAACTGGCATGGTGGCTTCCACACATGGAAGCATGAAACGGCAAGGCAATCTTCGGAACCACCCCGGATCTCATCATAGAATCCTACGCGAGCAGACTCGGATGGGGTGCTCGTTGTGGTCCCACCTCTACAGGTGGAAAATGGTCTTCAGAAGAAAAAGAACTCCACATCAATGGTTTGGAACTCCTAGCTGGGTCATTCGCTCTCCGGAGCCTCCTCGGACACACGACCAACTGTGCCATACTTCTGCGCATGGACAATATCTCAGCCGTTCGCTACATCAATCACTTGGATGGCACGAGATCCTCAATACTCACAAACCTGGCGAAATAATTTTGGCATTTATGCCTGAGTCGCAACATATCAGTACAGGCGGAATACCTTCCAGGACTCTCCAACACCATATCGGATTGGAACTCCAAACACTTACAAGACAACAGCGCCTGGCGATTTAATCACACAATATTGCAGAAGCTCCACCAACTCTGGGGACCAATGCACATCGACCTTTTTGCCTCCCGGCTGAATGCTCAACTTCCCTCATTCTTCAGCTGGAGACCGGACCCAGTTGCTATGGCAGTGGACGCCTTCCTACAACACTGGCCAACCAACAGGCTATACGCCTTTCCTCCCTTCTCACTCATAGCACAAACTCTCCTACACCTACAACGCTCCCGAGCATCGGTGGTTTTAATAACGCTGTTCTGGACGGCACAGCCTTGGTTCCCTTCACTTATGGAAATGTCCATCGACCTTCCCAGATTGTTCCCAGGATGCACGGAACTATTATCAGACTCCGACGGGAACTCTCACACACTTATGGTGCAAGGTCACCTCAGACTTCTAGCATGGCTCATCTCAGGGGACCCTAGACCGTGCCGAACGTTTTCACAAACAACTTTGGACCTATTGGCATGAGCTTGGGCCCCAGGAACAAGACGATCCTATACTCATGCCTGGAACACATGGTGTAGTTGGTGCGTGGAACAACACGTGGATCCCCTACGTGCTCCTGTAAATCTGGTCCTGGTTTTCCTTACTACCCTATATGATCAAGGCTTGGCCTACCGCACCATAAACGTGTATAGATCAGCGATTTCAGCTGGGCACGACAGATGGGAGGGTTTTCCAGCCGGGAAACACTTATTGGTCTGTCGTCTTCTACGAGGCATAAAATTTGCACGTCCACCACAACCCCGCTACATGGCCTTATGGGATGTTAATATGGTCCTTCATTTGTTGGAAGACTGGCCTCCAAACTCAGATCTCAAACAAGTGTCCGCAAAATTAGCTATTCTCCTGTGCTTAATTTCCTGCAAAAGGGTATCAGACGTTTGAGCCCTATATCGATGCACGGTCCTTCACCCCACACAGTGTCCTGTTTAATATCACCAGACGTCCAAAGTCGAAAATCACGTCAGTCTTCTATCCCTCCTTTCCTCACAATGCTAACCTCTGCCCGGTGGCATGCCTTTGGGAATACGAACTGCGGACCCAGTCATTCCGGAACCCAACAACGCACGACCTGTTCTTGGCAGTGAGGAAACCTGATCACCCAGTATCCACGGGAACTCTGGCATGCTGGGTGAAATGAATAATGTCAGCTGCTAACATCGACACATCAGTTTACGGAGCACATTCTACTAGAGGCGCTATGGCCTCTAAAGCATTCTCCATTGGTTGTAAATTGGAAGACCTCCTCCACAAAGCTGATTGGTCCCAAGAATCGACGTTTAAAGAGTACTATTTTCGCCCAACAAAACATATCTCATCTATGGTCATCTCACAGCTTTAAACTAGCCTAACATGAGCCTCCGTGATTTTACTAATTACATGACGTAAAGTCATGATTTTATTAAGGACACGGAGGCGAGTATTAGCCCGCCCAATGACAGCTAAGCAATACATGTATCTTCCCACCCAATTGCCTATAAACAGGTAGGAGTGATTTGGATGTTCAGATGCAGTGTTATATACTAATAATACTAATTTTGATTTTGAATTTGCTGGATTCAAGAAAAATGTTTCAGATATGAACGCTTTTTAAGAAAACTTGCACAGCTTATATGCATGACAACGATATCTGAATATATTTTACCATATATCTCTCTGTCTCCTTCAGCTTAACCCTGTGATGGAATAACCGGGATCATCCTCTACCTCCTAACTATACCGGAAGACTCACCGGAACCCTCTACCTGAGATTACCCAAGTTTAAGAATTTTTTCCTGTTGATGTGTTCAGCTTCGGCGTCAGCTAGAAAGAGGGAGTGGCTTAGGTCACATGAGGGGACATAATACAAGGATTGATCCCATTGGTTAATATATCTGGAATGTTATATGGTTAACCCTTAAGGGTATTTGTTTTTTCTTGTTATTGCTATATTAAAATATCAATATCTTTTCTTTGTTGCTGAGGAATAAAGAAAGAGATAAAGCCTAATACTCGCCTCTGTGTCCTTAATAAAATCATGAATTTACGTCATGAAATTAGTAAAATCTGGTAATTCTTTCCTAATCTGTCCCTCACAGCTGCAGCATCCTCTCCCTGCACTAATAAGAGCTCATGTGACTCCAGCTTATATAGAGGCTGGGTCACATGCTGCACTGGCCAATCACAGCCATGCCATTAGTAGGCATGGCTGTGATGGCTTCTAAGGGCACACGAGTCAAACGCGTGTTGATTGGCTGCCCTGCAGCTTTTCAAAACGCGCCATTAAATCGCTGAACACTGAACTCGAACCCGAACTGTTACTGAAATGTCCAGGCTCAGGTTCGGGGTCCAAAAATCGTAATGTTTCGTACGAACCCGAACTTTACAGTTCAGGTTCGCTCATCCCTATTAGTAATGTTTCCTAGGTGAAATGCTACAGTTGTTATTGTTAATAGTGCATAGTTATGCCTAGGTTTGCAAATGAAATATCAGTATATAATTAATGCTATTTGCTAGATCCAGTGGACACAATTGCTTTTATTCATAAAGTAAAATGATATCTAAATCTGTGCTCATTTAGTAAGGTCTGCTGCTTCTTAGTCTTGTACACCTGTTGTACACTTGTTTAAATACTTGTACACTTGTTTAAATAAATAAACAGTTTGTTTTCACCTTAACAAGTGTACCAAGTGGGATGAACGATTCAAACAGAAGAAAATTATTAATAAAGGGATTAGCCTGAAATGTCTAGCATTTAGTAATCCTGGTTGTAATTTGATAGTACAAGTTAAATGTTGAGATTTAATGGTGATGTGTCTATGTATTCAGAAACACCAGCCACACATATGATATGCAGATGGGATTCTAGATGGTAGTCAGATAGTTAAATGCTGATCTCCTGCTATGTGAATCAATATAGGAGAAGGAAGGCAGGCTGCTAATCTCATGCACGCCTGCCCTGCCGATCGGAAATGGAAGGCAGACTGCTATAGTCTAAATAAAGATGTATGATAAAACAATGTGAAATCGGTGTAGCGCTATATACATACATATAATAGGATTGGGCCTAATAGAATAGTCAGGCTTCCAAATGAGGGTAATTCCAATATCTTATATAGTCCACCTAAAATAAGCAAAGAGAACTCTAATAGTGTAACACTGTAAATTAAACTGATAGTGAGAGTCAAATATAATAACAAACTCACATTCTTCTGAGCTTAATGCCAAGCTCAGGAATAAGTGCGTTTAGGTCCGTACAGGCGACCTTCCCCTTCTTCTTATCAGGTGTCTATCTCCAATCGTCTCTAGGGCTCAAGTAAAACAGATATATAGTGTAGAATGTCTGTGTATAATATTACTGCTTAAAGTATATAATATACTCACAAGAATGGAGCCTCTATATCGGCTCTGTCTCTGCGCATTGAATAAAATGTAGAACTTTTCCAAGCAGGAACCAGAAAAAAGCCCATATAATAATTAAAAAGTATATAAATAATTTATTACATTACCAGGGTGTAGAAAAACCCTCTATAGTAAAAAACGCCAAAATCCAAAGCGCAAAAAAATATAAAATGAACAAATAAATAATAAATGGGCATAACAATAACATACACTTCTGTCCAGAACGCGTTTCACCGTAACTCCGACGGCTTCCTCAGCTGGATTCAATAGGTCTTCCTAAAGTGCAATGGTCCTGCTTATATAGTCTCCTTCTTCTGTTCTGTCATTTGAAAAAAGGCGCGATTGTTCGGTCCACGCCCGATCAGTATATGCGTTCCACGCCTCTGTTTACATCCGGATCACTTCCTCATATGACATCATCCCTCTCAATCATGTGATCGGGTATCATACACGGATACCATTTTACATATCGAGGTCAATGATAGGAAAGGAAATAATAGAGGGGAATAATAAGCTTGTGTAGTTACACAAAAACAATAATTAGATAAATAAATATTTCTTCGATCCAATGAAAATGTATCTTATATCTAATGAAAGTGTGTGAACAGAAAGTCTGTCACATTTCTCCTATTGCTACTAAAATATTGTCAGGGAGCTATTACAACGTTAATTGCATTCTCTTTATTTGTACTCACTTTATATTTCTGAAGTTAAACAGTAGCAAAAAACTTGTTACCTAAAATAACACAGCTAAATTAACATTGTATCGTGATGGTTTCTCTTTATGAATCACTGTCACTTTTCACTGAGTTAAACCCAGGAATTCTACAGTGGTAGGAGACTTGTTAAATATACTAACATAGATAAGTTAACACTGTGTCCTTATTTTCTCATTATAGCTCACTGTCACTTATTACTAAGTTGAACTACCGGCATAAAATAACGCAAACGAGTCATACAATATTTCATAATTTTGTGTAGTGAATCCTAGTCACATATAACAAAGTACTAGATCTGATAAAATGTACAGAAACTATCTACAAACGCTAGAGAAATCTATCATAGAAACGAATTAACATTATAAAATAATAATAAAATAGAATGCGGACAGATGGATTATATATAGAAGTACACTCAAATTATCTCTTAATTGTGTCAAAAATCTCTAAAAGATCTATAGTAAAGTTGGACATCCCTAGATAGTCCTTCTAAATATAAAGATTATTGCACATAGGCTTATATAACATAATAAACATACTAAAAAATCATATATAAAAGAACATAATACTAAGATATATGGACTGTAAAAAGTATTAAATATTAAAGATAGGGACGAGCTCGGCTATCCTTCCAAAAAATGACAAATTTCAAAATCCGCGTTGAGGCCATTAGGGATAAGGGTATTAAATTCAAAAATTATACGCATTTCTTCCCTGCTGAGTTTCTGATTGAAGTTACCTCCTCTCCAATCTTTTGAAACTTTTTTAATGCCTAAAAATAATGTACCTAAGGGGGACTGATTATGAAATTGTTTATAGTGCGCTGGTACACTATGATTGTCAGCACCTCTCATGATATTTCTGCTGTGCTCCTCTATCCGAATATGTAGGGCTCTGGTTGTTTTCCCCACATAATTCAGGCCGCAGGGACACTGCAGAACATAAATAACATTTTTTGTGTGGCACGTTATCATTTCTTTTATTTTAAAATGCTCCTTACTTTTAAAATGAGTCAAAGTTCTTTTCTTATTCCCTGTCCTTTTACAGGCTAGACAATAGCCACAACCATAAAATCCTTTCCCTTCATTCAAGAACGTATCGTTCATTTTCCGATCTCTAATAAAACTAGAGGTTAGAGTTCTACGAAGGTTCCCCACCCCTCTATGTATGAAACGTGGTTTTTCTGTTAAGATCGTAGCTAAATCGGGATCTTGGCGTAAAATAGGCCAGAATTTATGTACTATGCTTCTAATTTTGCCATTTTCTAAACTATAGTTACAGATGAACGGTACATCATTCACATCCTGTTTCGTCTTTTCTCTATATATTAAGAGACCTTCCCTTTCTGTACCTCTCACTTTTAACCTAGCTTCTTCTAGTTTATTTTCCTCATATCCTTTATCTAAAAAAGCCTTCTTAATTCTAATCGATTGATTTTCATAACTATCTACATCTGTGCAGTTACGTCTGATACGTAAAAATTGGCCCCTCGGTGCATTCTCCAGCCAGGGCGTAAAATGACAACTTTCTTTGTTGATGAAGCTATTAACATCCACTGATTTAAAATAATTTTTTGTTTTAATTACTCCATCCTCTATAAAAATAGTGAGATCTAAAAATGCTATTTCTAAATTGCTCCATGTACTGGTCAATTTAATCCCCCAAGTATTGGAATTTAAGAAGGTTAAGAATTCTTGTAGCGACTGCTCATTACCCTTCCAGATAAAAAGGATGTCGTCAATATAGCGTCCATAGGAAACCAAGCTCTCCCCCCAGCCATGCCCATCATACACGAACATACGTTCCCAATATGCCATAAATATATTAGCATAGCTGGGGGCGAACTTGGTCCCCATGGCAGTACCATTGATCTGGAGGTAAAAATCATCCCCAAACCAAAAAAAATTGTTTTCTAAAATTAGTTTAATGCCTTCCAACACATACTCTATTTGAGTGTCTCTCATATCCGTACAATTCCTCAAAAACCAATCTACGGCTTCGCATCCATATGTGTGCGGTATATTACTATATAATGCTGTCACGTCACATGTGACCAATAGCCAGTCTCTTTCCCAAGCTTTTGTTTTTAGTAAATTCAAAACTGCTGTTGTATCTTTTATATAGGATCTAGTTTTTAGAACTACAGGTTGCAATTGTACATCGATATAATGGGATAATCTACTAGAAATTGAGTCAATCCCTGCTACTATGGGTCTCCCTGGTGGGTTTTCCACATTCTTATGGATCTTCGGAAGGAAATAGAAGACAGGCATTTTAGGATATGGAATATTTATATAATTAAATTCTTTCTTATTTAAAATTTCTAATTCCAGGCCTTTTGCCAAAAAGGTCCTGAATTTTTGTTCTATAGTATTGCTGGGGTTGACAGATAATTTTTTGTAAGTGTTGACATCCATCAGAATGCGTAATGCCTCTTCTATATAAAAATCTTTGGACATCACTACTATTCCTCCCCCCTTGTCCGCTGGTTTAATTACGATGTTATCATTATTTTTCAATTTTCTCAAAACTTTTCTTTCTTTTATCGACAAATTGTTGTTGAATTTGTCTTTTATCTTTATCTTTCTAAACTCATTGAGGACCATCGTTTCAAATGTAATGATACTCTCTGAAATCATTTGTTTCGGAAAAAAATTCGATTTCTTTCTCAAGTCAGTATGTTTAAATCCATCATCCAAATCTTGTTGTCTCTCTATAGGGTTTTTTTACTATAGAGGGTTTTTCTACACCCTTGTAATGTAATAAATTATTTATATACTTTTTAATTATTATATGGGCTTTTTTCTGGTTCCTGCTTGGAAAAGTTCTACATTTTATTCAATGCGCAGAGACAGAGCCGATATAGAGGCTCCATTCTTGTGAGTATATTATATACTTTAAGCAGTAATATTATACACAGACATTCTACACTATATATCTGTTTTACTTGAGCCCTAGAGACGATTGGAGATAGACACCTGATAAGAAGAAGGGGAAGGTCGCCTGTACGGACCTACACGCACTTATTCCTGAGCTTGGCATTAAGCTCAGAAGAATGTGAGTTTGTTATTATATTTGACTCTCACTATCAGTTTAATTTACAGTGTTACACTATTAGAGTTCTCTTTGCTTATTTTAGGTGGACTATACAAAATATTGGAATTACCCTCATTTGGAAGCCTGACCATTCTATTAGGCCTAATCCTATTATATGTATGTATATAGCGCTACACCGACTTCACATTGTTTTATCCTGTTTTCTATATTGATGTAAATAAGAAAGATTACATCTAGGTGTTACAGCAGCTTGGTCTAAATATAACAATTTGTGTTAGACTAAAGAGTGTTTAATTTAACTATAGCGCCAGTGTATTACTTGTATAAATAAAGATGTAACCTGTTTAGATGCTGAGACTATTATTGCTGTCTCCTCAGTCCCTGCTGCACAAACTGATCTATAAATGTGTCAATGCTCGGGACCTATTGTCCTCCCCCCGGCACCCACCCCTAAACGGTTGGTGGGGGCCCTAAATTACTTTAAGGGGGAGGACCTATTGTCCTTCACCCCCGGGCCCCAGCCCCGAGTGGCGGGTGGGGGCCCTAAATTAGAATAAGGGGGACCTATTGCCCTCCTCCCCAGCCCCCACCCCTGAAGGGTGGGTGGGGGCCCTAAAGTAAAATAATGGGGGGGGACCTATGGTCCTCCCCCCCGGCCCACACCCCTGAGCAGCGGGTGGGGGCCCTAAATACCAATAAGGGCCCCCTGTGTAATTTGACCTATTGTCCTGGCCCCCACCCCTGAGCGGTGGATGAGGTCCTAAATAAGAATAAGGGGGGGGGGACCTATTGTCCTCCCCCCGGCCCACACCCCTGAGTGGTGGATGGGGACCCTAAATACCAATAAAGGGTGGGACCTATTGCCCCATCCCCCCAGGCCCCACCCCTGGGGCCCTAAATAAAAATGTAACCTCCCCAGGTGACATGGGGTCCCCAAACCCCTAGTCACCCCCCTCCAAATAAAATTAATTAACCCCTAAAAATAGTGAGGGGGGACCAATAACTAGGTTCCTGTAAAAAAATAAATAAAACTTACCATTTGATGTCTTCTTTTTTCTAAAATCTTCTTTTTTCAGCCCCAAAAAAGACCAAATAAAAATCCATAATAACCGTCGCACTTTGAAAAAAAAAACCAGAGCGCAAAAAAAGTTATCAATCTTCACCCATGGAGGGCTCCGCGCAGACTGAGCTCCGCAGGGCCTTGCCCCACCCTGCAGTTTTGCTCAGAGCATTCTGGTTGGTTGGTTTAAGCCATCCAATCAGAGAGCTCTGACAGGTAAATGAAGAGACTGACAGGTAAGTCTCTACATTTACCTGTCACAGCACTCTGATTGGTTAGCTTGAAATCCAGCCAATCAGAGTGCTCTGTGTCATTTTACACAGGGTGGGAAAGTTCTTAGGAATGTTCCCACGCTGTGTAATTTGACTCATAACTCTTTGATTGGTTACTTTCAATCAACCAATCAGAGTGTTGTTATGATTTAAATTACACAGCGTAGGAAAATTCCAAAGAACTTTCCCACGCTGTGTAAATGACACAGAGCACTATGATTGGCTGGAATTCGAGCTAACCATTCAGAGTGCTGCCAGCCACAGGCCCCAGGCCACCAGCCAGCCCACAGCCAGCCAGGGCCACAGCCAGGCCCCAGGCCCCCAGCCAGCCAGCCCCAGGCCCCCAGCCAGCCAGTCAAAGAGGCCCAGCCAGCCACAGGCCCCAGGTCCCCCATCCAGCCAGCCACAGAGGCCCGCCAAGAGGCCAGCCCCAGGCCCCCAGCCAGTCAGCCTGCTGTGCCTCCCAGGCCCAGCCAGCCAGCCACAGGCCCCAGGCCCCCAGCCAGCCACAGGGCCCAGAGCCCCAGGCCCCAGCCAGCCACAGCCCCCCCCCAGCCAGCCACAGGCCCCAGGCCCCCAGCCAGCCACAGGCTCCAGCCCCCCAGCCAGCCACAGGCCCACAGCCAGTCAGGCCACAGGCTGACCAGCCCCAGGTCAGCCAGCCCACAGGCACCAGGCCACCAGCCAGCCCACAGGCCAGACAGCCCCTGGCCCACAGCCAGGCAGCCCACAGGCCGCCAGCCAGTCAGACCACAGGCCGACCAGCAAGCCCACAGGCTAGCAGCCGCCCGCAGGATAGCAGCTGCCCACAGGCCAGCCAGCCCACCACAGGTCCACAGCCAGTCAGACCACAGGCTGACCAGCCACAGGCCCCAGGTCAGCCAGCCCCAAGCGCCAGGCCACCAGCAAGCCCACAGGCCAGCCAGCACCAGCCGGCCCACAGGACAGCCTGCCCACAGGCCAGCAGTCGGCCACAGGTTTGCCACAGGCCAGCAGTCGGCCACAGGTTAGCCACAGGCCAGCAGCTGCACAGGCCAGTCTCTACATTTACCTGTCACAGCACTCTGATAGGTTAGCTTGAAATCCAGCCAATCAGAGTGCTCTGTGTCATTTTACACAGGGTGGGAAAGTTCTTTGGAATGTTCCCACGCTGTGTAATTTGACTCATAACTCTTTGATTGGTTACTTTCAATCAACCAATCAGAGTGTTGTTATGATTTAAATTACACAGCGTAGGAAAATTCCAAAGAACTTTCCCACGCTGTGTAAATGACACAGAGCACTATGATTGGCTGGATTTCAAGCTAACCATTCAGAGTGCTGCCAGCTACAGGCCCCAGGCCTCCAGCCAGCCAGCCACAGGCCCCCAGCCAGCCAGCCACAGGGCCCCAGCCAGCCAGCCACAGGCCCCAGACCCCCAGCCAGCAAGCCACAGGGCCCAGAGCCCCAGCCAGCCACAGGCCCACAGCCAGTCAGGCCACAGGCTGACGAGCCCCAGGCCAGCCAGCCCACAGGCGCCAGGCCACCAGCCAGCCCACAGGCCAGACAGCCCCAGGCCCACAGCCAGGCAGCCCACAGGCCGCCAGCCAGTCAGACCACAGGCCGCCAGCCAGTCAGACCACAGGCCGACCAGCCAGCCCACAGGCTAGCAGCCGCCCGCAGGCTTGCAGCTGCCCACAGGCCAGCCGGCCCACCACAGGTCCACAGCCAGTCAGACCACATGCTGACCAGCCACAGGCCCCAGGCCAGCCAGCCACAGGTCAGCCAGCCCCAAGCGCCAGGCCACCAGCAAGCCCACAGGCCAGCCGGCCCCAGCCGGCCCACAGGACAGCCAGCCAGCCCACAGGCCAGCAGTCGGCCACAGGTTTGCCACAGGCCAGCAGTCGGCCACAGGCCAGCAGCTGCACAGGCCAGCCAGCCCACAGGCACCAGGCCACCAGCAAGCCCACAGGCCAGCCGGCCCCCAGGACAGCCAGCCCCAGGCCCCCATCCCACAGGCCGACCAGCAAGCCCACAGGCGCCAGGCCACCAGCAAGCCCATAGGCCAGCCGGCCCACAGGACAGCCAGCCCCAGGCCCCCAGCCCACAGGCTGACCAGCAAGCCCACAGGCCAGCAGCCGGCCACAGCCGCCCACAGGCTAGCAGCTGCCCACAGGCCAGCCGGCCCACAGGCCAGCTGGCCCACCACAGGCCAGCCAGCCGGCCCACCACAGGCCAGCAGGCACCCACAGGTCAGCCACAGGCCTCCAGCCAGCCCACAGGCCCCCAGCCAGCCCACAGGCCAGGCCACCAGCCCATAGGCCAGCAGCCAGCCACAGCCGCCCACAGGCTAGCAGCCGCCCACAGGCTAGCAGCCAGCCAGCAGGCCAGCAGCTGCACAGGCCAGCCAGCCCACAGGCGCCATGCCACCAGCAAGCCCACAGGCCAGCCGGCCCACAGGACAGACAGCCCCAGGCCACCAGCCCACAGGCCGACCAGCCAGCCCACAGGCCACAGCCACCCACAGGCCACAGCCGCCCACAGGCCAGCAACCGCCCGCAGGCTAGCAGCTGCCCACAGGCCAGCCGGCCCACCACAGGTCAGCCAGCCAGCCACCCACCACAGGCCAGCCAGCCACCCACCACAGGCCAGCCAGCCAGCCACCACAGGCTAGACAGCCAGCCACCACCACAGGCTAGCCAGCCAGCCACCACAGGCCAGCCAGCCAGCCAGCCACCACAGGCCAGCCAGCCACCACAGGCCGACCAGCCAGCCCACAGCCGCCCACAGGCTAGCAGCCGCCCGCAGGCTAGCAGCTGCCCACAGGCCGCCGGCCCACCACAGGTCAGCCAGCCACCCACCACAGGCCAGCCAGCCACCCACCCACAGGCTAGCCAGCCAGTCAGCCACCACAGGCTAGCCAGCCAGTCACCACAGGCCAGCAGCCGCCCACAGCCACCCACAGGCCAGCAGCTGGCCACAGGCCTACAGCAAGCCACAGGCCTACAGCCAGTAAGCCCACAGCCTGCCAGCCGGAGCCAGTAAGCCCACAGCCTGCCAGCCAGAGCCAGCAAGACCACAGCCTGCCAGCCAGAGCCAGCAAGCCCACAGCCTGCCAGCCACAGCCACCAAGCCCAAAGCCTGCCAGCTGGAGCCAGCAAGCCCACAGCCTGCCTGCTGCAGCCACCAAGCCCACAGACTGCCAACCAGCAACCATAATTGAGGTAAGAGGAGCCAACTTGGCCTAGGTATCAGCGAGCTATGTTGTGTTGCTATATTCTGAATAGGAACCTGAGTGTTGGGGAGACCCCCCTCCAGGCTCCATTAGACTCCATTGTAGTCTCTAATGGGGCCTGGAGGGGATTATTTCTCACACTCTCTAAAGGACACTTAGGGTCTGGTAAGTGGAGCACTCGTTGCCCCATTCCCATCTCGTTTGACTTGTCGTCCGAGGAGTATGATGGACCCTCTACCTCCAACGCCATTTTGTCCCACATCGTGGTCTGTGAGCGCTGCAGCATCTCCCCTATATCTCGGCCAGGGGGGCTTTTGTCTGCTCTTGCTTTTTTCGCCCCATAGCCTTCCCTGTGTAGGTTGAGGGTTGTATTGTTTGGCAGCAGTTTGATTTTCTTTCTTTAATCGTAGTTTTTCTCTGAAGGCCCGGAGCTCGAGTTGGCACGTCTGCTCTCTATTTATGATTTGTAATACTCTGGTTTTGTTTGTCTATTTATGATTTGTAATAATCTGGTTTTGTCTGTTTATGATTTGTAATATTCTGGTTTTGTGTATTTATGATTTGTGATACTATCGCTTTGTCTATTTATGATTTGTAATACTCTGTCTGGTTTTGTCTGTTTATGATTTGTAATACTCTGGCTTTGTCTGTTTATGATTTGTAATACTCTGTCTGGCTTTGTCTATGATTTGTAATACTCTGTCTGACTTTGTCTATTTATGATTTTGTAATGCACTTGTTTTTGTTTGTCTATTTATCATTGGTAATGCAATTGTCTTTGTGCATTTGTTATTTATTTTGCACAGTTTGGTTTTTGCATTTGTTAATTAAATTACACTTGTTTAGAACATATTGCACTTTTGTTGCTTGTGTCTAAAGATTGTGTAGGGTGTGGCTGGAGGCGGGGCATGGAGGTGGGACAAGGGTGGGGCTTGCGACAGAATGTGGGTGGGACCTGTAAGGGGGCCCTTGATTTATTTTGCCCGGGGGCCCTGAGGGTTCTTAGTCCGTCCCTGGGTGTATCTATGATCCATCACATCTCATTTGACAAACAGGTACCTGCCCTCTGGATCCGTCTCCCTTTCTACTTCTGTGAACTGCAGCCTTGCTTCTACTAAAATGGCAACCCCAGCTTTAACAGCTGTGGGGTGATTGCAAAAATAGTTTAATGGTTAATGTTTGCTTTTTAATGTAGAAGCAGCGCTTGCCATGAAATGAATGTCTTGGAGATCGCTTTGGAGATATGATATAGGTTTCGGTATGTTAAGACCTCTACAGTTATGAGTGGTAATAATGAGTGTGTCTGGTCTGTACGCTATTATAGTCAGTCTTTGAGATATAGCTAGTGTGAGTACGATGCAAAGAAGGGACCCGTTGGCGTAAGCGGCCAGGGACACCAGGAGAGTGAGCAGCCGCACAAAGGTACATGGCCGACCCGCGGGTGTCACCCCCACCCCTATGGTAAGTGAAAGGTGCTTAGTTGAGTCAATGTGTATGCTCCTTGCAGGAATGGGGGGCTGCCAAGCGAACCCAGCAAGACAGTTGGGAAAACAAAGGCATGAGGAGAAAGGGAGGGTAAGAAGAAGAAGAAAGGATTCAGAGGGCCCAAGAAGATCCCTAAGGAGGGATATAGAAACCCCCTAAGAAGGAGGGTGTTCGTGTGACTGCGGGAGAAGTTGGCACCCAACCCTGCCAGGTCTGGCATTTAGTAATTCACTAGCACAAGTGACAATGGAAGATCTTTAAACAAATTCTACAAATTTACATTTCTCAATACATACCATTGGGAAGCAAATATAAAAGGAGCAAATTAAAACCTACATGGCTTAGTGAAAGGGTCTGTCCAACATTAAACTATAAGAAACATTTATTCAAAACATTTAAATTAAATGGCTCAATAGTAGTCTATAAAAAATATTAGCATGTCAATGGGCTTGCAAAAGGGTGATTAAATAAACCTAGGCTAAACTAGAAAATGAAAATTTCATTGCCAAAGATATTTACACCACCCACAAAATGTTTTTAAATACATTAATGCCTTAAAGGTTAAGAGTGAAAGTGTTGGTCTACTTGAATCTGAGATGGGTTTGTTAATCAAGGAGGATTGTATTCACTTTAAATAACAATATTAACATGGTTTGACGAAAGACATGTAATACAAAACAAACGTAATTGTGCTCTATGAAGAAGATAGTAGAAATTTTGCTAAGGTATTTGATAGTTCCACACAACGAAAGTTACTATTAAAACTGAAATCAGTTGGTTTAGATGTAAAAATGTGTTCTTGGATAGAACAATAGCTTAAAGAAAGTAGTTGTAAAATATTTTCAAATGGCACAAAGTAAAGTGGAATGCATCAGGGTTCTGTCCACTTCTCTTTAATCTGTTCATAAACAATCTTGAAGTAGGCATTGAAAGTCATCTGTTGGTGTTTGCAGATGACACAAAACTAGGTAAGACAGACAATACAGTCTGAATATGTAATAACCTCTCTACTTAGGGATCTGGGTAAATTGGGGGACAGGGCAGAAAAATGGCAGATGAGAGTCAATACAGGTAAAGACAAAGTAATGCATGATGGAAAAAGGAACCCAGAAGTCACTTATATATATATATTAACTGAGATTGACTAGGACAAAATCATGTAACCAATCTGCCACTTTGTACTCATACTCCACTTTGTTGTTTACTGTTCATAGCTGTTTAAACAATCATTCATATATAAGGACATTATTGCATTGAATTTTATTGCTTACTGGTTTGCACAAATAACCTAAATACCTACTGGTTTTCACAAATAACCTAAACAGATGTTTACCATTCAGTGCATGTTTAGGGAACAATCTAAACCGCAACACAGCCAAGTTGACTGCAACCCAGTCTATTTGACATTTTACAAGATAATGCTCTTCCTTTTTATTAATGCCAAGTTTAACAGTAATGGTGTGATAATGGGGTATCTTTGACAATTGTCTAAAATACCTATGTGTGGTGTGATGATTGGAATTCCTGAAATATAGAACTGCAGTCGAAATATTCCTCAGGGAACGACCTACTTCCAAGACTGGGTAAGAACCCAGAATGATTGACTTCTTTAGTCCTATCACATTATTAAGACCTAAAATATTTTCAAAAATGATTGCCCAGAGACTACTAGATATTCTTTCAGACATTCTACATCCACATCAGATAGTATTTATCAGGCATAGGCAGTCCATTAAAAGTGTATGGGCAAGCCTTAACAGCAGTGAAGTTAGGAATAACTGTCCCTGTTAATGCCTGGTAACAGAGTTCAGATACTTAAAATGCTTTTGATCAAGTCTCCTGGCTTTTGATAAGTATCCTGGTCATCATGGCTTTTGCAGATTATATATTGCTTTACATATAAGACTCTCATAAATACCTCCCAATTATCATAAACAAGATTACTCTTTGCCTGCATTATAAATAAGCTTTATAGGTTATCAAGATATTTGGTCTAAATCCTCAGCATTGATTCTAAGCCCCATGCTTATAAAACCATCCAAACATCGGACTCTCACAATATATATTGATTTCCTGATTCCAACAGGTTTATAACTCATACCAACTTAATGTTTTTCAAACTTCTCAAACTATACTTACCATTGCTCAGTTGAAGGAGTGTTTTTTTCACAATATCAGGAAAGGTATGCCTTTTTAAAAGCCATAATAGTCCAAATTATCATACCCATTACAAATTCTGCCATAACTATTTTTGAAATGTGATGTTACACCCTCTACTTACCACCTCCATATGACATGTGAAAAGAGTGAGGGTGGCTTTGTCATAGTTGCAAGCAGCCTAAAAATAATCTAATTTAGTATTCCTCACGTATTGGATTATAACTTGGTGGCTAAGTAATGCCTTGCCTTGGATTTTGGAACATGATACCTTCTCCAATTGATTTACAGAACAATATTGTCCTATCCACCATACAAACCTACTCCATATACCAACTGCCAGAGAATTTTAAGCACAATCCTTTACTTTTCTCTATTATTAAAACTTGGAAACTTATAAGAATTCAGCTTGACCTTCCAGATTCCACACATTCCTCTCTAACCTTTATTCCTACAATATCTTGCCTACCCACGTTCTTAAAGCCTGTAAGAAAAGTGTTCCTTTTCTTACATGGACAATTGTTTAAATAATAAGTGTCTAATGGGCAAAAAATTTGGTTCGGCACTTCCGAAATTTGGGACTTCGGCACTTTGGTTCGGCAATCCAAAATTTGTGACTTCCGAAATTCGGCAATTCAGGACTTCGGCACTTCAGAAATTTGGGATTTCAGAACTTTGGCACTTCGGACTTTGGCAATTCCCTAAGCCTTACCCTAACCCTACTCCTACCCCTAACCTAACTCCAACCCTACCCCTAACCATACCCCTAACCTAACCCCAACCCTAACCCTACCCCTAACCCCAACCATACCCCTAACCCTACTCCTAACCTAACCCCTAACCCCTAACACCAACCCTACCCCTTCTCAGGTTAGGGGTTAGGTTAGGGGTAGTGTTAGAGATAGGTTTAGGGGTAGGGTTAGGGTTGGGGTTAGGTTAGGGGTAGGAGTAGGAGTAGGGTTATGGTTAGAGTCCTGTCATCATTCCCTTAATTTTCCCTCTCTCTCCTGTTTTGCCACTTTTCAGAAATCCGAAGCACTTCGGCACTTCTGAAATTCGGCACTTCCGCACTTCCGCAATTCGGACATTTGGAAGCATCCAAAATTAATTGCATATGTCTATTGTCTAAATTATCATCATCATAGAATCTTAACTTTACATGTAAACTTACCACCTACTGACGTTGGTATTTTCGCTGCAATATATAAATAATTCTAACTCCTCCGGTTCCTTTATACCAAGAGATACATTGATGTATTGCACAAACTAAACTTGACAGACTCCTCTAAATGCTTGAAATGTGGGGAGGAGGAGGCCAATGTATTTAATTGCTCTTAGGATTGTTCTAAAATAAGAGAATTTTGGAAAGAAATTCAATCTTATATTGACTACCCCTTGCACGTCTCAGTACCACTACAAATCCTTTATGCCTTTATTTCACCAAATAAACCCACCTTATCATTATGCCAATTCAAACTAGCTTACATGTTTAAAATGGACTGGATGAAGACCTCCCAATCTATGGAACAAAGGGTTTCGCTTTATTTTATTTTTATTTTAATTATTAGGAGGCCTATGTTCCCTACATTTAAAAAATAGACTTTATGAATCCCAACCCTAAACTTTTTTTTTTAATCATTGTTTTCTTAAAGCGGCACTGTAACTCCCCACTGCACATAGTTCATTTGTCACTCTGGGGCCATGAACTATCTTTCAATACCTGGGGTTCCTTGTACCAGCAAGGATTTAACCCCTGCTGGTACCTTTACTGCATGAAAGTTTATGCTGTCACTGGGCTTTAATGAACTGCACTTTATGACGGTCATGTGATCTTCTTAAGAGATTAATACAGGTTGGGATGGGGGGGGTGGAGCTTGACGTTCAAGCAGAGTAGATGCATGGTGCCTGAGCTCCTGCATCTGGGGCCCGAGTTTGGTGTCTGATCCCCGGCCAACCCGCTCTTACCTTCATCAAAGTACTCTTGCACCGGGGATTCCTGAGGAATGGATAGAGACATCACTCGAGCCCATATCTCACCAAAGACCCAAGTTGCAAAGTCGCACCTTATTGCAGAGGGGAGGCGGCCGATCCCTTCACTCTTAAGCTTCTGGCTAGTCCTGCGGCATTCCTAGCCCCCCCTCCTATGGACCAGTGGGGGATATATCCTGGTCCCCACTGGACTGCCACAAATCACACTCCCTGTGCCTACCTTCTTTTTCCGTACTCACTTCGACTGCCCTATCTCTCCATGCGGAGCCAAGATGGCGGATGCGCAAATCTCCCACAAAGAGTACTCTCCACGCGGAGCCAAGATGGAGGATGCGCAAATCTCCCATGCCTCAGTACTCTGGGAAGATTAAACATGACGTTGTGGAGCAGTCTCTTCAATGGCTGGATGAGCTGTTTGCTCAATTCTGGGTCACTCTGGACAGCTGAGAGACAGCCACACAGTGTCAGTCTAAGGAGGGAGTTTGGAGGGGTGAAGGCCGGAAAGTAGATGGACCTCCTTAAGGGCTTAGATTCTACCTGACCATCAACCCTGCTTAAGGTCAGCCTGCCTAGGTCGAGGGGCTCCAGGGTCATAACCCCGAAGCATTGACCGCACCGACGGGGGGTTACCCACCACAGGCATCGACTAAACACCAGGGCCTTCTGTCACCCATCGTGTGGGATGGACTTGGTCTCCCCGAGCCTCCAGATCCATGGCTCGAAGATGCTGACCCTCGTATTGGCCTGGGGCTGGAGAGATGGCCCGTTTCACTCCCACCGTGCCGCAACCTTTTCTGACCTCCCTGCCTCTATCATGAACATCCCAAGCTTGGCTAAGATTGGACTCATTGTCTGGTGCACACTACTGTAAGCCAATACTGTGGTAGAGAGTCTCTACAAATTCCTGTGGTTTCTCCCTCATGTAACTCCAGCATAATATGCATTACTAAGCTAGTCCCGGTATGCATGCTTAGCCAGGCATCACCATGGTTGTCACTCTTGCAATGCTAGTTTCACCTGTTTATTCTATAATAATTTTTCATGCATATTTAGCCTGTTACTCTATTGTTACTTTATTTAGAGTCTGGTCAAAGTATAGTCAAAGTATAGTATAGTCAAAGTATAGTCAACAATAGTGTACATTCCAAACATAAAATTTTAGTTGTACATCACTGTATATGAGAACAAAGGAGGGAAGGAATAAGAGTTGAAGGAGATGGGAAAGGGGGTCCCACTGCAAGAACATTTTTGTTACATTAGAACAAGCTAAATATCGTAGTCTTCCCATGCAGTCCAGGTCTTATGGTAAAATTACTTTACGTTCCTGGCCATTGCTGTTAATCCATCAGTTGATTTCACTCAATGTGACTATGACTTCTCTACTTGGAAGGGCCAAATCTATAAGCCATCTCTTAGCAATAGCTTTGCAATCATCCATTTCTTAAGTTTTGGGGATCAGTAGATCAGACCTCAACATGCTTTACTCAAGATCAACTCAGTACAAGGTCAATCCCAAGTCTCCAACACACCAGGACCAATATAATAGTTCTCTGGCTAATCTGTGTCTTTTCTTTCCCCCCTGCAAAGTAATCAAGAGGAGACCAAAAGGGCTTGAGAAAAGAAAAAATCATGCAGAACATATTCATTTTTATACTGTTTATACTCCCAATCCAGGAAATATGTTTTGAATACCAGTTTCTAAAGCAGGCTTCCCCAATCTCCGGCCCTCCAGATGTTCCTGAACTACAACTCCCATGATTCTCAGCCTATCTATTTCATTCATAGAACCATGGGAGTCAGTGGTGTATCCTGGTTTTGTGCTGCCCTAGGCATGACAAAACTCAGCCCCCCCCCGCCACCACCCCTTTCCCGCCTACTAAATAAACACATACACATTCACTGAGAGACACACAGCGGCGTACATACTGCGGTCGCAGGGGTCACAGCTGCGACTTGGCCCGCCACTCCAGGGGGCCTGGCCGCTCTGCGGACCCCTGTGATCGGGTATCCGCCGCCATCATCTTCTGCCCCCCCCAGCCCACGCAGCAAACCGCCGGGGCAGCCGTCCAAGGGGTCCATCAGGTGGCCCATGCTGTCATGGCCACCCGATGGATGTGGATTGTCAAGGGGCCCGGTTAGCGCTGGCCGCTTTAACAGCGCGACTGGGCCCCCTGTGATGGCATCACAAGCTGGAAGGAAGTGACCGCACGTCACTCCTTCCAGCTAACACTGAGAGCCGTGCAGGAGGAAGCAGAGGGAGTCAGAGTGGGAACTCTGACTCCCATCCACCTGAGTCACCACTGGCCCCCTGGGAAAGTCATCCTGCACCTTAAAGGTAGGAAACAGGAGGGTGATTTAAACATTTTGTGTGTGTGTGTTTGTATGTATGTGTGTCTGTCTGTATGTATGTGTGTCTTTGTATGTATGTGTGTGTGTGTGTGTGTGTGTGTGCCTGTCTGTGTGTATGTCTGCCTGTATGTGTGTGTGCATGTCTGTTTGTATATATGTATGTATGTGGGTCTTGTGTGTGTGTGTGTGTATGTGTGTGTCTGTCTGTAAGGATGTCTGTCTGTATGTGTGTATGTCTGTCTGTGTGTCTGCCTGTGTGTATGTGTGCCTGTCTGTTTTTTTATGTATGTGTCTTTGTATAAATGTATCTTTTGTGTGTGTGTATGTGTGTGTGTGTCTGTCTGTCTGTCTGTATGTGTGTGTCTGTATGTGTGCCTGTCTGTCTGTATGTGTGTGTGTGTCTGTATGTGTGCCTGTCTGTTTTTATGTATGTGTCTGTGTGCCTGTATGTGTGCCTGTCTGTTTTTTTATGTATGTGTCTTTGTATATATGTGTCTTTTGTGTGTGTCTGTATGTGTGCCTGTCTGTCTGTATGTTTGTGTCTGTATGTGTGCCTGTCTGTTTGTATGTATGTGTCTGTGTGCCTGTCTGTTTGTATGTATGTGTCTGTGTGCCTGTCTGTGTGTCGGTCTGTATGTATGTGTCTGTGTGTGTGTCTATGTATATATGTGTGCCTGTCTGTTTGTATGTGTCTGTGTGTATGTGTCTATGTGTGTGTGTGTGTCTCTATGTATGTGTGTGTGTGTGTCTGTTGGGGGAAATAGGGAGGGGGGGAGCCCACGGATCATTTCGCACTGGGGACCCCACGGTTTGTGTGTACACCACTGGAGACACACATACACTAGCTAACTGACACGCATACACTCTTACTAACAGACACACACAAACTAACAGACACACAAACTCTAACAGACACACACACTCACTAACAGACAAACTCACTAACAGACACACACACTAACAGACACCTACACACACTAACAGACACACACACACTCACTAATAGACACACACACTAACAGACACACACACACTCACTAACAGACACACACACACACTCTAACAGACACACTTTTTTTTAATTCAATTCCCCCAGCCTCCTTACCTTTGGGAATGCTGGGGGGGGGTTCCCTTTTCCTGGGGTTCAGTGGGGCTGCTGGGTGGCTGGCAGGCTGGCAGGTGACTGCAGGCGGCAAGGGAACACTGATCCTCCTGTTCAGCCCCCTGCGCGCCACAGAGTGATGCCGGGAGCCGGAATATAACATCAATCAGTGCTCCCACGCCGGCGCCGCCCACCCGCATGGATTGTCACTTAGCCGCCAGGCTAACAAGGTATTTGCCTGGGCATTTAGGGGCGGCTTTTTTTGCCGCCCCCTGGAAAGTGCCGCCCAAAGCCAATGCCTTGTTTGCCTCGCGGCTAATACATCCCTGGTTGTAGTTCAGCAGCATCTGGAGGGTCGGAGTTTGGGGAAGCCTACATCTAAAGGGTTTATAATAAGGAAGTATAATTTAGAGCAATCAGTTTTGTGAGGTCTCTTGATAATTGTATATCCACATACCTAAAGAAGTAGTGTGTGATCTGCAGTCTATATTCACAGTGAATGAGCTCCATGTTTGACAATTTATCTGGCTCCCTTGAACTCTGGCACCATATGTCTCCCCTGTGCTAAGTACAGCCCAATAAACACTTGAACGCATTTTCTGAGCTCAGATGATGCTTTCAGCTATTGATAGCTGTCCTGTATGTCCATGCTTAGATCAGTGGAGCTAAATAGATGTAGAAAGCAGTGGTCATGGTGCCCGACTGTACTTAAAGTGCTTGACAAAATACTCTGTGAGGGTACCAGGATACTGCTGGCACCATAAATACTACAGTGGGCTTTAGCAGTTACAATACCTGTAGTGTTCCTTTACTGTGCATTACTGCATTAATAAGTCATCAGAGTTTTTTTCTTAAGTTCACTTACGTTAAAGTAATATCAGATGTTTGGAATATTTTTTATTCTCAATGTCAGAGAATATATAGAAAAGAGGAGCAGTATATCTTAATTGAGAAAACCTTAACTGTGGCCTCATCGGAGCACTAGATACTTAACGAAACAAATAAGAAAACAAATTAAAGAGCTGTCTTAGTCCTGTATAAAACCTTAAAACAGCTATTAAAATGCAAGCCAAATACTTGTGCTCCACGGGATATAGGGGAGCATTTATAAAGTTTTATTACAAGTGTAAATTATGACATGAACTTGGACCATCAAATCATTGTAACAGAGGGCTGCAGGCGGATGTTTATAAAGTGTTTTATGGTTACTTTTCAAGGTGATTTAAGTGTGTAGACGTCACAATTTTAACATACGCTGTGATTTCTGACTTTAGCATATTTTGGAGTTGGAGTGACTCCTCCACTAAATCTGATTTAGTAAATGCTATATTTGTCCTAATTAATTTTTCTTTAAAATAATTGAAACATTTTTCCTTAATATGTATATATTTTTTTAAATATACAGATATGCATTAAACAAATTCTGCCAAGGATTGGGAATTCTGTGAGTTAAATCTGGATAAAAACTACTTCCATGGCTTCCATTTTTAAACAAATTGAGGTTTTTTTTAGCCAGAGGCTCAAAGAAGCAAGGTGAATGGTTAGAGTTAGGACCCACCTGGGGGGGGGGAGGGGGTCTGCCTTGATGTTGGCAGGTGGGCTTATCCTCTCATGGCAATTGGAGGTAACTAAAAAACCTCCATTTGTTTAAAAATACATAAGGATTAAGGAGAGAGCGAAGGTAACTTGTTTTTCTTTGGTTTTTACTATATATTGGGGCTGATGTGTGCTATAAATAATATAACAGTTATAACATTTAATATAACAAGTATTTATTTAATTACTTATTTTTTGAAACTATACAGTCAAATTGGCTTTATTTCAGTATAGCCCCTGTTTCGCTACTGTTTATAAATTTGTGTTAAATCATTTAATACACTGTTAAAATCACTACCATGATGTGACACCTTGCACTAATCTTCGCAAATACTAAAATAAATAGAAAGAATTACAAAAAAATGTTTAATTAACTGTGTTTTTTTTTTTAAAGAAAACAACAGGATTAAAGAAAAAATAATAATTTGTTCCATCGACTATAATCTTCCTTATACATATTTTGTGGTTTTTGAATAAAATGTTTTACAGCTTGTTCAGCTTTTGCAAATAAATCAAAATGCTCCATCTCTCTATTTTTCTAATTTTCCAATCACCAAAGGGAAGATAAAATATCAGTCTGGCTAGAATTGGAGAGGGGTGCATCATCTTTCAACCCAGGTGGCCTTTTTAGCTCTCTTTCTCTTATTCCTTGCCACCAGAATTACCAAGGGCATTATCTTAATATCTGATACTTACAAGGTTAAAAACACTTGAAAAAACAAACATCTTGTGCTACGTTTCTTTTTCCACTTCAGTTTCCTGGATAGTTTTGTACTCATACACAATCTTATTCTGATACAGCTTTGGTAATTACAGGAAATGATCTGTTACAGCATGATCATGATCTCCAGATGTTGATGAGTACCATTTTAAGTTATATCTGTGAAAACAGTTTGCAAAGTTTTTAATGGGCCTGTAGAGATGGGCTTGTTATTGAAGTTTAACAGACGTAAATTAAAACTAATTTTCCTGGCCATTTCCATGGCAGAATCACAAATGGATTAATTGCTGAACCCATCAAACAGGACAGGAGTAATTATCAATGAAGTAATTTTTTAAAATATATCTTCCTTCCCAGAGACTTCAGTCTGTTTTCCCGTCCCTCCAGTTGCAGGACTACCCCATGTAAGTACAATTTTTTTTTGTGTGGTTTACTCGCCATGAGGTTTTCATGGTAGTCCCAGGGGTTCAACCTCTGTCCCATGAAGGGTCTAGTAAACAGCCTGGTTTATAGGACTAACTAGACCAGTGATGGCTAACCTTGACACCATAAATTGTTTCTGAACTACATTTCCCATGATGCTCAGCTAGCTTTTAGATTTTAAAAGCTAGCTGAGCATCATGGGAAATGTAGTTCTGAAACAATTTATGGTGTCAAGGTTAGCCATCACTGAACTAAACCAAATATACATGGGTACTGTCATGCAGTGGTGGCTCTGGACTTTGTGAGGCCTTAGGCAAAACTCAAACATGAAGACCCACTAACAACCAAAGTAACAAAAAATAGAGGTTTCATTGTGTGTATAATGTGCTGTAGTTATATTAAAGGACAAGCTAGCAGAGCTGGATACAGAGAGCTAGTCTGCAGTGTCGCGGCTTCCTGTGCCACTGCGTTGTGAGCTCTCTGACTGTAGTTATGGCATAATTTGCAAATAGAATGAATTTGCAATACACAAATTTAATTAGCAATTAAGCCAATAATTTATATACAAATGGGGGTATAGTTACATAGCCTTGCAGTCATGTATACATTAGTGCCAGTGTGTGTATTTCTGAGTGAGTGTAGCATTGTCTATCTGTGTATGTGCCTGAAATTGTGTGTCTGACCGATAGTATTCTTGTGTGTGAATGTATGTCTTTGTGAGCATGTGTCTGGGACTGTATGTGTGTGGGGTAGCTGCTTGGGGTGTGTTGTGTTTATGGAGGCTGCATGTGACCTTTGTGCATGTGTGTGTATGATGAATGTCTTCAGTTTGTGATTGTGATAAGGTGAGTAAAGGGGTAACTGTGGCAGGGTGAGTGTGACAGTGTGAGGGTGGTAAATGAGACAGGATTGGGGGGGTGAGAGTGACTGAATGAGGGAGAGTGAGAATGATATGGGGGAGGTTGTGACATGGTTGGAGGAGGGAGTGTGACAGGGCAAGGGTAAGTAAGTGTGACAGAATTGTAGGAGGTTAATGTGACAGGGTGAGTGTGGCACAGTTGGGGATGTGTGCCGAAACTAACCTCGCCACTGGGTTATGGAAAAGCCTGATTGCTAGCCTCCTGCCTCATGACTATGGCTCTTCTCATCAGCCCATGCTAGACTTAAACCCCATGGCGATTTGACTGTGTTTGTGGGATCTGAGCGCTGTTTGGATATATTGAGCACTCAGATCCAAGCCATCTGGGGATAGGTTAAATGTGGGGGTTCTGTTCAGTATGATAGGAATTATGTATTTTATGTGTTTTTACCGTTGTTGTGAATCAAGCTATTTTCTGTATGCTGGAGATAATTGGCTTACCATACCCAAGCCATGCTTGCAGGCGGTCTGAAAATGTAAGTTTTATGTGAATGTGATGTATACTTTTAAATTTATGAATATTGTGTAAAACTGTATTTTCCTGCCTGTGATAATTACGTTAGCCCATTGTGACAGAGGGGAGGATTCTGCTGGAAGGAATGGGAGTGTTTTACTGTGTATTACGTGTTTATTGGTTGTTTTACAAAACCCTGTGGGTGGTACTAATGTTTAAGAATGTGTATATAAGAACAATAAACCCACAGCTCTGTCTGTTCCTGCTTGACCCTCAACACGGAGCCTTGTCTCGTTCTTGGGGGGGGTTTATTGTATGCTGTTCCAGTTCGACTGCTAGGAGTGTAAAGCTTTCGTATGGTTTTTCCGATTCGGCTGTTTACAGCATTTGTATGTTTGAGAGCATTCGTATGCTTCTCTGGTTCGGTGGATTGGTGTCTACAGTAGCTGCCTGTATATCTGGAAAAGAAAATCTCCTAAACGGCTGTTAACCTTGTAACGGAACCGCTGGCACCCCGACCGGGTACCTTCCGCCGACGGATGCTCCTAGTGCTTTCCGAGGACTCCAAGCACTCTGCCTGACACCATAACCACTGCAGACCCCACGAACCGCCGCAGCTTGGTTGGGGTCTCGCCGTCTCCACCCACTCTGGACCCAGGACCAGGGTCCAGCTTCCAGCAGGTCGACCTCTCTCCGAATTCCAGAGAGCAGGAACAGGAACAAGCTCTTAGCAGAGCTTAGTGATTATACCCTGGGGAGTATAGTGATTATAGCAATCCCCAGAGTGTAGTTTCTCCAATCCCCCAAACATGAGCCGAAACTTCATGAAGGTACAAGATGATCTGACTCCAATGAGCGTTTATTACTCCTTATATACAAGTTTTCAGGTCAGAGGCACACCCCCTGGACCTGGTGGTAAACTGTGACAAAAGGGACACAAACCAATGGGAACACTAATTAACATGATAACACTCTCACATACACAATGAAATCCCTCCTCTCCATCCTGGAGATAATTGGCTTAAGGCACTGCAGTAAACTCAATTATCTCCAGGTACAGAAAATATCTACATTTAACACTAACAGCAAAATACGTAAAAGTACATAAAAATACATAATTCTTATTGTATTACACAGAACCCCCACATTTAACCTATCCCCAGATAGCTCGGATCTGAGCGCCCAATCTAGGTGAACAGGAAACGGGGGAGGGGAAGAAACACACCTTCCCATGGATTCCAATGGGAAGAAACTGTCTTTAGAAGCCAATAAGCCCCAAATAGTCTTTTTTAAATGGCAATACACCCCAGGGCCATAGTCATGAGGAAGGAGGCTGGCAATCAGGCTCCTCCAAAAGCCGGGGGCAAAGGGCAGCTTGTCACCTAACAATCCAGGGACAAAAGGCATTTCGTCACAAACCTCTTTTATGCCTCGGGGTGCTGTTACAGGGTGTATCACAGGTTGGGGTGAATGTGTCATGTTTGGAGGAGTTAGTGTGACAAGATTACTGGGGTTAATGTGAAAGAGTGAGTGTGACAGTATTTGGGGTGAGTGTGGCACAGTTGGAGGACAGGATTGGAGGGGTTTATGTGGTAGGGTGAGTGTGGCAGGTTGAAGGGGGTGAGTGGGACAGACTGATAGAGGATGAGTGTGACAGGGTTGGGGGCTGAGTGTGACAGTGCAAGAGAATGTTGAGTCAGACAGGATTGTTAATGTGATAGGGTAAGTATGGCAAAGCAAGGGAAGGTGAGCTTGGTATGGTTGTAGGGAGGTTTAATGTGAGTGTGGTGATGGTAGGGGGGGATGTAACAGAGTAGGGGGCATTGAGGCGCTATGACTGGGTGGGGGCTTAAGGGGCTATGAAATGGGGGGAGGTTGAGTGGCTGTGACAGGGGTAGGGGGCTTGAGGGGCTGTGACAAGGTGGGGGTGGAGTGGAGGGGCTGTGAGAGGGTGTAGAGGGGGGTTAAATGGCTGTGACAGGGGTAAGTGGGGTGGAGGGTCTGTGACAGTGGAAGTAGGGTGGAGGGGCTGTAACAGGGATAAGTGGGGTGGAGAGCTGTGAAGGGGTAAGTGGGATGAAGGGCTGTGTCTGGGGTAGTGGGGTGGAGGGGCTGTGACAGGGGTAAGTGGGGTGGAGGGCTGTGACAAGGGTAAGTGGGGTGGAGGGCTGTGACAAGGGTAAGTGGGGTGGAGGGCTGTGACAGAGGTAAGTGGGGTGGAGAGCTGTGACAGGGGTAAGTGGGGTGAAGGGCTGTGATAGGGGTAAGTGGGGTGGAAAGTGTGTGACAAGGTAAGGGGGTACCTTTCTTTTTCTTCTTTTACTGATTCCCTGGTGGTCTGGTGGGCTCCCTATCTGGTCTGCAGCTCTGCCGGGTGTGAGATGCAGACCACATGGTAAGTCTCGTGATCTCTAGCCAGTCAGAGCGTTGCCATGGTAACCCACGGCAACGCTCTGACATGCTGGAGATCGCAAGACACCTCAGTCTGCAGCTCACACCTGGCGGAGCTACAGACAGGAGGCTGTGTAGGTACTCTCCTCCCAGGGCCGACTGACTGGAGGGGCCTCGCACCCGGCGGCATAATGGGCAAGCCGCCAGGCCTAAATTGCCTAATTAGAGAGCCGCCTCTGCTCTCATGTTTCTGTATGCAGTATGTGTGGAGCATTGTGGCCATCATTGGTGGTATGGATGTCCCAGGCTGATGTCTTACATCTCTGGAATCCTTCTCATTTTGTTTGTCTAAGTTTTGCCAATTTCATGGCATTTTAATTCTGGCTTGCGTTCCAAACCTCATACTGGTGCCTGGGTCACAGAAACTTTTTTTTCTTCAGGGATTTAAATCAGATATTTATTCCTGCAGTTCTTTGCCCACAGTCAGCATTCTTGGACTGTTTATCCTTTCTGCTTCCTTCTGCTAATTAATCTTGTCCATTTGCTGCGCTGCCAAGGAATGAATCTAGTTTTTTTTTCTATTTTGTATTAAGTCATATAGGAAGAGAGAATGGATTATGGAGGAACAAGTTCATTTTTCAATTCATATATTCTTTCTTAGATGATCACTTCCCCTGCTTCTCATAAGTCTGCATCTAGGAGAGAAAGGTAAGCGGCACATATATATCAAATAGGAGACTAGAGCATGCCTCTGGGTCTATATAGTAATAACTATATGACCATTTAATTTCAGCCCTAAAAATCCTAATTCTCTGTCCTACGAAGAGAATGAATAAAACTAGTTACTGCATGGGTTGCAATTCTGTTGCTCCGAGTAAAAACTCATGCCTAAAGTTGCATATCCTCCTTTTTCTATAGATCCTGCTCCAGTTGAATTACCCAGGCTACATTTGAAGAGTTTTAAGCAGCTTCTTTTTAGACATCTCTCAAAAGGAAAAGATAATTGGAATATGAGTTTATTTCTCCCTCTGAGGGAGAATTAGAATCTGATGTCTCTGAGCGTGAGCTAAAGGCACCGACCTCAATGAAATGTATGGAGGCAAAGGAGATAGAGAATTCAATTTACACTAGTAAAATACCAGAAGAGAAAACATCTTTAGAGGCCTCAGATGAATTCTTGGAGAATATAAGAAGACATAAAGCAAAAAACAAAAAAACAAACAAACAACATCTTTAGAGTGGAATAGACCAGATAAAAGATCACGGCCACAAAGTAAGGTGTCTAGGCTTATCGGTTTAATCAAAAGGATTTTAAATAGTGGAACACAACTTCCAGAACTAACACTGAAATCATATGATGGCAAAAATATAGTGCGTCTTCTCTTAAAGATCTGATGAATAAAAGAATAGATGCAGATATAGTAAGCGCATATTTAAATGTGGGAGTATACCTTCATCCAGCCATTGCAATCACTTCATTATACAGTGCCATAAGAGTCTGGACTTCCAGACTCATTGAGGAAATAAGCGCTAGGGTAAGAAGAGAGTCCTTATTGATACTGCAAAAGATCTATTTACAAATTTTTTAGCAGAAGCTTCGTTAGATATCACAAAATTGGTGCAAAAAGGTGTGGCTATGACAGTCTCATTGAGACTAGAATTCCACAGTTTAGGAAAATATATCTGAGATGGAGGCTGCAATTTTGCAATATATAGAAGGGGATTTCCATAAGAGAACCAGAGTGGCTAGTGATCCAAACATATGCACGTTCCTATGGCTATAGTTCAAGAACCTGTACGCTTAAGAACTTGGAATCCATACATCGGGGGTATTCTTTCATATCAATTGGAACTAAGAGTAATATCCAAAGCGTTACGGAGAGCTCAGTATCTCTTCCAATATACACAGACAACAAAGCAGCTGCAGCATATGTCAATCACCAGGGAGGTACCAGAAGCAAAGCCTTATTGGCAGAGACTCTACTTATAATATTTTTGGCCCAACAGTATGTTCAGAATTTAAAAGCCATGTATTTTTCAGGGACAGACAACATGGAGGCAGATTTTCTGAGCCTACATATGATTGCACTGGGTGAATGGAATCTCAACTGAGAGGTCTTCAGTGAAATTGCATTTACATTGGGCTTATCAGATATCGACCTGACGACTAAAAGGCAAAAATGGCAGGTAAACCGTTTTTTCTCTTCAAGTTCATGCAGCCCACTGTCAGGATGATTTGAGCAAAGAGTAGAAGTTTCAACTGGCCTCCATATTTCTGCCTATTCCTCTATTTCCAAGGGTGTTAGAGAAAATATGTCAAGAACAGAAGACAGTGATTCTGATCATTCCTCTTTGGCCCTGGAGATCTTGGTACCCACAAGTGCAACAAATTCTTTCAAAGGGACCATGCCATGAGATCAGATCTGCCCAACCAAGGCCCCATTCTGCAGCTTTTGAATGAATGATGTTAAATCAGGGTATTCCAGAACGAGTCACTGACACCCTTATACAGGCAAGAAAGAAGTCTACATCCAAGACATACCATAGGATCTGGAATAGCTTCAGAACTTGGACACTGGCAACCCAGCATTTTTTTGAGAATCAAAATACTTCTGACATTTTGGAATTTCTTCAAGCAGGTCTACAGAAAGTCCTGAGTGTGAATTGCCTGAAGTTTCAGACTTCAGCTCTCTCAGCACTCACTAATGTGCTATGGGTTTTAGATAGAAACATAGAAACATAGAATGTGACGGCAGATAAGAACCATTCGGCCCATCTAGTCTGCCCAATTTTCTAAATACTTTCATTAGTCCCTAGCCTTATCTTATAGTTAGGATAGCCTTATGCCTATCCCACGCATGCTTAAACTCCTTTACTGTGTTAACCTCCTTTGATTAGGCAATTTGTTAAATCGGTTATAAAGATTCTTGCAAAAGATTCACTCTCCCTTAGTACTTCAAGGATGTATTCAATCTCTTTTCAAACATTTGGAGTATTACTCTGTTTCTTCTCCCATTGAAGACCCTATTTCTCGTTGCCATCACTTCATCAAAATAGGCTTCTGAATTACAAGCTTTGTCATGTAATCCTTCCCGTATTTTTTTTCTCTCATAAGATGATTCTGAGACCAAGTTAGGAGTTTCTCCCCAAGGCTGTGACTCCCTTTCACACCCAGCAGCAATTAGTTCTGTCATAAGTTTTTCAGGAGCCAAAACATGAGTATGATGTCTTTGTATGTCTGCCGGGTCCTTCTCCATTATCTGGATCAGACCAGAGAAATGAGAAAATCAACTAGGCTCTTTATCATTCCAAGGAGCACCAAATGGTGGAATGCAAACATAGAAACATAGAATGTGACAGCAGATAAGAACCATCGGCCCATCTAGTCTGCCCAATTTTCTAAATACTTTAATTAGTTCCTGGCCTTATCTTATAGTTAGGATAGCATAATGCCTATCCCACGCATGCTTCAACTTCTTTACTTTGTTAACCTCTACCACTTTAGCTGAAAAGCTATTCCATGCATCCACTACCCTCTCAGTAAAGTAATACTTTCTGATATTATTTTTAAACCTTGGCACCTCTAATTTAAGACTATGTCCTCTTGTTGTGGTAGCTTTTTTTCTTTTAAATATAGTCTCCTCCTTTACTGTGTTGATTCTCTTCATGTATTTAAATGTTTCTATCATATCTCTCCTTTCTCGTCTTTACTCCTAGCCAGGGCTCGAGTCCTTTTTTCACAGCAGGAACGCCGTTCCCCCTGCAGGCACTCAGGTGGCGGCAAAAAATGCCGCCCCCAAATGCCCTGTGTTCCCCCTGTCATGGGGGGCCACCTGGCGAACGGCTCTCTCTCTGTCACACGCGGAGAGGGAGCTGTGTGCTCTCTGCTCCCTCTCGCCGCGCGGGATGTCTGCTTATAATGGGAGCCGGGTTGATGACGTCATATTCCGGCTCCCAGCATCAGCAGACATCCCGCGCGGCGAGAGGGAGCAGAGAGCACACAGCTCCCTCTCTGCGTGTGACAGGGAGAGAGCCGTCCTCACTGCAGCCCCACTGGACCCCAGGGAAAGGTAGGGATGCTGGGTGGGTGGGATATGTTAATTAGTTAATAATATTATTAATTTGTATATATGTATGTCTGTTTGTGGATGTCTGTGTGTGTATGTGTGGATGTCTGTGTATGTGTGGATGTCTGTTTGTGGATGTCTGTGTGTGTATGTGTGGATGTCTGTTTGTGTATGTGTGGATGTCTGTTTGTATATGTGTGGATGTGTGGATGTCTGTTTGTGGATGTGTGGATGTGGATGTGTGGATTTGTGGATGTCTGTTTGTGGATTTGTGGATGTGGATGTGTGGATGTCTGTTTGTGGATGTCTGTTTGTGGATGTCTGTTTGTGGATGTGTGGATGTCTGTTTGTGGATGTGTGGATGTGGATGTCTGTTTGTGGATGTGTGGATGTCTGTTTGTGGATATGTGGGTGTCTGTTTGTGGATGTGTGGATGTCTGTTTGTGGATGTCTGTTTGTGGATGTGTGGATGTCTGTTTGTGGATGTCTGTGTGTGGATGTCTGTATGTCTGTTTGTGGATGTCTGTGGATGTGTGGATGTCTGTTTGTGGGTGTCTGTGTATGTGTGGATGTCTGTTTGTGGATGTCTGTGTATGTGTGGATGTCTGTTTGTGGATGTGTGGATGTCTGTTTGTGGGGATGTCTGTTTGTGGGGATGTCTGTTTGCGTGGATGTCTGTTTGTGGGGATGTCTGTTTGTGGGGATGTCTGTTTGTGAATGTGTGGATGTCTGTTTGTGGATGTGTGGATGTCTGTTTGTGGATGTGTAGATGTCTGTGTATTTGTGGATGTCTGTTTGTGGATTTGTGGATGTCTGTGGATGTGTAGATGTCTGTTTGTGGATTTGTGGATGTCTGTTTGTGGATGTGTGGATGTCTGTGGATTTGTGGATGTCTGTTTGTGGATGTGTGGATGTCTGTTTGTGGATTTGTGGATGTCTGTTTGTGGATGTCTGCTGTCTGATGTCTGTGATGATGTGGATGTCTGTTTGTGTGGATGTCTGTTTGTGTGGATGTCTGTTTGTGGGATGTCTGTGTGGATGTCTGTTGTGGATGTGTGTGGATGTCTGTGGGATTGTTTTTGTGATGTCTGTTTGTGGATGTGTGGAGATGTCTGTTTGTGGATGTATGTATGTCTGTTTGTGGATGTGTGGATGTGGATGTGTGGATGTCTGTTTGTGGATGTATGTTTGTGGATGTGGATGTGTGGATGTCTGTAGATTTGTGGATGTCTGTTTGTGGATGTGTGGATGTCTGTTTGTGGATGTGTGGATGTCTGTTTGTGGATGTCTGTTTGTGGATGTGTGGATGTCTGTTTGTGGATGTCTGTTTGTGGATGTGGATGTGTGGATGTCTGTTTGTGGATGTCTGTTTGTGGATGTGTGGATGTCTGTGTGGATGTGTGGATGTCTGTTTGTGGATGTCTGTTTGTGTGGATGTCTGTTTGTGTGGATGTCTGTTTGTGGATGTCTGTGGGGATGTCTGTTTGTGGGGATGTCTGTTTGTGGGGATGTCTGTGGATGTGTGGATGTCTGTTTGTGGATGTGTGGATGTCTGTTTGTGGATGTGTAGATGTCTGTGTATTTGTGGATGTCTGTTTGTGGATGTGTGGATGTCTGTGGATGTGTAGATGTCTGTTTGTGGATTTGTGGATGTCTGTGGATTTGTGGATGTCTGTTTGTGGATGTGTGGATGTCTGTTTGTGAATTTGTGGATGTCTGTTTGTGGATGTCTGTGGATGTGTGGATGTCTGTTTGTGGATGTCTGTTTGTAGATGTCTGTTTGTGGATGTCTGTTTGTGGATGTCTGTTTGTGGATGTCTGGATGTCTGTTTGTGGATGTCTGGATGTCTGTTTGTGGATGTCTGTCTGTGGATGTCTGTTTGTGGGGATGTCTGTTTGTGGGGATGTCTGTTTGTGGGGATGTCTGTTTGTGGATGTGTGGATGTCTGTGGATGTGTGGATGTCTGCTTGTGGATGTGTGGATGTCTGTTTGTGGATGTGTGGATGTCTGTTTGTGGATGTCTATTTGTGGATGTCTGTTTGTGGATGTGTGGATGTCTGTGGATGTCTGTTTGTGGATGTCTGTTTGTGGATGTGGATGTCTGTGGATGTGTGGACGTCTGTTTGTGGACGTCTGTTTGTGGACGTCTGGATGTGTGGATGTGTGGATGTGTGGATGTCTGTCTGTGGATGTCTGTCTGTGGATGTCTGTTTGTCTCAGTGTGTTTAGGAGTGTATTTATGTCTGTTAGCGTTTGTACGTGTGTATGTGAGTGTATGTGCTTCTGTTAGTGTATGCATGTGTATGTTTGCAATTGCATGTATGTGCATACGTTATTGTAAGTTTCTGTCAAATAAGTGAGTCTGTCATTTAGTGTGTGTGTGACTATTAGTGTGTGTCTCTCTGTCAATGAATGAGTGTGTGTCAGTGAATGTGTGTGTCAAATCAGTGATGTCTGTGTGTTTGTTATTGAATGTGTGTGTTACTTATAGTGTGTATCTGCCAGTGTGGGTGTCTGTCAGAGAGTGTGCTTAAAGGGACACTATAGGCACCCAGACTACTTCAGCTCCTTGAAGTGGTCTGGGTGCAGTGTCCCAGTCCCCTTAAACCTTCTCAGAAACTGCAATAATTACCTGAGGGGTAACTCCAAGTCTAGTGGCTGTCTATCAGACAGCCGCTAGAGGGACTTTCGGGTGGTTAGGTGACCAAAAGTCACCTAACTGATGCTGGACATCCTCACCCTGTGCATGAGGACATCCAGCATCTGCTAAATACCCATAGGATGTTAACCCCTTCAGTGTCGAGTGGGGGAGGGGAGGACATGAGAGGAGGGGGGCACTATATGGAATTATAGTGCCAGGAAAACAACTTTGTTTTCCTGGCACTATAGTATTTCTTTAAAAGGAGCAGGAAAAGGTGGTATCTAAAGAGGAAGGGGTGGGTTCTTAATCAGGAAGCGGTGCACCCTTGACATGAAGGAGTGGTAAATTTAGATTAGGGGGGTGCTCTATAGTCATGTCTAGGGCAGCATAAAATTAAAATACACCACTGTGTGAGTGTGTGTGTGTGCACGCGTGTGTATGTATGTATGTATATATATATATATATATATATATACACATACATACATACATACATATATATACACATACATACAAGTGTTTTTTGGTTTTTTTTGGGAGAGTTCCCACACTTTTTTCCCCAGGACTTGACCCCTGTATGTAAAGAATATAGAAAATGAACCCAAGGCACACCAGAGTTTGCACATAAAAATTATTTTTATTCCTGCAATACAATAATGGATTAAACAAACTTGATAGAAGAGAAATTGCATAACACAGTGAAAAATATGTTAGAACAATAGTCCCAAAACCACTTCTGAGTAATAATAAAATGCTAAGAATGCCTACAAGCACCCATATAAAATGGTATACTAACCAAGAGCAGGAGATGTGATAGCCCGATGTTTCAGCCCTTAAGCCTTCCTCTGGGAGACCTCTCACTGACTCTTCCAACTTCTCACTTATATAACCCGTAGCCACCTAAAACCATTAATCTGAACTAATTATCCCAGTGCAGTCAGCTGAGCGAGGGGAGCACCATCGGTAAACGATTTGATAGAGAGACACTTCCATACTCCACCGGAACATACTTCCGGGTTCTCGTGACGTCATGATGCACATGCGTCTAATAACGTCACCACGTCTATGCGTAATGATGTGTCTCATCAACTAGAACACTACAGGGGGAAATAGTGGCCGTTATGCAAATGTGAAAATAAGGTTACTTTTCTTTCCGTTTACCAATTTTGGCCACTATTTTCCCCCGTAGTGTTCTAGATGATAAGACACGTCATTACGCATAGACGTGGTGACGTTATTAGACGCATGTGCGTGGGACGTCACGAGAACCCAGAAGTATGTTCCGGTGGAGTATGGAAGTGTCTCTCTATCAAATAGTTTACCAAAGGTGCTCCCCTCGCTCAGCTGACTGCACTTGGGCTAATATGTTCAGATTAATGGTTTTAGGTGGCTACGGGGTATATAAGTGGGAAGTTGGATGAGTCAGTGAGAGGTCCCCCAGAGGAAGGCTTAAGGGCCGAAACGTCGAGGCTATCATATATCTGGCTTTTGGTTAGTATACCATTTTATATGGGTGTTTGTAGGCATTCTTAGCACTTTATTATTACTCAGAAGTGGTTCTGGGACTATTGTTCTAACATATTTAGCATTTTGTTTTATGCGCTTTCTCTTCCGTTAAGTTTGTTTAATCCATTATTGTATTGCATGAATAAAAATAATGTTTATGTGCAAACTCTGGTGTGCCTTGGGTTTGTTTCCTATTTTCTGCTTTCTGATGAATGCTACAAAGAAAGATTGCTTCTCAATTTGTTATTATTTATGACATTTTTCACCACTGGAAGTCCCAGGTAGGTGAATGCAAATCCTGCAATATTATGCTGACAATAAATGTAACAAGATCTTCGTGTTTTCTGTTCCAGGATTCGTACCCAAGATACCTAAAATCTGATATGTACAAGAGTCTTCTGGGTCAAGCATTTATTCCTCCGGAGACCAAGAAAGGGTTCGTAAAATTCCATCTTAAATATTATCTGTCAGTAGAACATGGCCCATTTAAAATGAATATCGAATTAATGTGAGTTCATGTTTTTGTGTTTTTAAAGTCGCATATGATGACTCGTATGTCCTTGATCAAGGACACATGCCTTGGCCTGCTGAGATAAATCTTATTTAAAATGATACATTTGCCTTGTGATAATTCGCATAGGGTTATTTGCAACAAATTATTATTTTTGATGAAATACTAATGAATCTCTTCACTAAATCAGAAATTGTGCAGAAGGTAATTGCAAATTATACATCAAAACAGCAATCTGCAAAAATAGCTCAGATCATTTTTACAGTATAGCTATCATGACTTAATATTATTAATTCTGTTTCTCCACGGATTTCGATTCCGTCAATTACTAAAGATAGGCAATGATAAACAATAAATGGTTTTACTATGAGATGGTTCACAGTTCATTTTTTTTTCGGTTAGGGCAATCATAGGCACATTTGGCTCTGCTGGGGGTTTAAGATGAAGGAGATAAATAAGAACAAAGTCCAAAGATGATACCAGTAGAAACAGAAACCTAAATAAATAAATAAACATTGTAAAGGGTTACACTAATGGAATAAATATATAAAATAATGATAAAAAGCAAAGCAGGACTCTTCCAGGGGCTTATTTGCTAAATGAGAATTAACAGGAATGTCAAGTGATTTCAAAGTGAATTTCACCAATTTAAAGTCCAAAATAGCAGAGACTGAAAAATTATCAATCAACAAAGCTTCCAGTTCACCAATTCTAGTCGAAAATGTTAAATTCTGTTTGAATTCTTGGTAGTTATGACGTTAGTGAATAGCCCTGTTTGTGTAAATGAAAATATGGGTATTATTGTGATAAGTATGTGAGTAGAAAACTGAAGTATGCAAATAAAGTGGTCAATTTGATTCTGGGGGGGGGGAATTCGTGCTTTGACATTTTCTTTGAGTTTAGATTTTGAAAGACTTATTTAGTTCTATAAATGTTGCACTCCAGATATTAGAAAACTAGTTCGCCTTTAGCTGGATAGTCTTTAACAGTGTTTTGGTTAAAGCGGCTTATTGGTGTTCCGTGGGCAACAGGAAACTAGATTATTGTTAGTTTGGTAGTCTCAGATTGCTATTGGCTAGAGGGTCTTCATGTTGCCGAATGGCCAATGGCTGGATTGAGTCAGATTCCCAATGAGTAGAGTTACATATAGGTGCTCGAGAGCCAGTAGGAAAATGTCCAGCAGCTGGAGTGATATCATAGAGCCTCACAGCCAATAGAAATACAATTAGATTACCGTTGATTAAATAGTTGTAGATTGCTTTTGGCTGGAATTACATCATGGTGCCTCACAGCCAATAAGAATCTTTCATGCTGTTGACTGTTAGAACATTGGTTCTTTTTTTTTTTGTTGCTGTTAGAATAACGTTTTCTTGTCATGCTCTAGGGAGCAGTGGTTTGTGTAAAAACAATAGACAGTCAAAATACATATTTTTGTTAGTAATGCTTTCCAGTGACTGACTGTAGGCTGTTACTGAATATTTTTCTATTGCACAATCTTGTTCACATTGTCACCTGCAGCGTTTTCCCATTCATGAGAAGGCAGCGTCATTCAAGTCCAAGCCCGGCATTCATGTTACCGCAGGGAGAAGACACAAGGACAGATATAGAGGGAAGAGCCATGTCCCCCGCCGCCACATCCCAGGTGCCGTGAAAAACTATGTCACATTAAGGGTGATTTATTACAGTATCCCGGTCACTTTAAGAAATTCTGTTCTTTCTTAATTTTTTCTTTTGTATATTGTATAAAAAGTTATGTCTAAGCTTCAGGCATTAGCGCCTGTCATGAAAATTCTGCTACTGTTACAGTGGCGGTACAGCAATACACCGCACCACATCCTGACAGCTCCAAACTTCTAAAACCGTACCAGACCAGAAAATGATGAGACAGAATAAAATGCCTCTATAGGCATAGAGAAGAATTATATATTGTAGACATTCCAGTTTAGATTTTTTTTTTAATAAAAATAATGAAATCTTGAGAGCTTGTCCCAAACCACAGGTTAAAATTAAAAAAGTATTTTTGATCACTAAAAAATTATGCATTTTTGTTCAAATCATTTATTATAGGTCATTAATCGTATCATATCTGTCTCTCAAAAGGAAGCTAATCCCAGCGCTTCATTATTGCAATTTTTATTTATCTTTTTGTTTTGTCCTCATTTAATCTCCTGGGACTAGTTTTGGCAGAAATACAATATCCATTATTCCAGCAAAAAGCATCATTGCAAATAAAAAAAAAAAAAAGATTCTGAAAATGCTGGCAAAATGCATAAGTTGGCTCCAGTCCGTGTCCCCATTGCATCAGCTGTTTCTCATGTTTGTTAGGAAACAAAAATGTCAATTTTATAAATACCAGATTATAATTATTAATTAATATGCCACCCACTAAAACTAAACGATATTAAAGGAAAATCCTCTGTCTTTGGGTTCAGAAAATAACTTTTATGTGTTTCTGGTTTTTAGAGATAACGGTGTTTGTGCTATAATAACAGTAATTCTTTTAACTGTTGAAATATCTTGTAATTAGTTATGGTAGTATCACAGTTGTTTGCCTTTTTTGTTTGGATTTTTAAACAACCTAAATTAACAAAGGAAATATATAAAAGCACATGTTTTTAGCTTCCATTGAATAAAGAAAATGCTAAATTAACCAAGGATACATTATTATTTAAAAATTTAACAAATCCCATTCCTGCTAGCTCTGTGTTTCACAGGGCGGGTTTGTTTGCTTTGCTGGAAGGGAGGGAATTATAGGAGATATTTGCAGGTTGCAATAGTATCCTGCAATGCCCTAAGTAGTTACATGGCCAGCCAGCCCTACCTGCTGTGGGTATAATGCCTACATATAGACATTTTGTAGATTCTGCCATGAGTCTGCCATCCTTACCAATACACGAACATATGTTTTGTCACACAGGCTGTGTGTGACAAAATGTAATTTCTTCTTGTTAATATTTCAGATGCTGGCTGAAATATTGCGAGATAATGGATACTGTATAATCTGTGAAGCATTATATGGCGAAGCTTGTAGTAACATTCTTGAAAAGAATGGTAAAAGTATGGCTGATGACTTTTTAAAACAATAGATATATAAGTTATGGGTAAAAAAAATATTGAGTTAAATTATAAGTGAAAAAAATATTGTGTTTTAGTTTTGTCATGATCTGTCCTTCTGTGTGTTTCATTTGTACAGTTTTGCTTCTCAAACAACCCCTTGGCTCTGTTGCCTGAAAATTCATTACCCGTTTGCCCTGAAGAGCGTCACTTCTGCTCCTTGCCTGGCCCCTCCTCCATTTGCCTGGAAGCCCCTCCTACCTCCGCCCTCACGCATCCCAGCACGAATGGCTCTGAGAGGTTTCTTTTTTATGTCCTTGAATTTTTGTATTTTTTTTTCAATGCATTTTTACTTGTGACACGTGATTTGTGATACATAGCATGGCTTTTCCTGTATATTAAACACATATATTTTAATTAACCATTTAACGACCACTGACAAGTTCAACATAACAGGATAAAAAAGGATTTTATTCAATTCTAGTTCTTAAGTGTTTAATAAACCAAACCTGTAGCTCAATGATGGTGAACTAATGGCATTGATGCGATCACTGGCACTTGGAGGCCTCGGAGGTGGCACTCGGTGTCTGCCTACAAGATAACCATCAGTGATGGAGGTATAAATGAATGTTGTTCATTAAGTACCTTAAGATAACATGATATCTTCATCATGGGGGAACCTGTCGCAAGTCGCCTTGAGATTAGCACACACTGGTGGAATAGAACCAGCTGGTAGACAAGAAGGCAGAGTCTACTGGGGAAGGAGATAAAAGAGAAGAGAGTCCAAGTAGAGTCCAGCAAAGCTGATATGAAGTAGTGAGATGAGGAAAAGTTTTAATAGCAAGGAGAGAATGTGGCGGACCGCCAGGCACCCCAACTGGGTGCCTCCACCATTAGCTGCTTCCTAGTAATCCTTGAGTACCATAAGCACTGCACCGGACACCATAACCACCATAGTTATGCGGTTACAGCTTGGTTGGGGTCTTGCTGTCCTCCACCCACCCTGGACCCAAGACCAGGGTCTAGCTTCCAGTGGGCAGACCTCTTCTGAACCAGAGAGTAGAGCAGGGTGCTCTTATAAGGGCAAGTGATTATAACCCAGGGGAGTATAGTGATATAGCAATCCCCAGAGCAGATACAGCAGTTAAGGGTGAAGAGGAACTGTTTAATGGAAGCCACAACTGGCCTTATATGCAAGTCCCCATGCAAGGGGTTTTCCATAGCATATTCCAGGGGCATTCCCCACTGGACCTGAGAGGGGACTGTGACAAAGTACACACTGTAATGACATTGGCTCTCAGGTCCAGGACACTCCCACACAAAACAGGATAATCCCTCCCCTGTGCCTGAGGGATAATTGAGTCAGGAGCTGTACTAAACTCAATTATCTCCAGGCACAGACAACATTCATTTTAACAACCTCCCAAAAGTACCCCTAAAACACATGGAAAACCCACAAAAGTAAAACATCACATATCCAAAAATCACCCAGATCGGTTCAGGGGTTTGGGATTTCCATGGAGATCCTAATTTGACCGACCACACACGAGGCTCCGGCCCAAAAGAGATTTACTGGTAGAACTGGTATTGAGATAGTGAAACAGACCTTGTAGAAATTGGAAAAACTGTTGGAGATTTGTTGGGGGCGAGGGGGGTTGTTAGTATGGAACTGGGAGATAGAGTTAGTGGGGGCAGCAAATAATTTTTTAAGAAGGTAAAACAAAGGATTGTGTGAGTTTAAATAGAGAAAGGATGTTGATATGGAGAGGTGAGATGACATGGGTGGAGCTGGCATGTAGACGAAAAGAGGACAATGCCAAATAAAATGAGAGAGAGAGGAGGCCAAAATGGGTCTAATAAGTAAATCAGCAGTCTAGGCCCCCACTCACGCATTTATCTAAGGGAATGGAAGGCTTGGAAACCTATTGAACATAATGTTACATATTTTGCCATTTTTATGATTAAACTCATATTAGAGATAAGTCACTATAAATATTTTTACATATGACGTCTAAATCCCTTAAGTCTCCCCTGAATATATCCTGAATTGAGGCACTTGATTCACCAGGAGATCGGTAACACATTCTCAGATGGTCATCATTTAAAAATATAGAGGAATAGGTTATAAAAAAAGAACTCAGTGATCCTGGCATGGGTTTTGACCCAGACCTTGTCTATCATTGGACTCTAAGCCTCACGTGAATCCGACCCTCAGCCGACCCAAATTTTAAATCTCTAAAAACCTGACCTCATGCCAAAACATAAAGAGGCTCTGAAATAGGGACTGACTCTCCTACAGAAGGGACACTTGGGATGTATGACATGGCTGAGCAATACATAATGACCCTAAAGGGTTACTTTATTATTCCATTTTGTTAAAATGATGGCTAGAAGGGTCTGTGAGCCGCACTGTATACTCATCGCTTTATAATAAAAAAAAAATGTTTTTTTTAAAAGTCATCTGCCAGAGGGAAGCTACAGATTATTTAAAAACCATCTGTGATCCTTCTTAAAAATTACATAACGTCTATTATCCATGCGGCACTGCACGGTTTGGAGAGCCTTCACTTCCTATCTGTCATATGTATGCATTATTTAATGGCTTGGGGGCTATGCTTTTTCTTTTCCCTATAAAGAAATATTTTTTTTTAAACTTTTTTTCCCTTCATCTAAAAAAAAAAATATTTTAAAGACATTTTTAAAGGAGCTGTATTGGATGCGCAGTGATATATTTCGAGCTATGTAAATAAATAGAAGGATCTCTGCTGAGAGCTCTAGAACTGATCACATTTAAAGAGAATCTATCAGCCGCAGATCTGCCAGCAAATAAAGTCATTATATGTTCTGCACGCACAAAATGTGGCTCTGGATCTGACATATGGACTTGGTACATTTCCTGAGCAGAGAAACCCACAGTAACCAGCACATGGGATTGTGGGAGACCACGTTTGCCAGTACTGATACAGCACACTTTGATTAACTGAAACTGTCATATTTGTATTTCAGACAATTTACATGACGGCAATAAGGAATAACTATCATTCTATTCGATCTAACGCAACATACAAAGGAAACCTATTTGTTTATAAATTATATTTGCATATATATTTCAGCCCGAATACATATGAATTAAAGAAATGCTTCAGAAATGTAGAATTGGACCTGATTATCAAATAGACAGCCCTCCCTTCTAGATATTTAATCAGATCTGGTTGAAAATAATTATTGTAGGATTGTCACATTCTAATTTTTCTAGGGAGATCCCTTTGGAAAATAATTAATTTAGGATTGTCACGTTATAAAGTCTCTAGAGATCCCTTTGGAAAAAGTCAGTCTATTATCTTTAAACCCCTGGATGGCATGGGTGTGCCCAGCATATTGCCAGACAATGCTTTCAGCACTGTACCAGAATTCAACCAGTTAAATATAAAACCGAACATTTAAATACATTAAATCTCTCTGATTTAAATCTGAGCATGGTATTAGGGCTTTAAAAGTATGTACATCTGCTTGCACCAGTAAGATGTGTTAGAAGCATGGTCTTTGATATATAATAATTCTATTTATAGTTATCGTATATTGTGCCAAATTATTTTGTAGATTATGTGGATGAGACAAACAAATGCATTTAACAAGGCAAGTTTAAATTACAGGAAAAGAGGCAGTGAGGGCCCTGGTTAAGTGAGCTTACAATCTAAAATGGTAGCACCCTTTAAATAATAATACAGGACATTTAAAGAATTTCTCCAGTTCGGCTAGATTATTATCAACTTGGGATGTTCTGAAACAGGTGTCACATCGCTCTGATTCTCAATGAGTTAAAAAGACATCCATAAACTGGAAAGCAATTAGTGTTTTTTTGAATGCTTGCACCACCAAGTGGTACTTATAGATACAACAGAACCTGATGGAATTGGTTTTTCTGAAGCTGGTAAATCCAGCTTCATTTAGCCTTTTGTCTGCCAGATCAGAGAGTAAAGAATCATTGGCAATCATTGCTTATGCCTCGTATTTCCATGAAACATATGTAGATAACAAGCTTACCTTATAGAAAGCATTTATCTGTATAATGCATTACCTATAGAACGTTTTAAAAGAGAATGGTTCTGGGGGAGTGGAGCTTGACCTTCATCAGGTCAAGATGTAATCTGCCA
>OW240917.1:145083949-145094709 GCA_933207985.1 Pelobates cultripes
GAAAATCAACTAGGCTCTTTATCATTCCAAGGAGCACCAAATGGGGGAATGCAAACATAGAAACATAGAATGTGACAGCAGATAAGAACCATCGGCCCATCTAGTCTGCCCAATTTTCTAAATACTTTAATTAGTTCCTGGCCTTATCTTATAGTTAGGATAGCATAATGCCTATCCCACGCATGCTTCAACTTCTTTACTTTGTTAACCTCTACCACTTTAGCTGAAAAGCTATTCCATGCATCCACTACCCTCTCAGTAAAGTAATACTTTCTGATATTATTTTTAAACCTTGGCACCTCTAATTTAAGACTATGTCCTCTTGTTGTGGTAGCTTTTTTTCTTTTAAATATAGTCTCCTCCTTTACTGTGTTGATTCTCTTCATGTATTTAAATGTTTCTATCATATCTCTCCTTTCTCGTCTTTACTCCTAGCCAGGGCTCGAGTCCTTTTTTCACAGCAGGAACGCCGTTCCCCCTGCAGGCACTCAGGTGGCGGCAAAAAATGCCGCCCCAAAATGCCCTGTGTTCCCCCTGTCATGGGGGGCCACCTGGCGAACGGCTCTCTCTCTGTCACACGCGGAGAGGGAGCTGTGTGCTCTCTGCTCCCTCTCGCCGCGCGGGATGTCTGCTTATAATGGGAGCCGGGTTGATGACGTCATATTCCGGCTCCCAGCATCAGCAGACATCCCGCGCGGCGAGAGGGAGCAGAGAGCACACAGCTCCCTCTCCGCGTGTGACAGGAAGAGAGCCGTCCTCACTGCAGCCCCACTGGACCCCAGGGAAAGGTAGGGATGCTGGGTGGGTGGGATATGTTAATTTTTTTATAATATTATTAAGTTGTATATATGTATGTCTGTGTGTGGATGTGTGGATGTCTGTATGTCTGTGTGTGGATGTCTGTGTGTGGATGTCTGTGTGTGGATGTCTGTTTGTGGATGTCTGTTTGTGTATGTGTGGATGTCTGTCTGTGGATGTGTGGATGTCTGTCTCTGGATGTCTGTTTGTGGATGTCTGTTTGTGGATGTGTGGATGTCTGTTTGTGGATGTCTGTTTGTGGATGTGTGGATGTCTGTTTGTGGATGTCTGTTTGTGGATGTCTGTTTGTGGATGTCTGTTTGTGGATTTGTGGATGTCTGTGGATGTGTGGATGTCTGTTTGTGGATGTGTGGATGTCTGTTTGTGGATGTGTGGATGTCTGTGGATGTCTGTTTGTGTATGTGTGGATGTCTGTGGATGTCTGTTTGTGTATGTGTGGATGTCTGTTTGTGGATGTGTGGATGTCTGTTTGTGGATGTCTGTTTGTGGGGATGTCTGTTTGTGTGGATGTCTGTGTGGATGTCTGTTTGTGGGGATGTCTGTTTGTGGGGATGTCTGTTTGTGGATGTGGGGATGTCTGTTTGTGGATGTGTGGATGTCTGTTTGTGGATGTGTAGATGTCTGTGTATTTGTGGATGTCTGTGGATTTGTGGATGTCTGTGGATGTGTGGATGTCTGTGGATTTGTGGATGTCTGTTTGTGGATGTGTGGATGTCTGTTTGTGGATTTGTGGATGTCTGTTTGTGGATGTGTGGATGTCTGTTTGTGGATGTCTGTGGATGTCTGTTTGTGGATGTCTGTTTGTGGATGTCTGTGGATGTCTGTTTGTGGATGTGTGGATGTCTGTGTGGATGTCTGTGTGGATGTGTGGATGTCTGTTTGTGGGGATGTCTGTTTGTGGGGATGTCTGTTTGTGGGGATGTCTGGATGTCTGTTTGTGGATGTGTAGATGTCTGTGTATTTGTGGATGTCTGTGGATTTGTGGATGTCTGTGGATGTGTAGATGTTTGTGGATGTCTGTTTGTGGATTTGTGGATGTGTGGATGTCTGTGGATTTGTGGATGTCTGTTTGTGGATTTGTGGATGTCTGTTTGTGGATGTCTGTTTGTGGATGTGTGGATGTCTGTCTGTGGATGTGTGTTTGTGGATGTGTGGATGTGTGGATGTGTGGATGTCTGTTTGTGGATGTGGATGTCTGTTTTTGGATGTGTGGATGTCTGTTTGTGGATGTCTGTTTGTGGATGTGTGGATGTCTGTTTGTGGATGTCTGTTTGTGGATGTGTGGATGTCTGTTTGTGGATGTCTGTTTGTGGATGTCTGTTTGTGGGTTTGTGGATGTGTGGATGTCTGTGGGTTTGTGGATGTGTGGATGTCTGTGGATGTGTGGATGTCTGTTTGTGGATGTCTGTTTGTGGATGTCTGTTTGTGGATGTCTGTTTGTGGATGTCTGTTTGTGTATGTGTGGATGTCTGTGGATGTGTGGATGTCTGTGGATGTGTAGATGTCGGTTTGTGGATGTCTGTTTGTGGATGTCTGTTTGTGGATGTCTGTTTGTGGATGTCTGTTTATGGATGTGTGGATGTCTGTTTGTGGATGTGTGGATGTCTGTTTGTGGATGTGTGGACGTCTGTTTGTGGATGTGTGGACGTCTGTTTGTGGATGTGTGGATGTCTGTTTGTGGATGTGTGGACGTCTGTTTGTGGACGTCTGGATGTGTGGATGTCTGTCTGTGGATGTCTGTCTGTGGATGTCTGTCTGTGGATGTCTGTCTGTGGATGTCTGTCTGTGGATGTCTGTTTGTCTCAGTGTGTGTAGGAGTGTATTTATGTCTGTTAGCGTTTGTACGTGTGTATGTGAGTGTATGTGCTTCTGTTAGTGTATGCATGTGTATGTTTGCAATTGCATGTATGTGCATACATTATTGTAAGTTTCTGTCAAATAAGTGAGAGTCTGTCATTTAGTGTGTGTGTGACTATTAGTGTGTGTCTCTCTGTCAATGAATGAGTGTGTGTCAGTGAATGTGTGTGTCAAATCAGTGATGTCTGTGTGTTTGTTATTGAATGTGTGTGTTACTTATAGTGTGTATCTGCCAGTGTGGGTGTCTGTCAGAGAGTGTGCTTAAAGGGACACTATAGGCACCCAGACTACTTCAGCTCCTTGAAGTGGTCTGGGTGCAGTATCCCAGTCCCCTTAAACCTTCTCAGAAACTGCAATAATTACCTGAGGAGTAACTCCAAGTCTAGTGGCTGTCTATCAGACAGCCACTAGAGGGACTTTCGGGTGGTTAGGTGACCAAAAGTCACCTAACTGATGCTGGACATCCTCACCCTGTGCATGAGGACATCCAGCATCTGCTAAATACCCATAGGATGTTAACCCCTTCAGTGTCGAGTGGGGGAGGGGAGGACATGAGAGGAGGGGGGCACTATATGGAATTATAGTGCCAGGAAAACAACTTTGTTTTCCTGGCACTATAGTATTTCTTTAAAAGGAGCAGGAAAAGGTGGTATCTAAAGAGGAAGGGGTGGGTTCTTAATCAGGAAGCGGTGCACCCTTGACATGAAGGAGTGGTAAATTTAGATTAGGGGGGTGCTCTATAGTCATGTCTAGGGCAGCATAAAATTAAAATACACCACTGTGTGAGTGTGTGTGCACGCGTGTGTATGTATGTATGTATGTATGTATGTATGTATATATATATATACACATACATACATACATATATATACACATACATACAAGTGTTTTTTTTTTTTTTTGGGAGAGTTCCCACACTTTTTTCCCCAGGACTTGACCCCTGCTCCTAGCTATAGATGTTAAGATCCTCTAACCTTTCCTTGGAAGTTTTATCCTGTAATCCATGCAGCTTCCATTGCAGCAATACGCATATGGCTTTCACAAATTATTACTTAGTTCCTCTCTTCTCAGGGGCTCAAAGATACGACTTTCATCAGGCCTTATTGGACAAGGGCTATGACAAATACTAGGGCAACTTCTATTGCAATGTCTCTACCGAGGATATCAGCAGGGAAGCTACTTGGGAATCTGACTCTACATTTGCCGACCACTAGTGATTAGATGTTCATAAGAGTCAGGATGTTATATTTGGTGTTTTATCTTCTGTCTCATCTTGATGAAGTTCTCTATTAAAATAGTTTTTTTGCAGTACTTTAGTCTCCCTCCCTTCTTGCTTACGTATTCCCCATTTGTGATGATGCCATGTTGACCAAGAAACATGAAAATTCTCACCTATACTTACGGATTTTTCTTTTCCTGGCCATTTCAACGGCAGCATTACTCACTCACCCTTCTTGGAGGCTTGATAATCAGACTGAAGTCTCTTGGAAGGGGTAGATATTTATTAAAATCACTTAATTCAAATTTATTCCTGTTTATTAGTTTTTTTTTAAACTCAAAATATTTACCACATGCACAGGTGAAGTAAAAAAAAATGATTATATGGATACAGTTGTAGGCAGCAAGTGAACAGTCAGTTCCTGAATTTCATGTTTTGGAAGCAGGAAAAAATGGGCAAATGAAAAGATCTGAGTGGCTTTGGCAAGATCAAATATAATGGCTAGACTGGGTCAGTACATCTCCAAAACGGCAAGTCTTGTGAGGTGTTCCTGGTATGCAACGGTAAGTACCTATCAATAGTGGTGCAAAGAAGGACAACCGGTGAACCTGTGTCAAGGTCAAGGGTGCCCAAAGCTCATTACTGCATGTGGGATAGAAGGATAGAACAAGTCTCTCTCCCTTGGAATCTAAGAAGATGGGTAATGCAGGAGTGCGAGGAGGCTGACATTTCTGTATCTCAGGCTGCCACTCTGATTATATTAATAAGATGCCTAGCATCATTTCTGGTAATGAAAGATCTACATATGTGAACTCGTTCCTGCACTTTTTGGTGTCGCAGGAGTGATGTGGATCAATCAGAGATACCTCAGTATTTAAATAAAGTTTAGAAACATAGAAACATAGAATGTGACGGTAGATAAGAACCATTCGGCCCATCTAGTCTGCCCAATTTTCTAAATACTTTCATTAGTCCCTAGCCTTATCTTATAGTTAGGATAGCATATTGCCTATCCCACGCATGCTTAAACTCCTTTACTGTGTTAACCTCTACCACTTCAGCTTGAAGGCTATTCCATGCATCCACTACCCTCTCAGTAAAGTAATACTTCCTGATATTATTTTTAAATCTTTGTCCCTCTAATTTAAGACTATGTCCTCTTGTTGTGGTAGTGTTTCTTCTTTTAAATATAGTCTCCTCCTACTACATACACACAGATACAGACACACAAATATAGATACAGACACATAAAATTACAAACATAGATGTCCGAATTTTAACCACCCCCCAGTTTTCTACATTTTTTTAATGCAGGAGGCTGGTTTCTGCTGGCTTGAGCTGTTGGGAGTTAGGGGCTTGCACTGCCAGTCTTCCCCCTGCTCTCTGCCTCTTCCTTTCTATGTGTTGCATGGTGCTCTGTATTAGCTGAGAGGAAGTGAAAGCTGGGGGGAAGAGCAAGGGCTGCAATCATTAAAGGACCACTATAGTGCCAGGAAAACATACTAGTTTTCCTGGCACTATAGTGCCTTGAGGGTGCCCCCACCCTCAGGGTCCCTCTCCCGCCGGGATCTAGGGGGAAGAAGTGGTTAAACTAACCTCTTTCTCTTGCGCCGGAGGGGGGAACTCTCCTCCTCCTCTCCGCCTCCTCTCCTCCTCTTTGGCTGAATGCGCATGCGCGGCAGGAGCCGCGCGCACATTCAGCCAGTCCATAGGAAAGCATTTACAATGCTTTCCTATAGATGCTGGCGTCTTCTCACTGTGAAAATCACAGTGAGAAGCGCGGAAGCCCTCTAGCGGCTGTCAATAAGACAGCCACTAGAGGCTGGATTAACCCATTTCTAAACATAGCAGTTTCTCTGAAACTGCTATGTTTATAGAAAAAAGGGTTAACCCTAGATGGACCTGACACCCAGACGACCTCATTAAGCTGAAGTGGTCTGGGTGCCTATAGTGGTCCTTTAAAGGGGTCCTGTCTCGATGTTAAAGTGACGCTCACGAACAGCTCCCTGATAGCACATTTCCATTGTGTGGCCCTAAGTGCATGGGCCACCTGATGGCCCCCGGAGCCTGTGGGTTGCCATTACCTATTTTTTTGCGTGTTGTCCAGGGGAACTGGATTGTATTCCTGGGGGTACGTGTAACACAAGTTGAGAACCACTGTGTTTGAGTGTTCTTCTTTGATTTACCTGCTATTTTGATTTTGGCTTGTTCTTTAACAATGTTACATAGTTACATAGTTAGACATTTGTAATCCTGGCCTGTTATAATGCCTGTTATAATTTCTGTTATCCTGATCTTGGCTAGATTTTCCGTTTTCGCTATTTATTTTTGTGATGGCAGTCTCCATCGCTGAGACCATATAAACTCAGCCCTTTTCTCTAGCTGCTATTTTAGTAACTGTTGGCCTTCATTTTCCACAGAACGTCTACACCTTGGGCTGGGATAATGTGTGACTTGGTTTGCTGTTGGGAGTTATATAACTGTCTGTTTGTGTGTATAAGAGGTGTATGTTTGACACCTCTTGTGATTTGCCAGATGACTCTTATGTTTAAATCACCCTGTACCCATTTTAGGTGCAGGCGTTGTATTATTGTTAATGGTTAAATGTTTTGTGTGCTCTTTTGTCCTGCTGATGCTTTCAACCAAATAGATGGATTTGAGTGGAGCCTGTACAGTGCCATCTGTTGTTTGTGGGGATCTTGAAACAATTATATGTACTAACTGAATAGCAAGGTTTGTTAACCCCTTGACGCCGTTACGGCGTTCTATGCCGTCCCGCATTAAATGGGCTTTAAAGCCATTGCGGCGGCATAGAATGTCGTAACGGCTGAAGCCCCCAGGAGATCGGAGGTATTTACCCCCGCCGCAATCCTCTTTTGGATGGCCCCTATAGCTGGCTGTGGATCTGCCAGCAGAGGGACTGTCTGAAATGTCAGACAGTGCCCCTGCTGGTGGGAAGTGTAAACAAAATAATTAAACATGTTTAAAATAAATTAAATGTGTATATATGTATATATAAAATATATATATATTGGAAGGCATGGCCTGAAGTTGTGGGAGGGGCTATAGACCTACTTAAGGGACTCCCCCCTTCCCTTACTTACCTTCGTTGGTCTAGACGAACAGCGTGATACTCGCCGGCTTTTTCCCTTCCGGCGTCCTGTTGCTCTATGTCCTTTCCGGTGGGACACGGCACGGGCGGGAACAGACCTCAGAGACTCCTTTACCGTAAGGAGTCCCTGTTTCCCGCCGGCATTACACAGGAAAGGGGGGAGGTGGGCTGGTTGTCTGGGTAAATCCGGTCTGCTATTTGCACAGGTTAAAAGGGGAGGGAGGGTGTTGTGCTGGTCTGGTGCTGGCTGACTCTTAGTTTCAGCCATTAAGAGAGTAATATAACATATCTCAGTTACAATGCCTATAATTCGATTAAAGGACCACTATAGTGCCAGGAAAACATACTCGTTTTCCTGGCACTATAGTGCCCTGAGGGTGCCCCCACCCTCAGGGACCCCCTCCCGCCCAGGTCTGGAAAGGGGAAAAGGGGTAAAACTTACCTTTTTCCAGCGCTGGGCGGAGAGCTCTCCTCCTTCTCTCCTCCTCCGATCCTCCCCGCCGGCTGAATGCGCACGCGCAGCAAGAGCTGCGCGCGCATTCAGCTGGTCGCATAGGAAAGCATTTACAATGCTTTCCTATGGACGCTGGCGTGCTCTCACTGTGAAAATCACAGTGAGAAGCACGCAAGCGCCTCTAGTGGCTGTCAATGAGACAGCCACTAGAGGATTAGGGGAAAGGCTTAACCCATTCATAAACATAGCAGTTTCTCTGAAACTGCTATGTTTATAAAAAAATGGGTTAACCCTAGAAGGACCTGGCACCCAGACCACTTCATTAAGCTGAAGTGGTCTGGGTGCCTAGAGTGGTCCTTTAAATGCTGTGTTGGTCCTGTATATAAATTACTGCAAGTAGAACTCTTGTTAAATACATATATAGGTACTTCATACTTTACAGATATAGCAGTTATAATAGTATATGCATTACTTACTGGTGTTTAGATAATATCATACGACATCTGCATTGTTAGTTGTAAACGTTAAAGTTTTAAGATAATTAATCCCTGTTAATGTTAAAGGAAACATGGCTACTGGGAGCATTGTGTCTATAGGGGGGTCAGTACTCTCTGCAGTCACCCCCTAAGTGCTTACTACTTTCAGTTATACAGTCTTATGTGTATGTCTTACAAGAGTACCTTATCTAAATTCTCATACCTCCAGAAATCCCGATTACCCCTGGATGGGTCATCTAATATAGCCCCCCACCCCCCCTACTTAAGAGACCTCTGTTTTCTCTCATACAGAAGCCAGGGCTCACTTTTCTGCAGGTATGTTTGGTCACATTATTGTCAAGACGGCCTTTTAGATAGTTTTCCCTGCTCCTCAGTCCAAGCGGTCCGCGAACTCCCATCCTCCACTTCGAGGTACTATACACCCCTCGGGCCAAATCATATTTAGTCGCCTTGCAAATTATATAGAGAGGGCGACACCAGTCACTGCCAAATACTTCCTGTCTACTCATGGAGAGGCCAACGTCCTATCACCATTGAAGGTTACCACGAAATCCATGTGCCCAAATAAAATGTACCAGAAACCTTATTTGTCTCAGGTGAACGTTCCTGTACTTGCATGTATACTGTCCACTCACCCCTCCAAACACCTTATGGAATTTTTATGCACAGGTCTCACCCAAGGTTTTCACACGGGGCTCATTTACATGCCAACAGGGGTACTAGAGTGTCAAAATTTGCAGTCTGCCACTAATGACCCTACTTCAGTCACTACCTTGTTACAACTTGAAGTGGATCAGGGGTTTGTCATTGGGCCTTTTTGTAACCCCCCCTTTTCCAGCTGGAGAACTAACCCTATCTGGCTGGTTTCCAGTAACAATTTGGAGAAACTAAGACTCATCATTGACCTATCCGCACCCCACTCTTCAGCCATCCCCAGCCTAAACTCATTGATTCCATCTGATTCCATCCCTTCAATACTGCACTATTGATGACGCTATTGCGGCTATCAGATCGGCAGGGTTGGTTGCTTGGCTTAGCAAGACGTATATTGTAAATGCTTTTAAATTGTTACCTATACACCCCTCTTTGTGGCACCTGCATGGTGTTAAGTGGCAAGGCGTCTACTACTTTTTTACAAAGCTCACTTTTGGGGCCAAGAGTAGTCCGAGGATTTTTGACACGTTCGCAGAAACTTTGTGTTGGGTCCTCCTTAATACCTGCAGGTGCCCAAATGTGATACATTACTTAGACGATTTTCTGTTCATCTAATCTAATTCCAACCCCCCACTTAGTCTAGACAAAGCAGTCAAGCTATTTACCGCCCTTGATATCCCCGTGTCACCCACTAAAACCAAAGGACCAGACACGATCATAAACTTTCTTGGTATTTTGCTGGATTCATCAACAATGATGGCCATCCTCCCTAGAAGTAAGATCGATCACATCCTACACGATATTAGTCACTACATGCACACTAATCACTTTTGGGTTTACTAAATTTCACTATGTGCATAATCCCCCAGGGCAGGGCTTTCATTTCTAGGCTCCTCGCCCTGTTCCCCACTTTCTCCAACGACCATGTCTGCATATCCTTGGACTGTCCTGCGACCGCTGACCTCCAGATGTGGTACAAATTCCTCTCGGACTGGAATGGGAGGAGCATATTCCTCCCACGGAGTGATTCTCAGTCACCTGTTGTTTGGACAGACGCAGCATCATCCGTGGGATATGCAGCCATTTTCGGCACAGAATGGCTCTGGGGGACTTGGCCAGCAGAAACACAGGGCATTGAGGTGTTTCACACTAACTCAGCCCTATTTGAGGTATACTCTAGGGATCTTACCTTGATGGTGAGTCCGACACGCAGAATTAAAGCTTCCTTTGCAATTATACACAAGCCAAGGGGACTCAAGGCAGAAATCCCCAAGGCTGTGAACCAGTGAACTGGGGCTGATGACATCCAGTGCTTCCAGGTGCGAAGTACAGACAAGCAGAATCCAAAGAAGTGGTCAGGGACGGAACCGAGGTCAGGACAGATGCAGACAGGCAGAAACGAAGGTCGAGCAAAAGTTCAAAATCAGGAGTCAGAGGAATAACAGGATACCCAAACAGGAACAACGATCTGACAAAGATCACTAGCCAAGGCGGGGTTTATAAAGCCTGGAATCAGCAGACATCAGGAACAGGTGAGTCAATCCAAGAGTGCAGGTTCAGGCTACTGGATACCTGGAACAAGCAGATAATACACAGACACATGGAGCCAAGGATAAGGCCACTGGATGGGATGCAGGAGACTCAGGTTCGAACCCAGCCAGGACCAAACCCACAAATATTGCAGAGGGCACGATGACAGTCGTGACATATACCCGATAGTTGCCACAGCTGTCACTTGGTGTAGGTTGTGGAAAGGGCAGTCTGTGCGCTACTTTTCTGACAATCTGGCAATTCCTCCTTTGCAATTATGAGCAGGGCCGGCGCTACCTGTAAGGTAGGCGCCAGGAGCACCGGCCCCCCCATGCTGCAGCCGTAGAGCGCCTCAGGCGGCTGCAGCTTTGCCCGGGCGGTGCGTCCATGAGGGCGGACCGCACCGCCCGGGCGCAGCCAGAGGCGAGGCTGACACTCCCTCATCTGTCTCCTGTACCCGGACGGACTAACAGGAAGTGCACACTCAGTGTTCACTTCCTTTTAGTCCGGCCGGGTACAGGAAACAAAAGCTCCCTGTACCCGCGGATCATACAGAGCTCGGCCATGCTACAATAGAGGTAGGGGAGGGGGGGAATACATGGACAGGGAGAGGAGGGG